>MU005780.1:471489-613796 GCA_010093715.1 Pleomassaria siparia CBS 279.74
AAGGAAGCTAGCAAGTTGTATAGTAGGGGAGATTTTACTAAATAGGTTTAGCGTGAGATTTAATTAAGGTTAATTACTACTATATAATATAGTAGCAAGTTTAGATATAGAGTATATCTCTAAGGTAGACTTAATAGCTCTATACGCCTAGCGTAATTTACGCAGTATAACGCGTAAGTCTCCTAAGTAAAAAAAGTAGGTTTAGCTACTTTAAAATAATAATATTTAATAAACGTTATTATTTTAGCATGCTAGAGCACTAGTAAATAAGGGTCTTAGCGTATAAAATTACTATAAAATACTAAAGACTAGGAATATTAATATCTAATTAAAAAAGTCTTATTTTTATTAAGCCCTTAGCTTATTTTAGACGTAATTGTTGAATGGGCTATCTCTGCACGTAGCAAGTAGATAGGATCTTGTGATATATCACAGTAAAAGCAAAACAGTGTAAAGATTTAAGTATATTCAGATTCGTGTATAATGTATGTACAGAGGCAAGGTAAGGGGTAACTTCTAGTGCTAAGGCTAACTTAGCACTAGGCGGTTACGTGATTGGGTTACGTAATTAGGTCACGTGATTAAGTCACATAATTATGCCCGTACGGAGTATAGACACTAGCAACTTTTTCTTTTTCTATAAAGTCCCCTTTACCTATACACCTCTTTTTCTAATACGTACAATCCCTGTACGCCTATCTAATTAAACATTTAACTTATAGAAGTAATAACAGAAGTAATCCCTAATAGGATAGTTATACACTAGTATGCTGGGTTGTACGGAGGTTATAAGGCTCTAAAACTCCCAGATCTATAGTATCTATTATTCTAGGTTAGATTCCTAGGTAAATAAGAGTATCTGCAGCTTAGCAATCGCACTATTAGCCAGAATTATAGGGCAAGAAGTAATTAAGTAAGAGAGAAAGGCACAAACCTCCTCCGTATAGTAGCAAATATTATTGTACGGAGTTATTTTCTCTTTGTTGCCCCTCTTTTCCTCCCTTAGTTACTGGGTTGCTGGGATTGCTGCCTGCAGGTGATAGAGATCTATTACAGGTGAATTAGAGTTGTCTAATAGGCCTGCTGCCTATATAAGGAGATATTTTTCTCTCCTCTTCCTCCTTCTCTCCTCTACTAATAACACTCTACCTCTATAACTCCTCTAGGTTCGTGCCCCTTTAATAGCGTGTGTGTCTCTGTGCGGAGTTTGCCGTACAGAGTTCCTTTCTGTAGAGACTGACTTTTAATAGACTTCCTAACAAACTTAACTTCTAACTTTCCGTACAACTTCTACTTTAACTTCTTCTTTCTGTATAATCTCTATATCTTTGTACGATTATTACTATAGCTCTCTAACAATCTAATACTCCTAAAGGACAGGTTACTATCTTTAGTAGCCTTTAAGTTGTTAACATCCCTAGTAGTCGCATCTAGGTAACTATCCTAACAGGTCAGCCTGCTAACCGCGCGTTTATGCAGGGGCTCTTAATTAATGTAAGTCTTCCCTTCTATACGGAGTTAGATTAGGCTTATACGGAGTTAACTTGTTGCAGGATAAAGAGCGTACGGTAGCTAACATGCCCTCTTAAGATATTATTATAGACTTGCCTAGTAATACTAACCTCCGCCTTCTTATAGCTTATATTATACAACGTAAGGGGTACTTCTGCGCAGTGCTTATATAATCCTAGGGTGCTTTGCACGCAACTGCCTGCAGCTAGCGTTGTAGTAGGAATACAGGGGCTAGACCCTTTAATAGTTGCAGGGTAGTTACTACCTACCAAGCTAGTGCCTATAGAAGCTGTGTCTAGCAGTCTAGGGGTTAGTCTTGCTAGCACTACTGTTAAGTGTGTACGGAGGGCCTTTGGCCTTGTACGGAGTAAGAGATAGTTTCCTTTAGACAGTAGTGTGAAGACCTAAGACAGGGGTAGAGTCTTAGGCATTAAGTGTGGTAGATTAAAGATCTTTTCTGTCTAAATTGCTTAAAATAATTGTAATAAGTAATTAAAACAGTAAAATTTAATAAAAACATGAAAATTAATAAAAACATAAACCTTGCCTAAAAAATAGAAAAATAAGTGTAATGTGTACAGGTTATAGTAACAGGATTTGTACAAAAGGATTACCCTTCTGTATAAGTAGAGCCTTCTCTTTGTACAAAGGCCTCTACTTAAATGTTCAGGGTGTTTAATAAGATTAGTTGTTTAAGGGCAGGATTTGGCGCCTTTTTAGTAAAGGCATCAGCAGGGTTGTTCTTGCCATTAATCTACCTGATCTTACTAATCTCCCTATTCTCGTACAACTCCCTTAGAGACATAATATCTATTATAAGTCTCTTCTTATTAGTTGTGCCAAGCTTAATAAGGCAATTATACAATAATTTAGAGTCTATACAGATAACAAGCAGAATAGGGGGAAGTTAGAAGTTTTGTACGATTTACTAAAGTGTCGTACTCAGTGCAATTGCACTGTTAAAACCTCTAACTATTCCGTATAACTTACTTGCCAAGACGCTCCTAGTAACTCTCTTGCATTTAATTAAGTTCTAATAAATAATGTTGCTATAGATCTTAAAGCTATCGCTATCTCCCGTACGACGCTTGTTTGCTAAGATAATAAGGAAGCCAAGCTGTAAGCTTAAGTCCTTATTATTAGCAAATAAGCTATCTGTAAAGATAAAGAGCTTCGTACGATCCAGCTGGATTGGTATGAATGTAATTCCTCTTGTCTAGTAATCCATTTGCTAGGCAATGCGAGTATTAAGTGCCTTAATATTATTAGGAGATAGGGCAGTTGTCTGTGCAGCAACTAATAGATTAAATACTGCCTTAGGTTAACAGACTAAGGCAATGTACGCGCCTCGTGCGCGCTGCTCTACATACTTCTAAGCAGCATCTTCTACTGTAGGGTCTACTGTACGGAGATGTTTGGCTTGTCCCTTTTATTGCAGGGATATTCTTCTATCTCTGTACGTGATTTTCCTACTATTAAACTCTAAAGGTTAGTCTCTAGACAGGATAGTCTTAGGTTTCGCACGGAGAGTTGCTCTGTGCAGTTCCTCCTCCTCTCTGTGCGAAAAATCTAGGGTTACAACACTAAGGGTGTTATTAGTTTGCAGGCTAGTAATGCTAAAGGGGCTTTCTCCTTCCTGTGTAATCAACAGGCAAGGGTTGTACGAAGAGACACGCATCCTTAGCTTGTCCTTATAATAGTTGTAGGAGAGCACTTAGAAGGTGCTATTGGCAATAAGAGCTTCTATCTCCGTATAGTCTGATTCTTCAAAGGGTGCTCTAGCAGTTGTAATAACTCTATCTCTTCTTAGCTTTAGGGCAAGCTAATAGTCCTCCTCTTCCTTTTAGGTAAGGAGGGCATTAGCAATAGATCCCTGTACGGCCTTCCTAGGCCTTCCTCTTCTCCTTAGAAGCGCTGGTTTAATGGCTTCCTCTTGTACGACCTTTCTAGGTCTTCCCCTCCTCCTTAGCAATACTAGGTTAACTAGTGCAGGGACAGGTTTATTAGGATTAGAATCTAATGTTAGGGCCTTAGTTTAAGGCTCGTGCGGGGTCTTAGGCTCTGCACGGTAATAGGGCTTAACCTGCGTGTAACGCAGAGTAAGTAGCCTATTTAGAAGGAGGATTATTACATTCCTTCTATCTATGCCGTAGATTTTATACAGACCTATCTATCCCTTGTTTTCTCTCTAAGTAAGCACTTCTGTGCCAAGTAGTAGGCCTAGGACTTTGTGCGAAGTAGGGCTATTCTAGGTATTAATTGCACGGTTAACTTCTCCCTTTGCTTTCTTACTTTAGATTATCCTTGTAGCTTTCCGTACGGCATTTGCCCTTGCTATAATGTTAGGAGAGGGAGGTAAATCCTAGTTAATCCTTAGGTAGGTACTAAAGATAAGGAGTGTAGGAATAATTCCGTGCGGGCCTGCAGTGTTATTTAGTGCCTTTACTGCTATCTGCAGGATATCTTTATTATCTATACAGGATCTAATTTTAGCTTTAAGGATATTAAAAATGCGCCTAAGAGGTGCGTGCGCACGTTTAATCTTACCTACTGCCTAATGTGCCTCTACAGGTATCTAGTAGCAGTGTGTGCCTATTATCCTCGCACGGTTGCGGAAGTCTTCTAAGGCAAAGTTTGTTCCTAGGTTATGTACGATGTAGTCTAAGGGCCCTTAGTATGTATTAATCTAGCATTTGTAAAGGGCTTCCTAGGCATGTTGTGCAGAGAGAGACTTTAAGAAGGTAGCAGCCTGAAAGGAGGTATCTGCATTAATAACATGCAGTACATCCTTATCCCTAATCCGTACAACATTAATAATAATTTTATAGTTAAAGTAAGTATTATCTTTAATAGTAAACTTAAAGCGGCTTAGGGCGGTTCCGTACAGTTAGCAAAAGTGGCAGAACTTCTAAATCTTATTTAGGATAGAGGCATCTACATTGTGTCCTGCTTAGGTAAGCATTTTGTAGAGTCTCTCTGTACGCAGGTGTCTAAATCTTCTGTGCAATCTTTAGAGTTTAGTTTCTGTAAAGAATAATATAGCATCTACCTAGCTATAATTAAAAAATAGGTGCCCCTACTTCTGTATAACTAGAATTGCCAAGTTATTACTGCGTATAATTAGGTTTAGAACGTTGTTGAAGTATGCTCTAAGCCTGTCTGCATCTGCTAGTAATAGTAGGAAGGGTGTAGGGGTATCTAAGATGTAGTATGTGACTATGCTAAGCTTATTCTCTTTCTGTACGGTGCTAAGTAATTTAGCTGGGTTTTAGCCTCTAAAGCTTATATTGCTGTTGTTTAGGGTTTAGTTAATCTTCGCACGGGGGTTCTCCCTTAGGTAGGCTTCTACTTAGGCCTTCCCTATAGTAGAGATGCGTGCTGCTCTAGTGTCCTATAGCTCGCCTTGGTACACCGTACGGTACCTGTCTTCTAGGATAAATTAATCTGCCTAGATAGTAGGTTCTATACTGTAGATGTCTTCCCCTGTCGTGCAGTGTAAGTAGGAGGCAGAGGTAAGGAAGTAAACAGCTTCTTTATCTTCCTTATCCTTATCTTAATCTGTCTCTTCCTCCTTACTATACACAGCCTCCTTATTACCTTCTCTCCCTTTAAAATCTGTAATATGCGCTGTAATAAATGTGTGTATTAGTGTTTCTTTATGCAGATCTTTATACGCGGTAATATATTGCTGCCTCGCACGGGATCTCTTAGAGGGGGGATAGTTAGTTAACTAGCAGCCTTCCTTATAATAGATAAAATATTTCTGCTTCCTTGCTCCTTTGCCCTTAAATTAGCTGCGTGCAAAGGGCCTTCTACGCGACTGGGAACTTTATGCGCGTGCGGGGAAGCAGCTAAATAATCTTCCTTTGTTGCTATTATTCCTTGTACGGAAGGAGCTGTATCTGCGGTCTGTGTAGTACGCATCTGCTTCCTCCTAGATAAATTAGCTTAATTATCTATCTAAGGTAACTTAGAGAGCAGCCCTTAGATTAGTAAATAGGCCTTCGCACGTAGCCTTAACATAGAACAGTGCTGGTTCTAGGTCTAGGTAGCCTCTGCAGGCTCGTACAACGGCTGTGTAAAGAAGCACTTCTCCCTTAAAGTTTCTGCCTAGAGCTCTTTAGGTAAGGGAGATCTTATTAATAAGAATCTCTAGAACTTTGTGCAGGGTCTTGTCTAGGTTCTCCTGCTTGCACTGTGCAAAGGTAGCTCCTATCTAGTCCGTGTAGTACTAGTTGTAGTTAATATTTGTGTTAAAGTAAACATTAATGCGATTGTATAATTATTTCTAATTTAGTCTAGGTTCTATACTATGCAGGTAGAAAGCACTCGCACGGTCCTCTAGGATGTTAGGGAATACTTCCTACTACATTACCTTAGGAATATCTAAGGATGCGCATAATTTTATAAACAACTTTGCTTTATCCCCTAAGATGTTATACAGCCTTCTAGTATAGTTGTTTCTCTTGTCCTATAGCTTCTAGAACTAGATAAGCTTGTCTATCTTAGTCTTAGGATCTACAGTTTTGTACAGAGTTAATGCCCTTGCAGGGTATAGACGCGGTAGTGGGTACGCATTCTATAGATCCTCCCTGTAGCCTTAGCTTAGAAATCTTTCCTCGTCTGCTGTGCAGTATAGAGTTCGTAGGGTTTGTATAAACTTACTAAATAGTTTAATCCTTAGGGGCCTTTATAAGGGTTATCTAAGTAAGGATAGTCTAGGACCTAGAGGGAGTAGTTGTAAGGCCTGTGCTGCCTTAGTAGGCTCCTCGTACAAAGGTCCTAGCCAGAAGGGGAGAGCAGGAGCAGATGCCTCTCCTGGATTTTCTGTACTGCTGTACTTTCCGTTAGCAATTTCGTATAGTTTGTTACCTATAGTATTAGGAGGTCCTAGGAGTAGCTATAGACCTCTAGCATTTAGAGTATCTATAAAAGCTTTGCAGATCGCACGGTTAATAGCTTTAAAGTAAGTTAGTTACTAGCCTTTAAAGTTATCCTTTAGGCTCCTGGCTAGAGCACGTCCCTTAGTTAGTGACGTACAGTACTCTGCTAAGAGGAGTCTAGCATATCTATTAAGTTCCTCCTTTAAGGTGTTTTCCCCTAGCTTAATCTTATCTTTCTAGTGTTCTAAATCCGTACACTTTCTTAGTGTTCTAATGCTAATTACAAGAATTCTAGCTATTTCTTCGTATAAGTCTTCTAGCTAAGAGGATTAGTTCGCACGGGGTTAGTTTTAGGATGTGGATTATTCCCTAGAGTAGGAAGGTAAGGAAGGTAAATCCGCTATCTTGTTTGTTAGTTGCCGCCTTGTTTGTACGGCAAATTGTTGGGTGTGTTTGGCACACTATCTTCTTCTCTTCCGTACGGAAAGGAAGTAATCTCCTCTCTTAAAGTAGAACAGAAACAGAGGACTGTACGCTAATTACGCTCCTAGTACAACTCTGTCTTGTCTTATTTTAAGGTAGGTACAGAATAGAGGACTGTACGCTAATTACGCTCCTAGTACGACTCTGTCTTCTACTCTTGCTAATTTGTGGTTTATTTAACTACTAATTAGTGTTAAATAGGCTATCTCTGCACGTAGCAAGTAGATAGGATCTTGTGATATATCACAGTAAAAGCAAAACAGTGTAAAGATTCAAGTATATTTAGATTCGTGTATAATGTATGTACAGAGGCAAGGTAAGGGGTAACTTCTAGTGCTGAGGCCAACTCAGCACTAGGCGGTCACGTGATCGGGTCACGTGATCAGGTCACGTGATCAAGTCACATGATCATGCCCGTACGGAGTACGGACAGTAATCTTTATTTATTTAAAAGAGAATCTCTAATAATTAAATAGGCTGTAACGTTCTAGTATGCTATAAATAGTACTAAAAATAGAAAAGGAAATAGTCTTTATTTTTAAAATAAATAATATTTATAAAGTTACTATTTTTAGTATACTATATATAGAAATGTTTCGTTTATAAACATGTTTATAAATAAGTTTTAAAACAAAACGCTTCTATTTTAAGTACTTCTATAAATAGTAAAAATACTTTTTTATATTCTTATTCTTTATATTACTTTTATACGCGTTTAAAATTCTTAGCTATTTCTGCCTATTAGAAAAAGAGTTATTTAAGTTTAAAGTTATAGCATTTTGTGCCTTTACTACTAGAGGCACGGGAGGTCTGCCTATAGTAATAATAGCTACTAAGTGCTGCCTAGAGGGTGCCTATACTGCTATAGGCAGGATAGAGGCATAACCTGCCTTACCTTTACTACGTAGGGCGCCCTAGGTAGTAAAGGTAAAAATAGGTCTAACCTATGTTAGAATTATATTAGCCCCTAGTACCTCTAATACCTCTACTACCTTAGGCATAGTATAGGCACGCTGTAGGCAGACCTTAGGCACAGAGGTCGCGAAACTTCTCCTAATATAGTAACTCTAAGTATAACTCTAACTATTAATATACGTATTAGTTTAGAAAATAAGGCGTTATATAGTATTTCTTAGTTACTAAGTTCTTTTTTAACTCTAATATAGGTAGCTAAGTAGAGAACTAGGTCCCTAATTACCCTTTAGCTTTTCCTACCCCTTTTTTAGTACTTTTACCTTTTTTATTATCTTCTTAAGAATAATCTTACGTAAAATACCCTTCCTTACTATATTTATAGTAGGTAAGTTTAGATCTATCTAACGTAGACCTTTTTACGCTAGATTAGGCCTTTTTATGCTAAATTAGGCCTTTTTAGGCTAACTACTACCTTTACTACTAAGGGAGGGTCTCTTAGCTAGCTTGAGGGACCTTATATCTCCTTATATATTATTAGTAAAGCGCTAACGCTTTTTATTATAGCTCTTCCCCTTCTTTAAGCTTTTAGCCTTTTTATTACTAATATAACGTCTACTAATAATATTTACCTATTCCTTTACTTATACTAACGTAGATTATGCATCTATAGGTAGGAGTATTAGGTCTTTAATAATAGAATCTAAAAGTAACCTAATATACTCTATTACCTAGAGTTCCTAGAAGTTCTAACCTAGTTTAGTTTAAAAAGGTCTAAGATAGTTAAGAAGTTCTATTAGAGACTAATTTCTTTTTTATTTATACTCTTTAATAGAAATATAAGCATTTTATATTTATTCTTAGCAGGTTTCTAATAAATTAAGCATTATATCCTTTAAATAGGACTAAGTAGGAGTCTAGAATAAATTAAGGGCTCTTTTTTTATCTTTATATATTAACTATAAAGTCTTTAGTATCTCTAATATATATCTTATACTAAAATTAACTCTTTATATCTTATTTATAAACTTATAAGGTAACTAAATAAAATAGTATTTATAATTCTATTCTTATTAGTTATAGTTTAACCTATTCTTCTTTTTAAAGATATAAGGTAGCTTTAGCCTAGGTAACGCAGCTTATAAACCTATAGTCTTTAGTACTACTTCCTCTTCTCTATTTAACTTTAATAAGTTAAATAAAGTTAGGTCTTTATTATTATAAGCCTTTTTAGCTTTCTTTAAAAGTTTTAACTTTTAATCCTCTTTAGTCTTTTTAGCCTATTATAGTATGTCTGCAGCTTTTTAAGCTAAAGTAGTTATATTACTACTATTTTAGGCTAATAAAGGATATTAAGGCTATTAACTACTTTTAGTATTTAGTTAGTTACCTTTAGGGCCCTAAATATATAAAGGTTGCTAACCTAGTTATACTATAGAATTAAATACCCTTAGGTATAGTACCTAAGTATTTTCTAACCCTTAGTATACTAATATAAAAGGTAACTATAAGTTAAAGAGTAAAGTATTAAAGCTTATTATTAAGCTAGCTAGTACCTCCTTTAGATTTCTTAGGTCTAGTAATAAGTCTGTAGGTATTTTAAATCCTTTTAGTAACTTTATTTATAGTATTATAAATTTCTCTCTACTTTATTAAGGGGAGCCTAAAGCCTCTATTAGTTAGGTAGGTATATTATTACGCACGCCTTCTATAGTAACGTTAGGTTAGGTAGGATTTCTAGATATTATATAATCTAGTAACTAGTTACCTTTAACGTAGATAAAAAAGAGAGTAATTTAAATATAAAAAGGTTACTTAGGTAAGTAGTTAATAATTAGGTAATAAAGATAGAAGAGATAGTATTATAAGATAAATAGTTAGAACTAGTCTAATATAGATAAGATAAATTACTAGTAAGCTAAGCTTATACTAATTTAGATATATATACGTAATTCTACGTAACCTAAGGCCTACGTAATCTATCTATATCCTCTTTAGGTCTCTATAACCTCTAGGGCCTTATACTAGTAGTTCTATAGTAACTATTCTATTAGTAAGGTCTAGTTATATTACTAAGAGGTAATAGCTCTTTAGTAATATATAGTTTTCTTCTTTCTTAGCTTTAAATACTAGCTGTATAAACTCTTAGTTAAATTATGCTAGAGAAACCTTACTCTATTAGTAGAGCTGTATAAGTTTATTGCAGGCCTTTTTCTTAGCTAATAGGTTAGTAAATTATCTATCTAGAAATTTCTAAAATCCTTCTATAGTACTAGTCTTATTATAGTTAACCTAGAAGATTATAATCTATACTATAGTTCCTTTTAATTAACTAAATATATAGTCTACTAGGTATCTAATTAGCTTAGCATTACTCTAAAGCTTATTCTTTATCTAGATTTTCTATCTAAGATAGTCTAATTAATCCTTACTAAAGAACGCTAGGTCTAGTGTCTTAAGCTTTCTAAGTGTTACTCTAGTTATTAGTACTATAAATAGGAGTAGGGCTGCTGTTAGAGGTATTACTAAGGAGGTTAGTAGAAACTAAGTAAAAATCCTAAGAGCAGCTAATATAGCTATAACTAGTTCTTTAATTCTCTTTATTCTAGCCTTAGTATTAATATTAGTAGGTCTTTCTTTATTAAGGGCTCTCTATTCCTTATTAAGTTAAAGGATTTTATTAGGTAAGGTAAGTTTAATTATTACTTTATCTACTAGAATTTTTTTTTAAGTAAGGTATACCTTTAGTTATAAACTAATATCCTTTTATAAGGTTCTTTCTTTTTTTAGTTATAAGGCCTTACTAAAAAGCTCCTAATTATTTATATTCTATGCTATTATTAGTAGGAATTATACTAAGTAACCTTTATTATTAGTATAAGGTATTAGTTAATTAAATCTATATAAGGGGCTAAGCTTAATAAGCTTATAGTCTAAAAAGAATACTTAAGATTTAATAAAGAGTAGAGTAACGCTCTAAGCTATAGTATATATATATATATACTAAGTAAGCCTCTACCTAAGTCTAAATAATTATATCTCTATTTTAAGCTTCTAAGAGTCTATAATTTATCTAAGATATAAATCTAAGTTATATTTCTAAGGGCAGAGTCTAAGGGCTACTATAGCCTTACCTATTACAGGATACTAGTATAACCTAGTTACTATTATAGTAGTATAGATAGAGAATATTATACTTATATCTTATCTCTATCTTACCTATAGCTACTCTAGCTACCTAAGCTGCTCTAGCTACCCTAAGCATAACTTAGGTACGACTTAGTTATACTATAGATATAAACCTTGTAAAACCTTTTCTAATATAATATAATATATATAATAGAGTAATATTATAATAGATTTATATAGAGGTTCTTATACGCTAAGATAGATATAATACGTAAAATTAATTACTACGTAGGCTAATAATACTAGGGCAGGTCCTTTAACTCCCTTCCTCTCTTAACGCTCTAGGCGCCCTAAGATATATAAGTCCCTACTAGAATAGGTAGGTAAATATATTTTATGTAGCTAAAATTAGTAGCGCTAGAGAGAAATTAACCCCTTTCTAACTTTTGCCTAGCTAACTAAATAGAAGGCTATTTTTAACTCCGCAGGCTCCCTAGCCTAGGGAAACCTGCTAATATTGCCTTGGCCCTAAGATATATCACCCTGGCCTGGCGGACCGAACAGTGCCTAAGACAATAAGAGAGACGTTGTAAACAGATGATAGAGAACGTAGGCAGTCTTCGAGAAGAAGAACTTGCCGGCACTGGATATCAATTGCCATATGATGATGTATCAACAGAGCCTCACTCCTGCACGAAAACCGTTCCTAAATCCCACAAGGGGACAGCGGCACAATTGCAGCGATGAATCAACACCGAGCATGCTTAGGTGTCGTTTGAGAAAGGGAATCCTTACATTGCTCAAGAAGCAAGAATTTCGTTCTTGGATAACTATGCGATGACAAGGCATGTCGCATGAAATCTCTCTACGCACTGGCAGCGAGAGGGCTGTTAACTATGGCGGTGAGAAGTCACTTCCAATCATGCAACGTCCTGGGTTCGGCATCCTCCTCCTCGAAGGATTGTCACGATCACCTTTCGCCCTGACGATGTGAACCTGCTGTGGTCGCCATCACGCGCGTTCTGGCGAGGCACAGCACTACCGGAGGTCGTACAACACTTTTCAAACGTTGAATTGTCTGTCAGTTAGTGGAGCAACATGAGTTCTCTGCCAAGACTCGGCGGCTAGCAAGAGGCACAGCAAGGCGAGTCAGTCGACAGATCCGCCCCGATAGTGAAAGGACTTGCGTAAGACAACCCACCCACCTCTTCTCCCAGACACTCATCGCAAAGTTGATTCAATTCTGCAAACAAGCTCTCCATCCATCATCATGCATTCAATTCCAACAACCACGAAGAGCGTATATGCTGTTAATCCACAACCATTTGCAGGGAAGATTATCAGCATCACCGGTGCTAGTAGAGGTACAGGACTGGCTTTGTCCAAGTATTTACTTGCTCGAGGAGCTATAGTCTCGATGTGCGCTACGTCGGCGGAGAATTTGGCCAAAGCCTCCAAGGAGATCGATGAGGAGTTTCCTGAGGCGAAAGACCGGTACTGGACGTTTGTTGTTGACATAGCCAAGCTTGACACGGTAAAGTCCTGGATCGAGCAGACAGTTGCCAAGTTTGGAAAGTTGGACGGGTGTGCGAACGTTGCTGGTGAGATGTTATGGTCTTGTTCGTTCTGCCGCTGATATTGATTCTTTCCAACGCAGCCGTCGAACAACGTGAGATCTACCCAATTTCCGAACTGGACCCAGGATACTTTGCCAGTCTCCTCCATGTCAACGTTGTCGGTACGTTCCACTGCTTACAGGAGGAGATGAAGGTCATCAAGGACGGTGGGTCCATCGTCAACGTCGGCAGCGTTACCAGCAATTACGCTTCCCAAGGTGTTGCTGCGTATGTGTCCGCGAAGCACGCCCTGATCGGTCTTACCAAGGTCGCCGCATTCGAGGGCGCACCGAGACGAGTCCGTGTGAACGCTCTCTGCCCGTGTGTAACATGGAGTCGTCATTCAAACATATCGAGCTGACCATGCTGTAGTGGTGGCATCAACACTGAAATGATGTCGAGGCCATTCCACACGGCGGGTGGCGAATTCCACCTGAGTAAGGACAACATTCCAGCCATCATCAAGCGCAACATCGCTGAACCGTGGGAAATTGCGGCGTCCATTGCGTTCCTACTCGGCGACGAAAGCTCGTACGTTACGAAAGCTACGTGGTACCACGACGGCGGGTGGGTAGAGGAAAGCTTCTCCTCGGGTTGAGTAAACACCCCCTTACAATTGTCAAATCATGTGTGACAGTGCCTCAATCCATCATGGAACCGAGACGACGGAAATGGAATAAGGGAGACGCGTTGGTCATGATATCACAAACATTTGAATCACCTATGCACCACCAGTGCACAACAGTATGAGAATATCGGGTTGGCGCATAACTGCTTCTCCCCCCCCCCCCCCCCCCCAAAAAAAAAGTGATACACCATGACAGTATTGTTGATGGATTACGCTGTTAGTAAAGGGATGGTGTTCATATAAGTAAGTTGCTTGCCTTGCCTTGCCACTTGCCGAGCTATGAATTTCCCCCACACGTGCCAAGATCTAGCGTGAAAGTTACGGCACCTAATACAACATGCATTTACTTTTCCTTCTTCGAAGTTACAAACATACTACTAGCATATTCTTCGAACCCGCCAGGTACTTGACAGGTAGGAATCTATCGTATACGTCTCCCCCTCTACACCTGCGTCTTATTCCCAGCAAACATCTACTCGTTCGCCCACAACCCGACTGTTGAACCACTCCAAGATCTTTACTTCACCTGCTGCTTGACATCCTATCAACACTCCGCTTTGGACCGTCCTCTCAACTGCCATATAAAGCTCGGCTGTTGCTAAATTTCTAGCAATACACTGGCGACTCCCGGCGCCGAAAGCGAACCATCCCTTGTTCAGCTCTGTCTCCTCTTTTTCATTCTCACTTCTCTCGGTAGTTTCCTCGTCGCGAATCCATCGTTCTGGTCGAAAGATTTGTGGGTCTGGGAAAGCAATAGGATTGAAATGCAGTTCGTAAGCCGAGCATCCGACGACGGTCCCAGGAGCAAACCACGTATCTTGGAACGTCCATCCCGAAGACGGCACTACGCGCGGAAGACGCGTTGGGTTTGCCATACTGAGACGGAGACCTTCTTTGATCACACCTGTAAGATACGGGAGGGCTTGGATGTCCACAGCGTCGGCGCCTTTCGAAGCGTTGGCGCCGAGTTCGGAAGCAATCGTAGAGAGCATTGAGGGATTAAGGACGAGGTACCGTAAGATGGTGGCGAGGTTCATACCCGTACTATCAGTCCCAGCAAAGATGAGATCCTTGCATTGCGCTTTAGTTTCGTCATCCTTCAAGCCTAGATTCATCAAGCGGCCGGGGTATGTGTTGTCCGCTGCTGAGGTTTTGCTGACGACATCTTCGACAAATCGATCAACTGTCGCCATACTCTCCGCCGTCTTCGCATCGCCAGTACAGTAATCAATCGCCCATTCCACCCAATGGAACACGGGGGTTGGAAGGTAGAAAAAGCGACCCACGCCTACGAATGCATCTACAAACGCCGCCATGGACAAGTGCTCCGACCTTTCAGAGACAGCATCGTAATTCTTCGCAAAAAGATGCGTAGACACGGCATCCACAGCGAGAGCCCTCGTCAAGTTCAACAAGTTAACTGGCTGTCCCTTGGAGGACTTTGCTTCTTCGCGCAAACGGTTCACAAATCGGTCCACACACCCATACAATTTATCGGTATTTTCCCTAATAGCCTTTGTCGAAAACAGCGGGCTTACGACCTTGGCCCTTGGCGCTCTATGCTCGTTGGAGATGGTGGAGAATAGCGTTGCATGCTCATCGATGTGGAAATTTGGATAGCAGTCTGCTTTTCTGAATCCTCCTTTTAGAACGTAGATTGGGGCTAGCGCGTCCGGATCGGAGATGTCCACCTCATGCGGGGAAACACGCAGAATAGGGCCGTAACGGGTGTGAAGAGTGTGGATGATGGTCGCCTCGTCGCCGATATAAGAGTGGTAGTAAAGCCATAGTGATGAGATTTTGGCCACGGTTGGCCCAGGGATGGAGTGGAGGGGGTGGATGAATAGGCGGTAGAGGGAGCGAGTGACCAGAAAGGCGATGGCCGCGAAGGCGAGCAGCTGTAACATGATGATTGTCGATGCTATATTTCGTTTGACGTTTGAGGAGAGTACCGAGGCTAATTAATATTGAAGGAACGGATCGTGTGTAATGAATGACACTGTTGCGATTATCTTATATTGGTGCAGAGTGACTCACGGAACGAAAGTGGGGTGTCGGCAGCTAGTGAATTGCCGATAGCTGGAGATAGCATCGCAGATTGCAAAAGGTCCACTTTCCATTAGCTGTAAGAGCACGTCTCTATCATATGCAGGGAACTGCAATTCGAGTGAGAAATAATTTATAAAGAGTTTTAGGAATTTACTTGGTACGTACGTACCTCCAGCCAAGTGAATGAATGGCCAAGGTACCTTTCTGATCGGAAAGGTATTCGCAATACACACTCAACACTACACAGCCACGTGTAAAACTGTACCGCAAATTTCTAGCCACAGATCATTTGCACGGTGTAGAGGGCGGCGGATGTCGAGGCGTCGTAGATGAAGAGGTCTAGCGTATCTAATCCGTCTTTCTTCTCGTGGCTGGACGACCACTCTAGATTTCATTCCAAGGCCGCTGTTTTGTCGTAAGAGAAAGGTGCTTCAAGGCCGAGGTAACATGGCATTTGCCTGAACTCTTCTCATTCAAGATAAACATCCTAACAGGTTCCATGGCTGGATAATAAATCCAGCAGGTTAGGTTTTTAAAAACAGCAAAGATACATTTTCTCATTCGCTCCAGTCAGTCTTCTCCCTAAAGCACATACCTAAACCGCGGCCCATCATTCTCCGACCCCTCTCCCTCACTCTTCCCATCCCGGCCCAACCCTTCTACCGCGCCAAATTTCTTATCCAACCTGCCATTCTCCCACTTCAAAAGACACCTTAGTCCAAAAGCCAGTGCCCCATTGAACAGCATAAACCCAGCACAAACCCACATGCCCATTCTATAATAAGGCTGATCTTTACTCGGATAAAGCCTCGTTCCCAGCAACGGTCCACACTGTCCGATCAGATTCAGAATCGCTATCCCGGCGCCTCTCTTGGTATCACTGCCCTGATTATTAAGGACCCAGGGGAGAATATTGCCGATGCAGGGGAACACGCCGGCGGCGGCTAGAAAGACGCCTGTGTATCGGGGCCCCGTGGAGGAGGTTGTGGCCAGCATGATGTAGCCGATGGCGCCGATAGCGGAGAGGAGGGTTATTGTGAGGCCGCGCTGTTGGGTGCGGTCCGCGACATATGTGGTAGCAATGACGAGCAGGAAGGCGAGAAAGTAGGGGGGCGCGGAGAGGCCTTGGGCGGTTACATTGGTGAAGCCCATCTCTGAGAGGATGGTGGGGAGGAAGACGGGGAGGGAGGAGAAGGAGACGTTGCAGGAGAAGTACATGAAGGCTGTGAAGTAGACCTATATATCAATCATATCAGAATCCTTCTTTTTTCTCTTTTCTTTCTCTCTGACAAGGTATCTAGTATTGCGGATGGTTTGGAGGGCAGTCTTGGATACAAACGTACCTTCGGATCTAACAAGGTAACCCCAATCTCCTTGAAATTCACATGTCCAACTCTATGGGTCTCCTCGTTACCAACCTGCCTCAACGCTCTCTTCCTTGCGATGTCTTTGTCCTCTTCGTTCAAAAACCGCGCCTTCTCGGGACTATCCGGCATGAGGAACCAGACCGCGCCGGCGGCAACAATGGTTGGCAATCCCTCTACAAGGAACAAAAGTCGCCAATTCGCAATCGGCAGCGTGGGATTACTCGTGATGCCGTACGCCAACGCGCCCGCAAAACATGTCGCCAGCGGCGCCGCACTCAGAAAGAGGCCACAGCGGAGTCCTATCTCATGTCGAAGGTAGAAGAAGGACAACAGATATGGTATTCCAGGACCGAAGCCAGCTTCGAAGAGGCCTAAGAAGAAGCGTCCGGTCATCAATCCCGAGAAGGAATATGTAGCCGACTGTAGAGCGGCAGTAAGACCCCAGCCTAGGACGCAAATGGCAGCCCATATGTGCGGCGGGAGAATTTTCCACATGAGGGCGAACCATTCAAAGACAATGTACGAGACGTAGAAGATTGTTAGCAGCCATTGGTATTGCGAAGACGAGAGATTGAGATCGGTGTCGAGGCCGGCGATTTTGGCGTTGCCGATATTGGAGCGGTCGAGGTAAGAGAGTAAATCTTTGAACTACTGTTAGCAAAAAAAAGCTGCAAGACTGTGTGACTCAAAAAGAGGCGCTGATGTACAAAGGAGGAAAACGAGAGACATTAGTCTCTTGTCGAGCTTTCTCACGACTCGCCTCTCCATCTCTTTATCAATATGCGCTCCAATTCCACTTCCGATCATGGCACCGTCGTTGGCATGTTCTTGCACCAGTTGATCTCCTTTTTCGGCATCACTACTCTGTGTCGCAGAGATGATTCTACCCTCTGACTCTAACCCAGCATTCTGGCTGCCATCCATATTGGCGGAGATGTAAATAAATAATAAATAAAAAATAAGAACAAAAATAAGAACAAAAGTAGGGAAAGCGGAGCAAGGTTGGGGAAAGATTTAGATTTTTTTGAGGGGTGCTCGGTTAGATCTGCCGGGTGACGACCCTTGCCGCTATAGATCTACATACGTCGTATACCTTCTACCCCGCTGGTGAAACTGTGGGCTACTGGGTTGGCGTTGCATACAGTACAAAGTAAGCACGTTAATTAGCACTTGTAATTATGAGGAATAACCGTGATAGGCAAAGGCGAACAAGATGCAATGGCGCCATCCCCGCTGGTGTTTTGTGGTGATTTTCTCCATCTTCTTGAGCTGAAGCATGTTAATCTAAAAAAATGAAACTAAACCATGTAAAAACACATACAAATATTTCCACTCCTTTTCCCAACCCCATGTATGAGTACCCCTACAAAGGGCTACTACTTCCTCACAGCAACGACGAACAAGCGCGGATACTGCAAAAGCACCTTCTCCTCACCACCCCCCACCCCAATCGTCTCATACTCGTCCGTCAACACCCTCTCATACTCGTGCAAGAAGCTCTTCTTCGCCTCACCTGTCCCCTCATCGATCCTATTCAAATAAGGCTGCAGCCCCGTCCCCTTGACCCACTCCACAATGGACTTGTGATCACTGAGAACATGCTGGTACTGCGTGCGCCAAAGATTCACACTTTGACAATACGGTATCAGCGCTTTGTAGAACGTCGAGGGGGATTCAATGGGATCGAGATCTGGTCTAGCGGAATTAGATAGATTGCCGATGTGCGACGAGGAGAAGGAAGAGGACCAGGGTTGCGAGGGTTGAAGGGCGACGGCACGCATGGAGGAGTGCGAGGGCTCGTCGTAGTTATCCGGCACTTGGAATGCGAGGACGCCTCCTGGTTTCAGCGTTTCTAACAACCTAATCAAGGCCGGTATACGCTTAGGCGAGCGTAGCCAGTGGAAGACGGCGTTGCTGAAGAGCAGATCCGCACCCTCGTCCGGTAGATAGGTCTCTAGATTCCCCTCCTCGAAGGTCACCGCTCGCGCCTGCGCGCCGTCTCTTGATTTAAAGGTCGCGTTGGCCTTTCGCAGCATATCAGGTGACGAATCCATTCCCTTGATATTCGTACCTGGAAACGCATCCGCGAGCACCTCAGTACTGTTCCCTGGTCCGCATCCTAGATCGTATATCCTAGGGTTGGGTCTCCCGATCAAGGGAAGTACTTGCGCGACAAGATCGTGCACGGGGCGTGTGCGTTCGTCTCCAAACTTTAGATACTGTTGTGCGGACCAGTCTGGCGTTTTGGATTCCGCTGCGTGAGAGGCAGAGGTGGACAAGGATTGTGGGTGGGATGGAGCCATTCTTGTCTTTCTGTCCGGGATGACGTGTGGATTGCGCTTCGCAAGGTGGATGTGAGGAATGTGTGTAAAACGATGGTTCGATGGCGCGTTGAAAGCAGAAAAAGTTCGCCTTGTTTGTATAATCAACCTCCACCACGGCCGCGGATTGCACAGATTCGCAGTCATGTGACGTTGACGTGCAACGCGACCTAGCATTGCGGGCTGGTTGCCTTGGAAGAGTCAATCGGCCCGATCAATACAAGCATACACAGTTGCGGAGGGAATGATATCTAGGAGTTCTACGCCAGAGGCGTATTAGAGCGGGGAAACGTCTTCAGAAGACGTTCAACTTGTCGTGAGCTTCGATGTCAGGGAGTAGTAATAGTGGGGGCTCGCGGAAACGACGGCACTCACTCGAGATAAATCTAAGCCACACTGGGTTAATATCCTCCTCCCTCAGCAGCATGTCAACAAATGTATATACAACAGTAGACGATAAGATACAAAAGGGCAAGGCCAGATCAAAACACCTGCTATTACATTCCCAACCCCGTTGACCAAACTATTCTCGCGCACTCTGAATAGCCGTATCCGTAATTTCAGTATGCACCGCCACTGCGTTGTCATATTCTAGTGGCTGACTAGGGTCATCCGGGATATGAACCATGGCGCTAGTGACTTGGACGGTGAGGCCATCGAGGACATGGTTAGGGATATCACCATGATCGCCCTATTACATATATTGTTAAGCAACGAGGTATACACGAAAGGAGGGCCAAGCTTATCAGACTTACATAGACGTTCCACGTCAACCTTGTCTTGAGGAACGGTACTACATCGACCGCCTCCAGACTCTCCAATCGGCCCGATGCAATACAGTCCAGCAAGTCAGCCGTCAAGCCTATCGAGCCTTTCAAGACAATGTCATTCATACTGTTGAGCTTGTTGTCGTCATTGTTCCCGTCATTGCTGTGTGCAGATGGCATCATCGCATTCCATATGCCGACGTTCTTGGGTGGGTCCGACGAGACGTCAGCTACCAAAGAGAACTGGACCTGTACTATGGAGGACGAGGTATTTCTGGAGGCGAACGCGTTGATGCTCCAGTCCGTGAAGGTATTGTTGGCGTTGAGATGCGCCAAATCGCCTCTTTGACCATCGCTTCCGGCAGTCAATCTATCCCTCGCGCTACTACTATAGAGCTGCGAGATAGTTGCCGTGACGGCATTGCGATATAGTTCCGTGGATGCAAATTTCCAACTCTGCGTTTCAGGATATGCGTACCCGAGTACCGTCGTGTCCCTGACCTCGTCCACAGTCCAGAATGTCTTCGAGTCCCTCCAGAAAGGCGAAAGTGGCGTGGTACCATCGACGATCTGATTCTCCGAGATGACGAAATTGCTATTCGGGCCTACGCTTTCGGGGACGAACCAGCTGTCTGGGTTAGCTACCTGCCAGAGAGCGAGGAGACGGTCGGCGTTGCTATGAAGGGGTCAGTTCACCGGAATTGTTGATGTCCAGAGGTTTCCACGCACCAATGTAGAAGCATGAACAGTGGTTCGAAGGCCGAGAAATCGACGGGCCACATATGCCCTTCATACTTTGATTCAGGTCTACCTCCACCGATTGAAAAGTGCACCCAGCCATGAGCCTCCTCTATATATGTTTTACTGAACTCGTTGAGCGTCGCTGGTATGGTGAATCCCTTGCTGACCTGGTCGCGCCAGGATCGACCTTGTATGCCGAAGTCTTTAGCGAAGAGCTCATCCTGTGATATGGCGTTTGGCTCTTTAGATGTAGGCCATCTAAGGGTATTATTCCACGAGGCCCACTGGACCAGTTAGTGGATCAAGTTCATGGGGACACATGAGGTTTGTGCACATACCTGGCCCGGGAAATCGCCCGGCATGATGGGATGAAAGTCGTATCGATACAAAGGGTTGGAAATGGTCACGTTCTGCTCATCGACACCATATACCCGAATGGTCGGTGAAAGGAAGTAATCGGGAATGGAGCCCATCTTGTCGCCCAGGGACCAATCCCAGTACGGTAGACGGAACGACGTTGCGGCCGATGTAAAGCGGTCGCGAAGTTGTGGTGGTGAGCGGCTGGCAATTTCTTGAATGATTCTATACATTTCTTGCTGTTTCCAGAGTCAGTCTTAGCTCCCCGGCAATTATCTTAGCCTTTGTGGTGTATATCCGACTTTGTTACCAGTGCGCATCAGTGCTTACCTCGAAGAGTGCCACATACGGCCGATGCCAAGCCAAGAAAAGACTGTTCTTATGCGGACAATAGCCACCCATCTTGTCCGGGAGACCCTGTGCATCCTGCCAGACCTTGTATGGCCTTCCATGAATGCCTAGCACTATATTAGCCAGCCATTTCGGCGAACCCAGAGACGTCTCAACTCACCGGCAATCTCATAGTAGGAAATAGGGCTGGTCTGCTCGCTGTCCTGGAAGGCGCGAAGTCCGAGCAAGTATAGGTTCCACTGGTCGGGAAAATCCTTCTTCAGATGGTGGATGTCATGGCGTATATGCACGTGCCCTTTGTAGAGTCAAAAAACGATAATCGGTTGAATCTGAAGACATTGTGACTCACGTTGTGCGTCCTTTGACCCAAGCCCCGTGACCAAATGCCTCCCAGCAAGATCACCGGCGGATGAAACAGCATTCGAGAAGATGATTGGATTGCAATTGATGAGAGTGGCAGCAGCGAACAGGCCGAAAAGAAGGCTGGTGAGCCACATGGTGGGGCAATTGATGGGTGAGGTGAAGTGCCTAGGAAGTCCGTTTGCGGTATGAAGTCAGCAGGGACCAGAGTAGGGCCAGTGAAGGGTGGAGATGGATGTGGATGTGGATGTGGAGGTGGAGGTGGAGGTGAAAGGTGGAGGTGAAAGGTGAAAGGTGAAAGGTAAAAGGTGAAAGGTGAAAGGTGAGACCAAAAGTAGAGGCAAAGGTGAAAATAAGAGTAAAAGGCAAAGGCAAAGATTAGATGGAGGGAAAAAGTAAGATATAAAAGGCAAAGAGATTCAAACACTAATGAGACAAGATGGCATAGAAGAGATGAAGAAGATGAAGAAGAAGGAGAAGAAGAAGAAGAAGAAGAAGAAGAAGAAGAGAGGGGCAAAACGTGACAAAGTATCAATGCGTAATATTCAAAAAGATAATGAGGCGAGTCTGTGACGTGGTAGACGCCGTGCCTTCCAAACATGAATGAAGACTCTCACTCTCACTCTCCCCCTCCCTCTCTCTCTCTATCTCTATCTCTCTATTCATCCATCTCTTCACGCGGTGCTTTCCCATCGGTATGTACCCGCGCCCACCACATAACCAGTTTGCACAAAACTTGTGCACAAGACGTGCATTTCCAAACTTGACAGCTCCCTTTGGCCAGTAAAGTCGAGCAAAAGGATATAGCCTAGGCAAAGGGAAATGACAACGCTTCACTCCCGTCTGCACGTGCATGTGCACATGAGAGAGACTTGGGAATGCATGTGGAAAGAAATTTGTTCCTCACTGGCTACCTATGTACCATCAGAGTTGGCGTCGCAAACGCGTGGAAACCGGGCGGCTACCTACATGTAAGTTTCCTTGGCCCATGCAATTCCAAACAACGGTTTGGTAGATGCATACATCTATAACAAAGGAGCCTTCTAGTCTGCGCTTTAGTAGTTGGTTCATCCTAGACGAACCAAAGGCCTGCCCTGTCAGCTGAGATGGTTGTTGTATTGTAGTCTTTGGAGGGGAAAAACAAAATTACAGAAAAATCTAAAACCAAGAAGAAGAAAAAAAGAAAAAAAGAAAAAAAGAAAAAAAGAAAAAAAGGGAAGAAAAAAAACCGGACACGTCAATAGATCAACGTGAAACGTTGCGAGCAAAGTAGTGGGGAAAGGAAATGGTCATGGCATTAATTAGCCTGGACATGTGTGCAACTCCACAACCGTTCAAATGTTACTCGCTCGCCAATGGGAAAGATAATAGCCCTGACCTGATCTCTCCTGTGCTTCCATCAATGCCTGCAAAGTCTCACTGAATATCACCACCGTTAGCCCAAGTCGTCAATCGTAACATCGTGCACCTCGTGATATGCCCATGTTCCAAATCCATCTATGCCCGAGTTTCCCCTCGTAGCCTTGTCCTCGCTTTTCTCGTCACCTTCAGATGTCATTGTAACCGAGAAATCTCTTCTCCAGCCCCTTATCAGCCACGGCCCAAGCCCAGGCTCGTCCAGCTTCACCACACCATAGCGCCGATGGGTCGTCCGACTTCTCTAGCATGCCGTCCTTGCCCATGCACTTGATCTCGTGGCCCGTCGTATACGTCATAAAGTGGTCGAATTGCTTGCCTTCGAGCGCGAGGGCATTGCCGGATATGCCGTGGCACAGACAAGGCTCCTTGGTCAGTAGTCCTCTTTCCCAGATGCACTCCCTCGACTTTGCCACCACTCGATCGATGCGATCCTTTAGACTTGGGAAGTATTTCCGAATAGATATAAGCGAGCTCACCACGCCTGGAGCGCCGTGACAAAACTGTACGAGCCGGTCGCGTCCCGGCGGGAGTGACGTTGGGAAGTTGCCGCTCTCGTATTGGTAACTCAGTAGAGCTCCAAGTTCGGCCTCTAGCTTTGGCGCCCACATGGCGTCGGTGAGAACAATCTGCGTGATGATTCCAATAGCTCCATGCACGGCGCCGACGTATGCCTTGCCGTGCCACTTCCAAGGTCGCGAGCTCGACATGATGTTGTCAATCACCTCGTCCGTCGTATCCTCGATGAGCTCCGTGACCTTTTTGTCATCCATAAAAGCTCCGCGGACGAGCCTTAGGAGGTACAGATAGCCAGCGCGTCCATAGAGCCATTCATTCGAGGCTTCCTCGTCCATGGTCACGGCGGCAAAGTCGCAGAGTTCCTTGACCGTATCTGCGTCCTTTGCCGTCACCGCATACAGAGCCAGAAGAGACATGATGTCATCACTCACACCGCATTTCTCTGGCGACGGTCCTGCATAGTTCTTGATGTTTGTTTGCGCTTGCTCCACGTACGCCGCAGACCATGTGCTCATGGGGAATTCGTCTAGCGTCATGTCTGGATATATCTTGTGTAGCGCGTAGAACAGGTAGGCAACAGACAGCGGACCATAGTACAGGCCACCACCAGGAGGCACGCGGTGAGGAGGGTATTCGCTGATCAGGCGGTCGAGAGAGGCTAGGAGTTGCTTGTGGGCATCTCTCCGCCCAAGATCGGCGTCATTCCGAAAGTAGCGAGGAATGTTTGATGTTGCCGCCGCCGCGGGCGCTGCAGACATGTTGAAGAGAGGGGGGAAAGGGGAGTTCAATAGATGAAAATTGGGCCAGGCGTCAGCACCGAATAATCCCTGTGGCTGCGTGGTTATTGTTGTAGCGTGAATTGCATCAGTTGCATCAGTTGCATCAGTTGCATCAGTTTTGGGGTCGCGATTGTGACGTCAGCGGGGTTGTCAGACTGATGTCGTACTAAACAAAGGGAGGGTAATTATAGAAAGAAAGCAGTTTATCGACCGTGTGTCTATGTCGATGTGTGTGTAGGGCAGCGATGAGGTAGGTTGATGAGATGCTAAGGATAATTGCCTAGGTAGTAGTAGTAGTAGTCTTGGGTTGCTTGGAGGTGAGAGATGGAGAAGGAAAAAGAAAGGAAAAAGAAGAAGAAGAAAAAACAAAAAGCAAAAAGCAAAAAAAAGGTAACGCCCCCAAAATTGTGGCGGGGCTATTTTATCCCAATCAGTCAGTTGACGCACCAGTCCAGTCGCGTGCGGCGCCAGGCACCAAACATTCAAAGCAAAAAGAAAAGAAAAAGGTCACGTGCTCAGTCAGAGCTGAACCATCAATATGTCATGTTCCTCCAGCTCTTACTGCACATGTGGTCAAGTGCCTGTTCAAATAATCCATCTGCAATCTGATATTCCAAGCATAGATCAAGATATATCAAGATATATTGCGCTAATCTTCAACACCTTTCTTGAGCCCATCTCGCTCATCCTGCGTAGTCTTGACTGGACTCAAGTTCTCCCACATACCAGTCGACGAGTCTGGTACACCATGAGGCTGTGAAAGTCTCGACGCCGGATTCCGATTGCCCAACGAATTGAATTGCACCCAACTCATGACATGATTATCCGCCTCGCCCGCCCGAAGCCTTCCCGTCCCAGGTTGTATACTCGAGTTGGTCGACGAACCCGGCGTCGCAAAAGGATCGGCATCGTGGTCGGAGGCTGGGAGCTCAGCAATGTTGCCAAGCGGGTCTCCTCCCATCTCGGTTGTGGGAACTATCGGAGTACTGTCGAGTTGCTGCACGACTTCATTGCTAATACTCGCTTTCTCATCCTCGACCGCCACAGTTTTCCTCTCGGCAGTGTTGTCCGAAGCAGTAGGGGTGACGGCGGCACCTGTGCGAGAATCAGTTACACTAACGCGGGAATGTGTGCTCGTCGTCCCTGCGACTCACCACCAATCTGTCCTGACATGTCTGCATCGGCATATGGCGGCGGAAGTGTTGCTCGCCTGTTCTCCTTTGCCTGTCTCTTCCGCCAAAAGACGATCAAGACAATCACAACGAGTGCGAGAGCTACAACCCCGCCTGCAACCCCTCCAGCGATGGCTCCCACTGGCGCACTGCTTTTCCTCCCAAGTTCTGATGCTTGTGTCGGGGCTGGGCTGGTAGGCGTCGATGAGTCCTTGGTCACTGTGACGAAGACGGTTTGCCCACTACTGACTGAAGCAATTGTTTCGACAGCGGATGATGCCCGGGAGGTCAAACTTTCTGAGTGAACTGCCACAGTTGCCGAGGATACAGAAGTGAGGAATTCTGCCGACCGCGATGCTATTCGTGAGCTTGGAAAAGGATTATCATTATTCATATTGGTCGAGGACGGGAAATAGGGAGGGAAGCGAGAACGCGACAACAATGGCACAGACATCCGGAAACCCTAAATTCAAAAGAAAGGGGGAAATAATAAAACTCCGAAATACCCCAGATCGCCATGGTGAGGCGTCAACGATCCTGAAACGGGTGGAGCCATCATGACTTCATATCCGATCATCTTGTGCATGTCGTGCATATCGGAGGTTGAAGCGGTGCACGTTGGATGGGTCGATTACGACGACGTATATGACATTCTGGGAAGCTATAGAAGAACGTACCGCTAGTGGGTGTGGGGAACTCCGATGTGTCGGGTACATCTGGACACTTGAGATCGGATTGGTGGCATGCATCCACAGAGCAACATCCTTTGAAGCCTCCGTAACAGACATACCATGACTTTCCGGCTTGACAGGTCCTCTGCTGGCGTTTACTCAGATGGAAATGCATCGTACTATCTCATGGTTGTGGTGGAGAGGTTGAACAAAGTGTAGGGCAGAAGAGAGAGAGAGAGAGAGAGAGAGAGAGAGATAGAGAGAGAAATAGAGACCTTGGGGCATGGCAGACTGCGATCAGCAATTTGCTTTTTCCAAATGAGTGCTGCAAACCGGCGTGATGGTCATGAGGCTGGAGAGACATGAGCATCCACCGTCTCGCCTTGCGTGCCGAGCCACAAGTGTCTTGTTTTGTGCCATGCAAGCACCCGCCCGTCTGGAAACATTTCCGGATGAAGGCCGTCTTGGAAGTGTCCCCCGTGCTGCCATTTCTTGTGCCATTTCTTGTGCCATTTGGCAGGGTTTGAGATGCACATCGGATCGATCCTCTTCGGTTGACTGGAGGCATATGTTGATGAGGTCGGGAATCGAAAATCTAGAGAGTTGGGTGTTTAGTGAAGATCCTGGCGTGGAGATCAGCGCTCGCAACCATCATGTAAGACGTCTCTAGCTGGTTCCGGTATGGCGCCGGCTCCGCTATTCCATGCGCCCATCTGTTTGGAAGAGGGGGGGGGGGGGGGTTTCTTTCTTAAAGCGATGATTCGTCGCTGTTATATATCCCGAGAAAATTATTATTGACACACCGCTTTCCATGCCTCTCAATATCCCCCACCATTCATCTCAATCCATCTCTTCACCCTCTCAGCCTGCTGGCCTACAATATTCATGGCCTCATCCGTATCATAAACATCATACCAGCCGGGACTCTCATGCGGCGGATCACCTGCCCATACCATGCCAAACTCATTAACATGCTGCGTCTCAGGACGCCAACTACCGCCATATGCCCACGGACAAGTGCCAATGTAAGAGCCGTTGCCTTCGAAGAGGGAGACGGCGGTGGAGATGACGGTCTGCGAATGTTTGCTTAGTCCAACGATTGGGCATGTACATCTTTTTCATCTTTTTTTGGAGGGGACAAAGAGCCAGGAGTATGGGCGTTGGGTAGACATACCTCAAAATAAGCATCCTTGTGTGTCGTCGTGGCACTACTGAGGTACGGATAGTCTGAATCTTGGTTCTGCCAATTATCTCTCGCCATACCAAACTCCTCCAAAAATACCGGTTTGCCCACACCCGCCGCCCAGCGACTCGTGTTGGTCAGGAACGCTCCCGCAAAGTCTTGCGCTGCTTTCAATCCTGCATTAGTACTATTTTTCATGCTATACACCCCCCAATTCTGAACCCAAAGGTGCGTCGTTGCATAGTCGACGGTGCTGAAGTTGTTGACGCGCTTGAAGTAGTATTCACCTTGCTTGGCTTCGAGGCCGACGCTGATGAGTTGATTGGGGGCTAGTGAGCGGATATAGGATGATATTCGCTCGACCCAGGGGAAGAGGAGATCTGCGGGGTTGGGCTTGAGATATAGATTGTATGGCCCCTCGTAACCCAGTGCCTTTTGCGCCTGTGGTTCGTTGGCGAGCTGCCATGTCATTATCGTTGCATCCTCCTTGTACAGCCGTCCAGTCACGGTATTCTTCCTTGATATGACGGTCGCAATGTGGTCTTTGTACCATTGTTCCGCTTGGGCGTTGCTGTAGATTAGGTTCGAGTAGTCGATGAACTCATTGTAGGAATGTGCGTCCACCCCTTGAACTGTATAATTTCCCCATCCTGTTCCCGGTATAGCTCGTTGAGGGGGCGCTGTCATATTCCATGACTCGGGATAGGGAATGGCTGTGTCGTTTTGCGCCCAAGAAACGTACTGGGCGAAGCCACCCGACCACTGCCATTGGTTCCCTAGTGTCATCGTCGCGCGCATCCCTCTCTTTCCCATCTCCGCTAGACAGACATCGAGGCTCTTGAATAGCTCTTCATTGTAACTTCCCGGGGATTTGAGGAGGGCTGGGTTCATGCGGAAGGGTTGCGGTGTTGGTGCCCCTTCAGACGAGGCCATGATGCGTAGGTGGTTCACGCCTTTTGCGGCCATTTGATCGAGTTCGGTTCTCAGACGTGTGACGTTGCCGCCAAGGGACGCCGGAGCTGCGGGATTCATACATGCCCAGTAATTGAGGCCGGTGAGGTAGTGGAGGCCTTTTGAATCTTTCAATCTCAAACCATCCACCTTGACGAAGTCGTTGGGGTCGATGGTATGATTTTTGTGGCCACCCGGGTGGGCTGCCGTGTCCAATGCCAAGGATGCTAGAATTAGCAATGCCAACTTGGTCCTTGTCATGATCAATCAGCCGCGAGGAAGTGGGGAGTGAGAAAAATGGTAGAGTTACGAGAGACTCAGCGTCCAATTGAGGCTTTTAAGAAAATTGTCATTCGACATGATATCCGGGTGGAAGGTTGTATCCTAGGTATCCTAGGCATCATAGCTTCCTGTCCAAGCCAGGTTGGAGAAGAATTAGATCCAAAGGCATGGGTGTATATGCGGAGATGCGGGGTAGGTCAATAGGTACCGCAATCCAAGACTTTTGAGTGCCGATGTTGGAAAGGATTGAGACCGTGACATGATTGTGTTGGAGGATATATGTACAAACACTAATACACGGGAAATCACATGGTAGATCCATGAGAGTAGCTTAATTAAAGCACTAGGCCCAATGGAGCACGGGGGAAATAGCTCCGCAGAATTCCGGATGTACTTTGACCGAACGTTTTGCGGGAGATGTTGATCCGAAATCTTGAACGGGTTAATAAATCATTGTGTGTAGGACTGTTATTCTAACGGCTTCAATTCGAGAGCTTCCTTGCAACGCTACGTGTTGTTGTGCTTTGCAGCAATGTACAAGTGCTGATGGGAGCAGAGTAGGATAAAAATTGTAAGCATTATTAGCCGATACCGGTTCGGGGACATATCGATTGAGGAAACATTTTGGCAACTTGAAAGCCTCACTGTCATACAAATCAAGTGTTTTCAGTCTATTCGTGCTGGAGGCTATTAAAATGCCAGCCAGGGGTTTCAGGTGTGGATGCCTGTGGAAACCCCTTCAGAAACGAAAAACAAGTGGTCTAAGTTGGTATCGCGAACATCTAGGGCGCTTTTGCAAACCGCAAACCCTTACTTACGCCTTCCCACTAACGGTTGCGTTTCTCAAACAGATCTTGTTCACGCTATAGTCAGTCGTGCACGCATCATCTCGACGAGGAATCACTTTGACGTGTTCTCGGCTTGCACAGTCGCTGCTTGTATCTCGAAGCTTGTTATTGACCGTGGTCGGTCCAGTACTCCAGCCAATCACCCAGAATAGTCTATCCAAAACGATCCTCTGGCCGAGAAGTCAGTTTGGATTAGTTGCACGAGTCTTCGATGTCCCACATACGTAGTTTGGTCATTTCATCCAGCATGACCTGCAGTGCGTCATCGGTCATCTTTGTGGCGAGTGAGGGTATGAGGGTCTTGGCTTCGTCGGCGGAGTCGCACGCGAGGGAGCCTACAGGCGTTGTTAGCATCTGCGCACACAATGCGCGGAGCAAAGTAGTGGAGGTACCCAGCATGGCCTTCTCGACGGCTGATATCTCGGAATGGGAGTCTAAGAGGCCAGATAGGGCGTGCAGGTTTTCGTTCTGTTTGAAGCGAGAGAAGTTCTCCAGGTACTCGATGAACTGATTGATCGTCTGTGAGTCATTGTGCACACGGTCGCCGCCCAGCGGGTTGTTGGCGGGATCCTTCTTCTTCCTCGCGGCGTGGACAGCCGTGATGACGGCGCGCGCTTCCGAGACGGAGAGGGCGTGGACATCGTCGAAGTCGCCCAGCTTGGGTTCAGCGCCCAGTTCCTCCTCTTGCTGGACGGGGGGCTTTGGGCGGGAAATGGACTTGGGGGCACGAAAGGTAGGCGGTGGCGGCAGCTCTAGGCGGGGAGCATCCCGCATGTCTTCGTCCATGGCGCTGTTGCTGTTGTTGTATAGGGCGCGAGGGCGGCGCGACGGGGGCCTTGTCACAGCAACCGTGGTGGTCCTTTGTGCGGCGGGCGTCAAAGAGTGTGGGCTTCACAAAGCGGTCAAGCGGTCAAGCGGTCAAGCGGTCAAGCGGTAAAAGCGGGCGAGACGACGATGTCGATGTCGATGTCGATGTCGATGCGAAGTTGGTGTTGGTGTTGGTGTTGGGATGGAAATTATTCGGGGAAGCCTGCCCGAGGTATTACCTTTGTAATTAGTTCCAAATGTTGAAGGGGGGGCCAAGACTAGATTTTAGTGGTTCTAGCGGCGGTGAAGGATGGAAGCAATGCGTGGATGCTCCCCGCAGCCTTGCACGGCTGTTGCGCAGGCTTGGGGGATGACATTACGGAGGTATATGAGACACGCTGCTTGCAATACCCTTCGAATTCTATGCACTCGACAGGTGTCAGCGCAACCCTGGCCAAAAAAAAAACTCATCTTCGTCTTTGCTGCATACTGTTAGGTATCCTGCATATCCTGCATATCCTGCATATCCTGCATATCCTGCGTATCCTGCGTATCCTGCGTATCCTGCATATCCTGCATATCCTGTATAGCCTGCATAGCCTGCATAGCCTGCATAGCTTGCATATCATACATACATATATGTATATGTATGCGCCATTCCTGCCATGTCCCGTCCACTTCACGATGAGAGAGGACGAGTCATCTATCTGCTCATACAAAAGTACACAATAAGTATTCAGCTGATGAATATACTGTACATGTATTCATTCTCACTTCACCGGGACTCGTGTCTTCCATGTTCTCCGTGTCTTGAGCGCGCGCGCGCGGGCTGCAATTGACTAGTAAACCGTGACTGGGCTATTTCTGGAGTTGACATCCTTTTTATGAGCCCCCCCCCCAAAAGTGGCTTAGCGTGTATTGCTGTCCTGAGCACTCCCGTCACCTCCACAGCAGCAGCATCACGATACCTCGCTCACCCACATTCGATCCTCCTCCCCCTCCCCCTCCCGCCCCTCGCCCTCTACACTGCAATCTCCCGCCGATTGCTGGCTGGCTGCGCGCATCTCGAGGCGCCTGTTTGCTGCCTGCTCGTCCCCCGTCTGCCCTGTGTTTCAGCCGCTTGGCCAGGAACCCCAATTCAACCCCCGAGCTCGCCCAAGCACTTTTCTTCGACTCAAGCCCCTCGATTGCCCTCACCGCCCGCCCGCCGCGACGCATGCCGCCGACCGCGCGAGCAACTCCTCCTCCTTCTCTGTGCATTCGCCGACGCGGTTGCTCTGCAGACAATACTACCACAACACCCTCGACAACACGCAAAGAGCGGTCACCTACAACCGCCCGCCCCCTCACCTCACGACCGTGTCGTCTTCCGCAACTAGCCCCTTTCCTGCTCCCGAGCATAATACTGTCGCCCGCGCTGCTCCTCGCACGCCCTGTAGTGACGACCGACCGTGTCTCGGTCGTCCGCCGCCTTCACCTACCAGCTACGCGCCCGCGATAATCTCCTCGCCCCTCTCCGCTGCCACGACACCTCGCACAACCCCCGGCTGACCTTGAGCGTGTCCAGTGCTGGCAAAAGTCAAACATGGGCACTCCAGTGGAGGGGCCGCCTTCACTGGGAGGCCACGGAGCTCCTCATTACAATGGATATGAATACGACCCGCGCGGCAATGGCGTCGCCCGCCAGCCTACAAACCCTCTTGACATGCAAACATCGCAAACATTATCTCCAGCGGAGCGGTCCACCAGCCTTACGCGATCGCCCACAGATCCGGGTAGACAGCAATTAGAATCAGCGACCAAGGACAAACCGAGAACGGGCCGGAGTGGGAAGCTCTGTGGAAAATGCGGTGGTGGCTTGACGGGACAGTTTGTGAGGGCGCTGGGCGATACGTACCACTTGGAATGCTTCACCTGCCACGTATGTATAACCCGTCCTCTGCTTCACTTCCATTCATCATCTGTGTCTTGGGCATGGGAATTCCTAGAGCTACACTTGCATTTTCGTGCGTGCGTGTCTGTTCACCGACATGGTTCTAAATGAGAGAATTTCGAACTCAATTCCTAATGGCCCGTTCTGTCTCGCGCTGACATTCATATATAGGATTGCGGAAAGATAGTGGCGTCCAAGTTTTTCCCCGTGCCAGACAGGCCTCCAGGGCAGTACCCGCTCTGCGAGACAGACTACTTCCGACGGCTGGACTTGCTGTGTTTCGATTGCGGACAGGCTCTCCGCGGGTCGTACATTACCGCTCTGGATCGCAAGTACCATATTGAACACTTCACCTGCTCAGTCTGCCCCACCGTGTTTGGCGCCTCCGACAGCTACTATGAACACGAAGACAGTGTCTACTGCCACTATCACTACTCCACCAAATTTGCCCAGAGATGCAACGGCTGCCAGACGTCGATCCTGAAGCAATTTGTGGAAATCTTTCGCAACGGACAGAACCAACATTGGCACCCAGAATGCTACATGATCCACAAGTACTGGAATGTCAGGTTACACTCCACAGGTCAGCCAATCATAGAAGCACAATTTCTATCCGCCGATAGCGACGCGACAGACGAGGTCCGGGACACGGTGCGGAAGCAGGAGGAAGAGATTGAAGCAAAGGTCAACTGGATCTGGAAGACGCTCTCGGCCTTTGAAGAGAAATCCGCGACGTGCATTTCTGACATGCTCCTCCATGTGAGCAACGGTGCATACGTCGACGGTGTCATGGCCGCCAAGAAGTTCATCGTCCACGTTGAACTCCTCTTTGGCGCAGCAGACGATCTCGATGCCCAGCTCGTGGCCAACTCGCCAAAGGGCCTCACCTATTCACGGGAATCAAAACTCCTTTGTAAGAAGGTCGTTGCTTTCTTCGCGTTGCTCACCCAGTCCCAAGGCACGGGTGTCCGGCGGCTTGGTGTCACCCAGGAGCTTCTCTCCCTTGTCACTGGGCTTGCCCACTATCTCAAACTCTTAATTCGAATCTGCCTACAGGGTGCCCTCAAGCTGGAACGCGAGACGCGCAGCTCCAACGGCTTGACCAGTTTCCTCGCTCAAGTAAACTCTCTCGACACCCGATTGGAAGAGGAGGCCCAGCGAGACCAAGCAGCAGAATCCGCTCTACTTGTTCCCCGATGGGCGGATGCTTGTCCGATATGCGATGCGCAAGTCGAAGACAAGTGTCTCCACAAGAACCACATGTCGTTCAATTACAGCTGCATGATCTGTCGTGGATGTGGAACAGACCTGCGCGGCGACATCAGAAATGCATACTGGAGTCAGTCCAAGCAACGTGTTCTCTGTCCTGCTTGTGCTGCTGCTGCTCCGGATGCTGAAAATGGATTTGAGCACATCACAAAACTACGACAATACGTACATCTGTTGAATGTCGCCCATGCCCGCCTAATGGCGACGTTGCGGTCCAGTGGTGCGCTGCCGCACATGTCAGGTATGTCATGTTCTTCTCTACAGCTACTTTGTGACTTCGTCCCAATTCTCCATTCCGCCTTGGCAACTACAAATCCATTCTGAACCCTCTTCTAACTTTAGTAGATGATCCCAACCTCACAGACTACGACTCGTCCCAAGGACATCACCTTGGAGACACACTCTCTGATCTTGAAGCTCCCCATTTACGACCTGACGCGCGCTCCAAACCATTTGGAGGATCGTCTGCCGCTGATAGCCAGACTGCTGGTTCGACCGCTGCTTATGAACAGTCAATGACTGACATTAAGCGATTACGATCAACACGGCTGGATAAGCATCTCTCAACGACTATGAAGCGTGCGCGTACCTCTAGAATAATCGACGGGCCCGAAGCTTATGAATCAGGAGGTGACCAACAGCATCGCGGAGGCATGCAGATTGTTCAAGAGCGTGAAACTCCCAACGACACCGACAACATCACCCTTGCCGTCAACTCTCTTGCCTTGGACGATATCGCACGTATGGCTGCGTTGGAACAACAGCGAGAGCAGCGTCCCAACGCTTTCCGCGCAGGCGGTAGCGCGCTTCTGGGACACGATCAGTCACGACTTCTGAATGGTCATCGTCGCGATCTCTCTGGTGGGAAGGAGCTCGAGCAGGCCATGGCCATGGAAGGACGATCCCGGACGTACTTCTCCGAGTTGTCTCCACTGGAGTACTTCAAGCTAAAAGGGTTTGCCATACTCCAACTAGGCCTCCTACTCGATGAAAACCAATACAACCAAGGGGAGCTTCTTGAACTTCTAGAGACCAAACGTACCAACTTCTGGGGCAAGATCGGATTTGGCAAAGCCTTCAAGGGTGACAAGGGCAAGCAGAAGAAGGCCGGTGCAGCTGTTGAGAAGCCGGTGTCGGACAAGGCGACATTCCGGCAATCGCTTGAACTGCTTGTTGACAAGTATGGTGCAGAATGCACCGAAGGCGTCGGTCCCGGGGCTCTCAAAGTACCCGCGTTACTCCAGGATGCAACTACGGCCATGAGGAGCATGGACATGTCCGTGGAAGGCGTGTTCCGGAAGAATGGCAATCTCAAGGCTCTGCGTGAGCTCGAAGAAGAAATCGATGCGAGGGGTGTTGAGATGGTTGATCTCAACAACAGACCCCCGGTCATGCTCGCCAACCTTCTCAAACGCTTTCTCCGATTGATGCCCGATCCAGTTCTGACCTTGAAGCTGTACCGGCTATTCATGACAGCCAATGGTCAGTATTTCCCAAGGCTATGATCACGTCGCGAGTGCTAACATGTTCAGATATCCCTGACGAGGCCCTACGGAAGAAGGTGCTGCACCTAGTTTGCTGTCTCCTTCCCAAGGCTCATCGCGATACCATGGAGGTTTTATTCTGCTTTCTCAACTGGGTTTCCTCTTTCCACACCGTCGATGAAGAAAGTGGCAATAAGATGGACACGTGGAATATTGCCACGGTCATGGCCCCCAACCTCCTCCGAGAGAACAATGACAAGGAGATGAAGAATGTGGATCAAGGGGCGGTCAAGGTTGTCTTTGACTTGATTGAGAACAACGATGAGTTTTGCGAAGTAAGTCTCCATGGTGTTATGATACCAGACTTCTAATCACGCCAGGTCCCCGACGAGATTGTGGAGCTATTGAACGACGATAGTTCACCGGAACTCACGCCAAAGGAAATTATGAGGCAATGGGAGCAACGCGGCAAGACTCCAACCCTGCATACACCGGCTTCTCCTAGGAACCCCTCAGGAGCCTCTTCAAGGAAGGATCAACGCAACGCGCCGCACATCACCCAAGCTGACAATAACCCACAAGCTTGGCAGGGCGAAAGTTCGGTAAGACATATCGCGGGTGGTCATAACTATGAAACATCGAGTGCTCACAATACCCCTCCGCAGGCATATGATCTTGGTACGCCGAACCTGCCGTATGGCCAGCCTGCTCCAGGCTCTGCAGAAAGTCACCGGACTGGATCCCCTCACCGGCACAGCTACCGTTCTCCCGCGTACCAAAAACAAACGCAACTCAGCACCGCAGGCGCAGGGTGAGCTAGCAAAGACTGACTATTGCATGTATTGGAGTAACACGGGATTTGGTCTACTTGTTCATTTGGACACAGCGACACAGGGCAAGCCAACGATAGCAGGTTTTCGCAGATGGCTCTCCTGTGCAGATGACGTTTACGACACAGTTCCATTGGCATTGCTGGAGCAACGATTTGGCGACACGGCTTTTCGACTTCGATTTCGACTTTTATTGTGGGCGGCAGTCCCACTGACCACTTCGTCATTGCACACAGCAGTTGACTTGATATGCGGCATTTGGAAATGGTGTTCTGGGTAAGTCACACTGTGCCCTTTTTCGATTTCGGCGTTGTTTTTTGCTTGGTTTTCTACGCGTACAGGAGCGGGGACTACCAACCTCGGCTCTGTGTCCAGCGTCATGTATTGAAGCGAATGAGAATTTGGACGAATTGATGGATGAGTTTGCTGCATAGGGGTGGATTGGTTGTGCGCTGTGTCTTGAACGATGGGTTGAAGGTGGCTTGGAGGACCGATTGGAGCAGAGGTTGTTACGGACCTTTCTCCAGTATTGATCAACTGCTGGGCCCGATCTGGAGGCAGAGAAGACGGAAGTACGATACCTTTGTTTATGAGCTGGAAGCATTGCCGTTGGGGAAAAAAAGGCGCTGAAAAAATGAATAAGATGCGCGGCTTAAGGACTCCTTGAGGGGTTTTTCATCTGGCTAAGGATGGGTTTATAATATCGAGAGGTGGATGGACTGACTAACCTCACTCTTGACTTGTCCCCCATGTTTCATATGTTGCCACCCGCAGTGACGTTGTTTCCGTGAAGAAATTGGTTGTCTCGATTTCTTCTTTTGCTTATTACTTGAGATGGCATGTCAAGCCCAGCTTCATCTATTACACAGTACTGTACCGATTCCTTCCATGTATCCTTGTCTTATCGACGGTATTGTTAGTGAAGGTATTATTACATAAGGGGCACATTTTGGTGGAGCTGCTAGCGTCGGAAGGTCTACCACTTCGGACCTTAGCACCTCGTTCCCTGCTCATCGTGACCGTGTGAATATCTACAATACATGTGCGAACAGAGCAGTTTTATCAACAAATCGCCAAGGGGATGCGCATGTCACTATCTCGGTGCTCCGCTCTCATGTTTCCTGTTACCGGAGGCTCCTACTACCATGTCCGCCGTTGACAGCTCGGAGTTCCTCCCGAATGACGCGCATCAAGTTAAACGTACGTCGGCCGCCCGACCCCTCCATTCCCCATTCCACCACTACCAACACTGATTGGGCAAACCAGACCGCAGGAACTCGACCATTCTGAACCCCAGATCATACGTTACAGCCGACCTTTGGAAGCAAGCGCCTGTGCTCAAGGGTAACACGCGATTTGAGCCTCTGACTGACGCAAGGAACATACTCGTTACTGGAGGGGCAGGATTCATGTACGTTAACCGCTTTCAAGTTGGGTGTCGATATTGCTACCACATCACATAAAGTATCATGAGCATACACTGACTCACTGCTAGAGCATGTTGGTTCGTCCGTCATCTGACCCTTACGTATCCCGACCACTACAACGTCATCTCCTTGGACAAGCTCGACTACTGCGCAAGCCTGAACAATACCCGCATACTCGATGCCCAGCCCAATTTTACATTCGAGCAGGGAGACATCACATCACCGGCAGACGTGAAGAAATGTCTTCGCAAGCATAAGATCGACACCATCTTTCACTTTGCGGCCCAGTCGCATGTCGATCTCAGCTTTGGTAACTCATATCAATTCACAAACACGAACGTTTATGGAACACACGTGCTCTTGGAGAGAGCGAGGGAGCATGGGGTGAATAGGTTTATACATATATCGACAGATGAGGTGTACGGAGATGTGCCGATTGGGGCGGCTGATCTCAGCGAGACGAGCATACTGGCCCCGACAAATCCATACTCGGCGAGCAAGGCGGCGGCGGAGATGATGGTCAGCGCATACCGGAACAGCTTCAAGTTGCCTCTCATCACGGTGAGAAGCAACAATGTGTATGGGCCGCATCAATTTCCAGAGAGTATGTGCAATCAAAGTCTGGTCTTGAGTTCTGTTAACATCAACAGAGATCATTCCCAAGTTCATCATGCTCTTACAACGAAAGCGAAAGCTCCTAGTTCACGGAGACGGATCACCGACCCGCCGATACGTGTACGCTGGAGATATTGTCGACGCATTAGACACCATCTTACACAAGGGAGTCGTTGGCCAAATTTACAACATCGCATCCAAAGACGAAATATCCAACATGGACATCTGCCACAGATTACTAGACCTTTTTCAAATTCCACACGATACACCAGAGGGTCTACAGAAATGGATTCAGCGGACTGAAGACCGCCCATTCAATGACCAGAGATACGCCACCGACGGATCCAAATTAGCAGCTCTAGGATGGGAACCAAAGACGAGCTTCGATGACGGATTGAAGACGACAGTTGACTGGTACCAACGGTTTGGAGAGGTGTGGTGGGGAGATATCAGTAGAGTGTTGACTTCATTTCCTGTGGTTGAGGGGACGGAGATTTGGACTAAGGAAGAGCACGAGGCCTTGCCTTCAGACGAAGAGCCTGGGACGGATGAGAGCTTCGTCTGGATGCAGAAGGCGTGGAGCAATCTAGAGATGTCGGGCGGCACAGTCTAAGGGCATTTTGTGACTCGGAAATCCGGTTGGATAGATATCTTACGATGACTGCATACGCGATACCCATTTCATAAAGCAAATACATGCAATATCACACAAAGACAACAATGGGAATGGGAATGGGAATGGAAATGGAAATGGAGATGGAGATAAAAATAAAAACAGAGACAAAAAGCAAAAATAGAAACAAACAAAAAAGAAAACAAAAAGAAAGAAAAAGAAACGTACCTGTCCTCATTGTACCAATAATTACTAGCTACAAAGGTATGAAGACTCTGAGCTGTACCTGATGGACCCTGCATATCGCTAGCGTGTGGCCAAGCTGTGGCGGTGCTACGCCACGCCACGCCACCACTTCCACGACAATGAAGCTCCGAAACGTCAACCGTCAGCAGTATTCGACCCCAAACACTAACCCACGCCTCAAATACCTCTTGACTCCGCTGGTCCTTACTCCGCACCACGTACACGACAACTGTACACGCTTTTTACATCGCCACCACTCCAACCACCCATCAACGCGCAATCCATCCCTTATAGGTACACACCCGGCACAATCACTACGCAGCAGCCTCACGCCTTGATCCCTGCTAATGCACAACTTGTTAGAACTGTAACCATGGGTTTTCTGAAGAAGAAAGACGGCGACGAGGAGTCGACACGATCTGCCCTCTTTGGCTCCCGAAAGAAGGACAAGGCATCTCCGGCAGCTGCGAATCCTTACGCTGCACCGGCGGCCCAAGACCCCTATGCCAACCCTCCCCCTGCGTACTCGGGCGGGCAGCCAGACCAGTATAGACGCGACAAGAGCCCTGCTGTGACTGGTCAGGGTCAGGGTTATGGTGCTCAAGGAGGCGGCTATGGAGGTGGAGGCGGTTACGGTGCAGACAGATATGGAGGCGGTGGTGCTGCATCTGCACCACAGAGATCTGGTGGCTATGGTGGTATGTGCAAATTGTTATCACAGGGTTGGACCGTTTGCTAACTTTTACACAGGACTCGGACGCAGCCCATCTGGCGACACCATGACCACTGACACTGGCAGAGACCAACTATTCGGCGCTGCACCACAACGTTACCAAGAACGTGCCCAGGCTGGACCTCCCGGAGGTGCCTCGGGAGGAGGATATGGCCAGAGCGGCGCATACGGACAGTCGGGTGCTTACGGGGCTGCTCCTGGCGGCGGTGCACCGGGCGGATATGGGACATATGAGGATCGCCAATTGACGGCCGAGGAGCAGGAGGAGGAGGACATCACCGCCACCAAGAACGAGATCAAATTTATGAAGCAGAAGGATGTTTCATCGACCCGCAACGCTCTGCGACTTGCACAGCAGGCCGAGGAGACGGGAAGAGATACGCTAGCTCGGTAAGAATGTCGTCTACGTGCAAAGATTAGGTAAACTGACGTGGAATACAGCCTGGGAGCTCAGGGGGAGAGGATTCACGTGAGTCTCCACAGTTGAAAGACCTGGTCTTTTACCGCATGTATACTGACCATATGAACAGAACACAGAGAAAAATCTGGATCTTGCGTCGTCACAGAACCGTATTGCCGAGGAGAAGGCTCGTGAGCTCAAGACTCTCAACAAATCCATGTTCGCTGTGTAAGATGGCTCCACCTATTCGTCTCTATCATTCTCTAACAGGAAGTTCTAGACACGTTTCTAACCCCTTTACGTCTGCATCCCGCCGCGAAGAGCGCGACGCCAAGATCATGGAAACCCACCGCGCGGAGCGCGAAGCCCGCGACGCGACGCGAAAGGCAGCCTGGGAATCCTCTGCCCGCGGCGATGCTATCAACCGCGATCTTAAGGGTGTCGGTGCACCGGGCAAGAAGTCCACTCTCGCCGACAGAGCAAAGTACCAATTTGAAGCTGATTCCGAGGACGATGACATGGAGAATGAGATTGATTCTAACTTGGATGCTCTGCATGGTGCTGCGAAGCGTCTCAATACGCTCGGCCGTGCTATGGGCCAAGAGGTTGATACGCAAAACAAGCATCTTGCCCGCATTGATGCGAAGACTGATAAGGTATGTGTATCGTTCTGTATCATTCTCTCACTGCGACATGTGTCCAGCCCGTTCCCAGTCAGAAGTCTTGTGCTAACCGTTTCTTTCTAGGTCGACGACCAAATCGCTATGAACCGCGCGAGATTGGATCGCATCCACTAGATGCGCGCTGTATAGATTACGCCCTTTTGAGTATCTTGTGAGCGGTTGCCATTAGAACCGGGTTGTGTGTGACCAGTCTAGCCAAGCAAGTAACCATTGACGGAAGTATGGGTGGATTGGGAGCATGTCTGGAGTTGCTGGTCTTGGTATTTGTTATCTACGTTCCTTCGCATATTGTACATCTCATAGGATTTCAGAAACGTTGTCCATTGTCATGTGCACTAAAAGGTTTGCGCTGGGACCAATCTTTGAACAACTCATCCGCCGTCGCTAGCTCTAGCATTGCAAAATTTGACCATGTATGTACCACTACCTGTAGCCACCAGCCCTACCAACAAGAACTGCGAATGACCGCTTTTCCAGTAGTGCATGTTTACTTTAATTGGGCTGGGTAGGTCAGTCTTTGGGGGGGGGGGGGGGATCAAATCACGTACTTCACCCTCACGTCACGTGTCCACCTTCGCTCTCACCTGGCTCGGTACCGCACAATAGCAGGCTATTAGCTGGAAAGAGGACCATGGATCCTTCTCACCAATCGCCCACAGACTTCTTGAACTGTCCCCCGCGCTCTAAAGTTCTTCCCCCAAACACCACGTCCCCACAACATTACTACGAAATTTACTTTACCATCCCCCCTGTCCCCCACCCCCCTCACATTCACCATGGCGACAAAGCCTACCTTGAACGTCACCGAAGAGGAGCTTATTTTCTGCCGCTCCGTAACGCGCAATATATTCGATGATACACCCCCGGAGTCGCCAGCCTCACCTGTGCGCCCGTCGTTTAACCTTGGCGAACCAAGAGACTCCTCATTGAAAGTCACAATCGACGAGTCTTCGGGCAACGAACCATGTGCTACATCCGAGGAGCCGCCAGCTTCACCCATGCTCCAGTCGTTCGGCATCTTCGCCGACATGGAGCCAACTGTCGATTATTCGCTAGACACGCTTGCTTTCATGAACAATCTGAATTCGACAGTCTCACCTATGCTAGAGTTATTCGATATGTCCGCCGGCCTGGGCTTCGACTGTTTGTTTCCGGCTAGGACGACCGAACCTACGGCTATCTGGGCCTACACGGTCAGCAAGCGGAAGGCTGGTAAACAGAAGAATGGCAAACAGAAGAATGCCAAACTGAGAGTGCAGGTCATGGAGACGCGGTTCATCCGCAAGTTGCAGGGGTGCAAGGATGAGGCTGTGCGCCCGGCTGTGCGCCCGGCTGTGATTCAGAATGAGGCGAAGGGAAATGGTGACAGAAAGCACGTGGAGAGGGCGAGGGATCTGAAGTGGTGGCTGGAGGGCATGATGGAGAACAGGAAGAGGAAGAGATGTGATAGCTTGGAGGCTGAAGAGATTGATGACGGGAGGGAGACGAAAAGGCGGGATATCAAGGCAACGAAGGAGTCGATGATTCCTGGCCTGACACTCGTCTGATCCTGAATGATAGACATGCAGAAGTGCCAGCCACCACGATACCAATCGCAACGAACAAATACCCCCCGCCCTCAGTCCACCAGCCCCCCATCCACACGATACACACTCCCCGTCACAAATGAGCTTTCCTCCCCCAGTAACCATACAATCAACTCCGCAACCTCCTCCGGCTTCGCATCCCTCCCTAATGGCACATTCGGCAACGGCAACGTCCCATTAGCTTCTTGCATTGCCCGAACCATCGGCGTATCCGTCTGTCCCGGCGCGACAACATTGACCCTGATACCCCTCGGCCCGGCCTCCTTCGCTGCACACTTCGATATCCCATGCACTGCATGCTTCGACGCGACATAGGCTGCATCGCCCGCAAACCCAATCAATCCTGACACTGAACCCACGTTTACGATTGAAGAGGGATTGGAAAGTATACCTGGTGCGAGTTGAGCGCGCAGGCAGCGGAAGAGTCCAGTGGTGTTTATCGTCATTACTTGGTCGAACTCGTCGTCGGTTATGGATTCCACGTTCTTCGGTGTCCAGGTCGGGTGAAAACCTGCAATGTTGGCGCAGCCGTCTATCGTTTGTCCGAATTGCTTTTTCGTTTTGGACACCCATGAGTTTACGGCAGAAGAAGACCGAATGTCCAAGGACGTTGACAGTATCTTGTCAGAAGAGGACAGCGAAACGAGCTCGGCGTGCGCGGTCTCCAGGTTCTTCTTGTTATAATCGGCTAGCGACAGGAGTGCACCTCTTCGAGCGAGGATGCGAGCAGTCGATAAGCCAATTCCCGACGCAGAGCCCGTCAGAGTTATGAGTTTATTTTTCAGAGACATTTTTGTAAGAGCGAACGGTTTGCGATGGAAAAGAAAAAGAAGAAAAAAGAAGAAAAACGAAGAAAGGAAAAAAAAGGAAAAAAAGGAAAAAAAGGAAAATGAATTCAATGTTCGGGCGAGATTACAGAGAAGAGGATTTTAGTGATTTCAAAACTTAAGCTCAAAGATAGATTTGGGGATTTCTTTTTAGAAGAGGGAGTTGAAGATTTGAGATGGATTCCATGGTTTAAATTGCGCTGCTTTTATGCTCTGGATGTTGCGGTTATCATTCTCCGCTTGGCGTCCCTGAGGAGAAGTATGTGCGGACGATGGAACTATAATTAGTTGGTTTGATAGATGATGCACTCAGTATTACTTTTTTTATTATTGATGAATACCCGTCTATGTTGACTACGTTGAAATTGAAGGTGAATTGTAGATAGATACCGCCCATGTCCCTGAATAGAAATATAATGACGAGTCAGGTCAAAAAAAACACTCAAGCACGTAACCAACCTTGGTCTTTTCCTATCGCGTTTCCAGATACGTTCCAACGATAACAATGATGACTTATGATGAATGATGTCTTGAAGATGGGTTCACAGTATGTAATGTCGTTTGTTATTGACAGTCTTTATTGTGGACTGTGGAGTCTGATCTCCTGCGCCAAGCTGCGTGACTTGGGGACGTGGAGACGTGGGGACTTGCGGACGACTTGAGACGGGAGCTTAGACCAATCGGGTGCCAAGATGCGGGGAAAGCTGGAGCTGTCCTGTCCTCAATGCAAGGCACCGCACCGCACCACACCACAGCTCTCATGCATCATCACGTCTCCAGCATCGTACAACCATCTTCTGTGTCCTCGTCAGTATAGCGTATATAGAATCCATCTCGTCTTCTTCTTCATCCATCTCAGCATCACCATGGGCGGCGACACAACCCGCAGCATGCCCGCCGCCTCTAACGAGTACGCTCGACTCGCAGCTGGACCTGTGGGAAAGCAGATCCACAGCATCTACCAGAGCCGCCTACGACAGTTCACCGATGACGGACAGTATAGGGAGCAGGGGCTTTTGCCGTACGTTTGTTTTATCAGCCATGTTATTTCCAAGCTTCTCGTCCCCTTTGGACTCTAATTGAAAGCACTGGGTCATCCTAACTGATACCTCTCAGCAAGCTCACCGAAGCTCGCGCCAATGGCTCCGACTGGGTCCAATTATCCGTATACTCCCCTCCCGACCTCTCGCGCCCTACCTTCAAAGACGCCACATCCCACCATTTCAAGCCTGCAAAGGTCGGCGAGTCCTTCGGCCCCAGCTGGTCGACGCACTGGTTCAAAGTACAGCTCACAGTCCCCAAACATATGGTCGACAAGGAGCATCTCGAGTTCGTGTGGGACGCCAATGTAGAGGGTATGATATGGAACGACAAGGGCGATGTTGTACACGGGCTGACGGGTGGTGGCGAGCGGACCGAGTGGATTCTGCCCAAGGAGTTTCGGAATGGGAAGAAGCATACGTTTTACGTGGAGATGGCGTGCAATAAAATGTTCGGGAATGCGACGGGCGATGCTATTCAACCACCGGATCCGAACCAGTACTATCAACTACATACGGCCGACATTGTGGCTGTGAACCTGCAGGCTAGGGCGCTGTACTTTGACTTCTGGGAGATTGGAGGCACGTTTTGCCATCGGTTGAGCGAGGAGTGATGGCTAACAAAATACAGATGCCTCGCGAGAGTTTCCTGGAGATTCATTGGAAGCTCACTCAGCCCAACAGGTCGCGAACCGCATCATGGACACTTTCATTGCTGGCAACGGAAGTAACAAGGCCATTTCCGAATGTCGGAAGATTGCAAGTGAATACCTCGGTGACGTCAATTCTCATAAGGTCTACAATGCTGATAAGGAGGCACTTGTCACTGGTATCGGGTACTGCCACATTGATACGTGCTGGCTATGGCCATTCGCAGAGACCAAGCGAAAGGTTGCCCGATCCTGGTCGAACCAATGCGACCTCATCGATCGATACCCCGAGCTTCGATTCTGTTGCTCCCAGGCACAGCAGTATAAGTGGCTAGAGCAAAACTACCCTTCAACCTTCGACCGCGTTAAGAAGAAGGTTAAAGAGGGCACGTTTCAACCCATCGGTGGCAGCTGGGTGGAGCACGATACCAATCTGCCAAGTGGGGAGTCGCTGATTCGACAGTTCCTGTACGGCCAGCGGTACTTTGAGAGTAAATTCGGCCAGCGCTGTCGGACATTCTGGCTACCCGATACCTTTGGTTACTCTACTCAACTTCCTCAGATCTGCCGACTTGCCGGCATGACGAGGTTCTTGACCCAGAAGCTCAGCTGGAACAACATTAACAACTTCCCGCATACGACCTTCAACTGGGTGGCACTCGATAACAGCCAGGTCATCTGCCATATGCCGCCTTCGGAAACCTACACTGCAGAGGCCAACTTTGGGGATGTCAAGAGGAGCGTGTCGAACCACAAGTCCCTGGATCAAGATCACACATCTCTCCTCGTCTTCGGAAAGGGAGACGGCGGAGGCGGTCCAACATGGCAGCACCTTGAGAAGCTTCGACGTTGCCGTGGTATTAGCGACAAGACTGGTCTTTTACCTCGCCTCCAACTCGGTGACTCGGCGGACGACTTCTTCGACAAACTGGAGAAGAAGGTCGAGAAAGGAACAGAACTTGTGACCTGGTACGGAGAACTTTACTTTGAACTTCACAGAGGAACGTACACGACACAGGCAAACAACAAGCGCAACAACAGGAAGGCCGAGATCATGTTGAGGGACATTGAGTATCTGGCGACTCTCGCAACAATCAAGGAGAGCTTCGGGAAGAAGAGCTCGTACAAGTACCCCAAGAAGGACATCGACGACATGTGGGAGAATGTGCTACTCTGCCAGTTCCACGATTGTCTGCCTGGCAGCAGTATCGAGATGTGCTATGATGATTCGGACAAGGTATTATTGCTGTTCAGTCATGTCCAACGACAACTACTAACGCAATCAGATCTACGCGGAGGTGTTCGGAACGGGAGAAAGGCTCCTTTTCGAGGCCCTGTCTGAACTCGGATTCGATGGCAACCTCAAAGCAGACAGCAAACTCGCTGCGCTAAACACCCTACCATGGGCGCGATCGGAGATTGTCAAGCTGCCCGCTATTGCTAGCCTTCCAGCCTACGGTCTCGCCCACAGCACCGGTCCCGGTATCATGGAAATTCGACCGCTTGCCTCTCGCCACTCGGCAACCATTGCCACGATCAAAGAAATCCGAGAAAACGTTTACGAGTTGCGTAACGCGCAATACGTCCTTGAAGTCTCTGATGGAGCCATCACTTCGCTTTACGACATCTCTGCCGAAAGGGAGGTCATTCCCAAGGGCAAGAAAGCCGCGCAAATTGTCATCTTCGATGACAAGCCGCTTTACTGGCAAGCCTGGGACGTAGAGGTGTACCATCTCGCCTCGCGAGAGGAGTTACCACCCACCAAAGTCAGCATCTCAGAAGATGGGCCCCACCGTGTTTCCCTTTCTATCGAAACCAAGATCTCGGAAAAGTCATGGATCAAGACTACCATCTCCCTTTCCGCAGTCATCGGCAGTGCACTCTCCGCTGTCGAGTTCGAAGCAGAGATTGAATGGCACGAGACGATGAAGTTCGTCAAGGTCGAGTTCCCTGTCGACATTGTCAACACCGAAGCCTCGTATGAGACACAATTCGGTATAGTTCGCCGCCCAACGCATTACAATACTACCTGGGACATGGCCAAGTTCGAAGTGTGCTGTCACAAATGGGCTGATTTATCAGAGGCAACCTATGGTGTCTCCATCCTCAACGACAGCAAGTACGGCTTTGCAGTCGCTGGAAACGTAATGCGACTAAGCGTTTTGCGCGCCCCCAAAGCACCAGACGCCCATGCCGACATGGGTCGACATAAAGTGCGATACGCCATCTTCCCGCACAAGGGCGCTTTGGACGACAAGACCGTGCGCAAAGCCTTCGAGTTCAACAACCCGCTCCGCATCGTCGGCCACAAAGCTTCTACCGAACACGCCATCTCCAATCCCATCCACCAAAGCGAACAGAACCACGACTTCGGCGCTTCGAGTTCCCAATGGACACCCACACTCGTCTCACCCTCATCATCCCCATCCCCATTAACATCACTCCGCATCTTCGGCGCCCCCAACCTCATCCTTGACACCATCAAGCGGGGCGAAGACGACGAAGACGTCTCCCGCGGCGAACTCCCCGTCAAGAAGGGCAAGAACGTCATTTGTCGCGTGTACGACTCAATGGGCGGCAAGTCCAAGGGCGTGTTGGCTTGGGGTGGATTGAAGGTCAAGAGCGTGTGGAAGGTTGATGCGCTAGAGGATGAGATTGAGGAGCTGAGCGTGGGCATGTGTGAGGTCGATGGGGAGGATGGGGGTGCCGAGGGTAGTGGGGGCGGTGTGAAGATTGCGTTGAGGGCTTTTGAGGTGGCTACTTTTAAGTTGGGGTTGTAGGTAGGTAGATGTTGTGTGTGGGATGAAGGTGGTGTGGCATATATATGTAGTATGAGTGATGAAAGGAACCAGTTGGTGAATGTCTCTATTGAGTTTTATAAACACGCTGTATGTATTGTTGACAGATTCAAATGCACCCACGAATCAAATTGCACAATCTCGCATCACACACATCACAGGCATCCAAAGCTCCAAGTAGTATCATGCATGTATTTTCCTCTTCGGCGGCCTTTTTTCATCGGCCACGAAGAAATCACTCCATTGCATTCGCTACTCTCTACATGTCCCCTAGCTAGCTAACTAGCTAAGCTCTGTTTATGAGCCTTCATCGCAACCCATGATCCTAACCCTACAGGTATGCACTTCCTTCCTCCTCTCCCCTTCCCTTTGATAATTTTATATCCCGCAAACGATCAAACCATCAACCCATCCATCCAGGACATAAGAAAAGGTTAAAGGGTAGAAGCAAATTTGGTTCCCAAGCCCAGCCTCACTGGGGCGCCATACAAAAAAGGAGAAAGAGTGGCGATGGATAGTGACAATGATAAAAAAAAGGAAAATAGCGAGTAATAGCGAGTGAGTGGCGATTTCCAATGAGCCTCCAATCTGGGTATAATGTAACGAGCGAGCAGACTAAAGGAAAAAAGCGAGCGGACAAATTGAACAGAGGAGGGGTAAGTAATATACAACAGTACCTCAAGCACGCAACGAAAGGGCGAAAGGCTCACTGACTGTACACACACCGCGCCCACTTGCACGCTTTGCAGAACGAACAATGTCAGGCAGTTTTCCATACCACAACATGCTAGATGCCAAACGCACTCGCTCGCCGGGTTGTGTGCAATGAGCCAACTGTCACACCGTCATCCCTGATTCTTGCCCCACTTCGCTCCATACATGCAAAAGCAAAGCCAACGTCAGAATAACGCCAACCAGCCAACCAAAGGAAACCAAACCCAGTTCAAACCCCCGCTCCAAAAGCAAAAGAAGGAAACAAAACCAAACAGACACATTTCCAGGTTTCCCAGGTGCACTACCTTCGGGACGCCACCAACACCATGCTCAGAAGAATCATCGACAGTGAAGCAAAAGTACGTCCAATGGGGGAAAAAAAGTATAAAACGCCAAGAAAGGGGGATGAAAAGCAAAGAAGAAATAAATTTATTGGGCAGTGCGTATGACAAACCCCCCTCTCCAAGCAAGGCAAACATGACAATCTAGATCGGAAGAGGGGAAAAGAAGAGTGTAGTTCGCATCCTAGTTTTGAGTGGTAATCTTTGTGTCAGCCGACACCCTAGCCCTGGGCGTCGGATCCGAATCGGGTTCAGAATCATGTTTTGCCGAAGCTTTAGGCGTCTCCATCAAGATGTCCTGCACTGCCGTGCCGGGAGCGCGGGGAAAGATCTCTGGCGGTGTGAGCGAAACCGGGGGGACGTCATGCGGGCTGACAAACTCTTCGTCTTCCTCGGCTATGCTGTCCTCGGTAATGGCAGGCGGCGGCGACGACGCCAAAGATGTGTCTGCAATATCGTCGACGGATATGACACTCCCTCTGCTGTTTGTGCGCATCATCTCGATGCCAAGCTTGGACGACTTGGGTCGATTCTTTGGACTCTTTGTGCGAATGTTGCCCAGCTCATCGTCTTCGTCATCACCCGATTCGGCCGATTCATGCTTTCTCGTCTCGAGAGCTCGACGTTTGACACCAACCATCTCTGCAGATCGCTGTTTGCGGATTGTTGCGTTTTCCACGATAGCGGGCGCTGGCGCGTGGGGATCGTGGTCATGTGCAAGGGGTATGGGAAGTGTGTGCTGCCCCACGTTCTTGGTATCGATGCTGGCAGTCGATTCGTCTGAAATGCCCAGGCCACCCATGACCCGGGCTAAATCGCGCTCTCGCCAATCATCCCCATGAAGACGGGTGATGATGACGGGTGGTTCGTCTGTGCGGCTGTCGTTGTCGCCAAAGAAGCTCGAACTGATGGAGTCTTCACGGCTGGAGCCTCGGTAGCTGCCAGAAGGTACTGGAGGAAACCCAGACGAGTTTGAAGACGGGCTATATTCTTGGCGAGTCGACTCTTGTCTCAAACCGGACGGCATGATGGAGGGGTACGTACTCTGATTCGGGGTCCAGTTGGGCGGGGGGGCTTTCCATTGGCAGAGTTTGCCCAATGTGTCTGACAGCTTAGCAATCGTGGGCGGCTTCTCGATTAGCGCGTCGAAGTGGTGAGGTGCCTGGAGATCCTTGAGATAGCCCGTGACGGCAACGATTGGGGTATGGGAATTGGCGTTCTTGGTATCCCGAATCATGCGTGCAACGTCGGCTCCATTGACCTGCGGCAGCTTAAACTCCATCATGATGATGTCGAACTTGACCTCGCCCATGGCGTAGCGAACAGCTTCCGAACCATTCGTGACGGTCAAGGTGCGGCAACGTAGCTTTTCCAGCAACTTCTCCATGACGAGACGAGACACGGGGTGATCTTCGCATACCAGAACGTCCAGGGGTCGAAATATGGGTCCATCAGCAAGACTGATTTGAGACAGGCGTCGCGAGCTTTGTCTCCGTCGCTGCACGCGTAGGAGCGCCTTTGCGCGAGAGTCTTCCGTGTCCGATGACGATGGAGACACGTCAAAGACCTGACTCCTGCGCTTGTGATGATTCGGGAGAAGATCCCGTACAACGTCTTCCTCCTGTGAGCCTATCGTCTGGGAGCGGGCTCGTGGGGAGGGAATGATGCCCGGCAGACCGACGGAGCTCTGGCGTTGGCCCCTTTCGGTCAATGGAGACTGAACGGCCGAAGAAGGTGTCTTGCCGAGCTTGATTGGCGAGATGGCATCGGATGAAGGCCTGAGGCCAGTGGACAGACGTGGCGCTTCGACGAAATGGCCAGGCTGCAGCGAAGAGGGATTGCTCGTGGCTTGCGACAAGGTGGAGGAGCTACTAGACGTCTTTCGCCGCTCGTGATGTTGCCCGGTACTGAATTGAACCAGCAATGGAGATGATGGCTGAGAGGCTCGGCTCGGGGAAGAGTTTGTGCCGCCCATCGATGGGGAAGATGGGCGGCCGGTTGCCTTTGTCGTCGAGATTGCGCGCTGCAGGGGTGCAACGAGCATGGGGCTGGACTCGAGGGATGGCGACGGCGACGTGACGCCTGGAGATAGGACTGCCGAGCCCGGAGACTTGCCTTGTCCATGCATCGCCTCGGCGCGGAGCTTTTGGATGACATCCTTATTGGCCTTCTCCAGCACGGGAAGATTCTTGTAGCTGAAACTGCCAAAGTCGTCCGTCGCCATGGGCTCGCTCAGTCGTCTAGTCCTCCCTTCACGAACATGGGCTGGGATGTGCAGCGGTATCAAGCCGCGCTTCATCGAGGAAGCGCTGACTTGAGAGCGAACGCGGGAAAGGGCATCGTGTGGCCGGTCGGGATAGTCGGCACATGGAGTTCCAGCCGCAGAGGCGCCCTGGTCCTCGAAGTCGGGTGCAAAGTTTGCCATGGCAGCACCCCTTGCGTCAAAGTACTCGGTATCTTCTGGATTTTCGGGTGCTGGGATGAACGAGGCCTCGTCATCGCGAAGACTCTCCCAATTGAGGTCGGCAAACCAAGGGTGGCTTCTTATCTCCTCTCCACCACTGGCGTACTTGTCGTCGGCGTTGGCACCGAGGCGTTTGGCGGGATCAGAGCACAACAGACGATTCATGAGATCTTTTGCTTCTTCGGAAACCTGGTCGTCTTCTTCGTCGGGCCATTCGATGCGACGGGCAAGAATGTTCTGGAACACGTCGTCGGGCGTGTCGGCATGGAAGGGCGGGTAGCCGTACAAGCATTCGAATAGAATGCAACCCAAAGACCACCAATCGCTGACTTCGTCCTGTCCACTGCCAGCAATAGTCTCGGGTGCCAGATAATCCGGCGTTCCGACAAACTTCCGGTTGCCATCTTCGGGGTCAAAGAGGGCCATTGGTGGTGGCGGCATGGCCGAGGTAGGCGGTGGGGTGCTGTTTTGTACCGCGTGGACATAGCTCGTCGATTGAGAGAGGGGAAAGAGATCTGGCGAGCCTTCGTCGCTGTACGTCTCCTCCTCTATTGGCGAACGAGTACGGGAGTGCATGACCTGGTCGTCGACGATAGAGAAGCGGCGGAACATTGCCTGCAATGCTTCACTATCCCCACCATCGCTTCGATTGGCAGATGTTCTCCTCGATGGCTCGCGTATCTGAGAACTCTCGCGGCTGAGACTAAAGTACGACGGCGTGACGAGCTCTCCGGAAAAGGCCGGGGTCATGCTGGGCGTCTGCGAGGGAGAGGGATTCAGATCAAACGAAGCAGAACGAGAGGACGCGACAGAAGTGGCGCGATGAAAGGGTCCCGTCTTTAGCAGGTCTGGGGCAGGCTCGGCGGATTTGAGAGCTCGCTTTTGACGGCCAATCAGGCCCATGCGAGAGAGACCAAAGTCGGTGAGCTTCAAATGACCCTTCTGGTCTATAAGAAGATTATCTGGCTTCAGGTCACGATGGACTATACCCCGGCTGTGAAGATGCTCAACGCCGAGAACGACTTCGGCCAAGTACTTCTTGGCCCAGTCTTCTGGTAGTGCTTGCAGGACCTTGATCAACGATGCACAATCGCCGCCGTTGAGGTATTCCATGACCAAATATAGATAGTCCTTGCTCGAAAAGGTCCAGTACAACTTGGCGACAAAGTCACTCTCGCCTTGCCACATCATGATGGCGCGTTCGGCCTTGACGTTTGTGATTTGATTCTTTGCCACCATGTCTGCCTTTTTCAAGACCTTGATTGCAAAATATTCGCCCGTCGTCTTCTTCTTGGCGAGATAGACACTACCAAAAGCACCCTTGCTGATGGGTTTGATGATCTCAAAGTCCTTGATCGACGGAGGAACTGCACGCGGCTGTGGTTGAGTCAGTGGCAGTTGCCTGGGCGACGAGGCTCTCAGGCCATCAGAGCCAGCGGTAGACGACTGTCTCCTGTGATGGTTGACATGCATCATGGCGGGGGACGAGAATTCGGTTGTGGTGAGTACGGGTGAAGTGACGGGAGACGGGAAGCCTTCGAGCCCGCTGCTGGGAAGGCGGGGTTTGTTGGTCCTCAATGGCGACGATGGCGGGGGGACCATGGCACGAGCGGGCGAGTGTTGTCGACTGGATAGGACGCTCGGAAGTATCAGACTCTTGCGCTTCCGCTCGCGGGAGCTGGCAACTCTGTTCAGGCCCAATTCCGAGGCGGGCGAATCGGCGCGCCTAGGCCCAGACATGACCGACGATCGAACACTGCTGTCACTCTCGGCTCCAGCATCGCTTTCGAAATGCATCGAGTGACGTTTGGTCTGGGTTGCAATGGTGATGGCACCGGCATGCGAACGAGGCGTTTGATTTCCCGTGCGAGGGCTACTCGACCTCGTAGAACCCGCGACGGACGATTCCCTCCTGGTGAGACGGGCCGGGAGCGAGGGATCGGATGCGTTGCGGAGAGCCTGCGCCATGGCCGAGGGGCCGTCGAAGGAGCCAGGAAACATGCCGTCTTCGGCAGTGGGCATGTCGTCGAGGTCGAATTGGCCGTCTTCATCCTCTTGCTGCTCCTCTCTCGAATCATCGTCGGATGAAGTGTCCTCGCCAGCAGCAATCCTGGCGGCCTTGGCCATTGCAGCCTCTATACACTCCGCCACCAAGACATCGAATTCGATGCGGATCCGTTCCGAATATTCCAATATACGCCTGTGGCGGAAGACGGCGTCAATCTTGGCCCTGGCGAGACGGTTTGTGTCCTCGCAGAGGAGCCTGAAACCTTCACCATGTTCTATGGAACCCGAGCTCGGGGACTGCCACTGCAGGACTTGGGATATGCGGTTTTCAGACTGAGGTGACTGTGTCCGGATCTCGGCAGCCGACTGAACTTGCCTATTCTCCTTGACGGCCGGGGTGTTGATTTCGAGAGCCGTGTCGCAGAGATCCAGCACGAGCTCGACAATGCGGGAGAGGGGTCTTCTCACGGCAAACGATCGGGCGCGATGATGGCCAAAGCCGGTAGAACGCTCGCGACTGGCAGGTGGCGAGGCAGGCGAGTTGCGACCGGACGGGGTTCCCGACGAAGGGGTCGACGAGGCTTGAATGAGAACGCCCTTGTACTCGGGCAGGGTCGTGGATTGTGTCATGTCAGAAGCGGTCCTCGCGGGTCGACTGTGGGCCTCGAGGGCATCCAGGACCTTGACGATGGCGTTGCGGTGTTCGGCAAGTGCCTCTTGTGCCATTTGGATGTCCATTTCGGCACGATGTTCCTGCAAGCAGAGGTCGGTATGCTTCTCGAACCACCACGGGGTGATCTGGCGCTCGCAAATTCGACACAGCACGGGTAGTGGTGGCGGGTGGTTTCCGGGGTCATTGGCGCCCTGTTCAGCGAGGCCAGTGAGATAATGAGCCAACATCTCTGCACCGACGCCCAGGGACTCGACGAGAACCTGGGGGAGATCGATTGTGACTTCGCGGATGACCGAGGGCCGAATCATCCACATGGTCTATATATTTTTTGGATCAAGGGTCAGCCAAGCACAATTTCAAAGTCGTCCAGGAGGTCAAGGAAAGGGGAGGAATTAAACGTACGTGACTTTCCCCACCCGTGGTTCGGTCGTAGACCAAGATACCCTGGGCTTCGAGATTCAGCACCTGCTCTTCTTCTTCGTTAGCTGGGGGCGACGACACGGGCGATGCCTCGGACCCTTCTGCCTCGGCACGTTTGCTCCGTTTTCGCCTAAAGATGGACAAAGGCCCCATGGGCAAGGTGAAGCGAGTGATGTGACTCCGCGAGTCGTCTTTCTTTATGGATTCGACGGTATCTGCGAATTGGGTGTTGTTGCCGATGAGCAGGTCGGCGATGGGTCGTCCCACGACGTCTTCTTGGGTGGTGCCGATGACATCGAGCCACGATGGGCTAACGTATCTGATTTTGCCTTGCAGATCGAGATCCATGATGACAATCAAGCTGTGCTCTGCAGCCTCTTTGAGATCGTCACGCTCTTCGCGGATGTCTTGGCTGACGGTGCGCTCCATCTGAACGCGTTGCTGCAACGAGAGTGCAGCCTCGTCCTTCAATGCCGTCAGGGCTGGGAGGGCCAACGACGGCATCTTGGCTTGCTCGGCCATTGTGGGTTTGCGTGTGGACGCAGGCTTGGGGCGTGGTGCGGGACCGTCCTGGCACTTGTAGAAGGAGTCCACCTTTGGGGCCGGCAAGGGATTAGTCATATGCCGGCAGCTCTCTGGACCATGGTGAGGAGCAAATCGAGGTAGGAAGGAAGGGTCGAGTATCGCGGTAGTCGAGTGTTTTTGCTGACTGGAGGGTGTCAAGAGGAGGACCAAACGGGCGTGGGTGCGACCCAGGCGCGTCTAGAGGGACAGCATCTCGCAAGAGACGAGGCAATTGAGGGGGTAGTGAGCGTCGAGGAAGGATGCCGGGTGCAGGCGGAGGTATGAGGGAGTTTTCTCAGAAAGATTGGCGTGGTTGATTGTTGTTGTGGTGAGGAGTTGGTTATGCGTCGCTGGGAGGGGAGGGAGTGAGGGATGGAGTGAGGGAGGGAGGGATGGAGGGATGGAGGGATGGAGGGATGTAGGGATGTAGGGAGAGAGGGAGAGAGGGGCAGGTAGGCTTTTGGCGCGATTCGGGAACGGCGGGCACAGCACAGAGAGATGATTGGGCGCGACGCAGGGCGCAGGGCGCAGGTGGGTACGGGTGTGTGTGGATGTGTATGTGTGGATGTGTGGATGTGTGTGTGTGGATGTGTGGATGTGTGTGTGTGTGTGCGTGGATGTATGGAAGCAGCCTCTGCTGAGTCTTGTGGTTGTTCTTTGGTGGGGGGGGGAAGGGGAGAGGAGAGGATTGTCTGCGTGACCACGGGCGCTGCTGCAAGGACGGTTGAAAGACGAGACTCGACTCAACCTCTGGACGATTTGAGCAAAGAAAGTAATAGTCGTCGGCACGCACACGTGCACGCACGCACACACGCACGCACGCACGCACACACACACACACACAAACACGCTATTATTGCGGCGGGCTGCAAGAAGCGGGTTGCGAGCACTTGTATGTATGTAGACGACAACAAGGGTGGATGGGTTCGGGTGCGCGGGTACGCGGGTACGCGGGTACGAGAGCGAGTACGCGAGTCCAACAAGTGCAAGTAATTATTATTAACTAAATTATTAAGCGTGAGTGAATGGGTGAGTGAATGGGTGAGTGAATAGGTGAGTGAGTGGTAAGTGAATGGTGAGCTGGCAAAAAAAAAATATCAAACAAAAAATAAAAAGGTCCCCACGCGTCAACTGGTCGAGTCACATGCAGCATCGGCGGGCTACGGCAGAGCATTTGAGCTATTAACTAGCGAGTGTACATGTTAATAACCTTTGGAATACTGTACATTAGTAGTACTGTACATTAGTAGTACATTAGTAGTACATTAGTAGTACGTTAGTAGCCATGTATGTATGTACGACGTAATAGTATGTACATACATATGTATGTACCTATTCACCAAACGTTGGGGCCTCCTTGCAGCCCTCGCAGCCCTCACAGACCTCGCAGACCTCGCAGCCCTTGCAGATCTCGCGTGTCCAAATTATATATTTGTTTACATTTATCGCTATTACATCACTACATGTTTATCTTTACCTATTTTTACATATCTGCAAGTTTACGTGTTTACATATCTACATATTTACATATGTACATGTTTACATATTTACATATTTACATATTTACGTATTTACGTATTTACGTATTTACGTATTTACGTATTTACATATTCACATATTCACATATTCACATGTTAGATCCACCGTCATCATGCAGGGCGTGCGGAATAAATGTCCCTGCCTCTCACACCACCCACACCTCGTCCACACTTGCCCTCTACATAACACTAATAATAACCTCCTCCTCCATATCCAACTAACATATACTCTGTATATCCCGCATGCATTCATCGCTTCCATTGCTATTCTTCCCACAGTCCCACACAATCCCTGAGGAGTGCGGGGCCGGTTGCTGTGCTATACTGTACATAGTCAGTACATACTACATGTACAGTACATGTTTGTATACCTTCTGTAACATGTTTGTACAACTACACGCCTAGAAAGTTAATTATATACGTACCTTACGTACATTTGTACGTACTGCATGTATGATAGGCCCATGGCCTATGTACATAGATGCACACATGTAGGTACTGTAGGGAACTGGCTGCCGGGCCTTTAGGCGAGTCCAGTGGGAAGCTGCGGAAGCAATCCATCTAATATATACCATGTATAGATGGATGCACCATGCAACCCAGCACGCGGGAGACTTTCGGTCCAATCCCTCAACCGCCTTTATCGTCGCCGAATACGCATCTCACCAGCATCTTACCACCATTATGACGACCCATTTCAAACCTTGGAACGACCATTTCAACCCTTGGAACGACCCACTTCAACCCTTGGATCAGGCGACCCCATGCCAAGCTTGCGGAGAGTCGCCACCAACACCCCAAGTTTTATTGAACTCTGTTAAAATTTGAAAATTTAGAAACTTCAAGTATGACCACGACACACTAATTCTTTCTCTCTCTCCAACACACACACACACACGTTCTCTCTCTCTCCAACACACACACACACGTTCTCTCTCTCTCCATTGCATACATAAAAGCACCGGGCCCACATGCCGACGGCCGTGCAAACCGAAAACGTGCAGCTGCCGTACACCTGTACAAATGTACCTATTCGGCCCTCTTACAGTATCGCCCCGTTCCACGCAGCCACTGCCCAACACCCTTGCATGCAGCTTACATTACTCAAAGTACACGGCCTCTGGTTTGTGCACTGCAATCTTGCCAGATGCCCTGCTCTTGAGCACAAGACGCGGATCTTCTTTGCTACCTTTGACCGACTTGCCTTCCACTCTCTTCTCTTCAAACACCACTTCGACCACTTGTCCATCCACAACCCCCGCCAACCCTTTCCATTGCACCTTTTGTCCCTTGGCTGGAACCCTGGTCTTGTCGCCAGCCTTTCCATCTGGCTCTCCGTTTGCACTGCCTTTTTGCTTCTTGCTGCCTCCTTTTTGGTTGGCTCCCGCCCCACGCTTCTTTGCAGTCGCTTCTTCCTCGCTGTGCTCTTGCCTCACATCCGAACCCTCGTTCTCTTCTTCTCCCGTCTTCTCCACCTCCTCCGCCCCATCCGCCTTCTCCGCCCTAGCTTCTTGCTCCTTGAACTTTACATACTCCTTCTTTCCATCTTCCATGTGCACCTCGTCCTCCCAATGCTGTGTGCAATCCACTGCATTCTTCTTTTCATCTCCGTCCTTCATTTCCCCCTTCTCATCTCCATCCTTCACCTCCCTCTTCTCATCTCCATCCTTCATCTCCCTCTTCTCATCTTCATCCTTCATCTCCCTCCCCTCGGCCTGGGCTGCCCGCGTTCTCTTTGGCAGCTTCTTTGGTGCCATGTTGTTGACTGACGCGCTGAACAAGGGACGTCGTAATATAGCTATGGGTTTCGCAATATAGATGATTTTCGCTTGTCTAGCCACAAGTGTAAAGGTCTTGGGTCGAACAACCCAAAGCATAACAACCACAGGAGAAACAAAAAAAATTGGCTTAGTTATAGTAGACTCACTCTCCAACTTAAAGCCTCACAAACGGCCCAAGTCAAGTACTCAATGCGCATGCTCAAACCTTCCAGCCACCACCATCATGAAGTCATCATCCGAATGACGAATCGTATGCATGAGGTTGACATTCTCATCCCCCCCATGGGACAACCGTTGCACCACCTTGGAAATCGTGACATCAACGACCCTGGCCATGATCGCTGTTCTCGATTCGGTCAAGTCATCAACGTCACCACGGACCGCAATGCGAGCAATGACCCGAGTCAGGGGAGCTCTAACCGAACTGGGATGGATCCATATTCTAGCCAATCACCCATGAGGCTACATGAGTTGTTCGTCCAATCATGGGAAACGAGAACGTTTTCACCCGCGCACGGACGGGCGTTGCTGCTGTCTTGTGTACATACCGAGGACACTTTGGGCTGATTCCTACTGTACTGTAATTAGATGATTCCATGTGTGGGTTGCATAATGGCTGACGGATATATTCTACAAGAGGCATCTCGGCTGTTCTTCAAAACCCTTTCCCAGGTACAAAGCTAAGTAAGACATGCCCCTCAGCTGAGAGATGCACTCTGGTGCACCCGCTGTACCGGTGCAGTTCCCTGTGGGGGTCCAGATGGAGGATTGACACTTGGGTTTCGATGGATGGCGTGAGAGGGAACCAAGGGAGAGGTTAGGGGGGGCGCGTGGTACATGTACATATGTATGGACCGACGTGTGGAGTACTGCATCGTACGGTGGTGGGGAGGGAATACGAGACGTTGTCGTACTGCCTCTACAGGTCAATATATAGAATTCGTGGTACATACCGACAAGTGAAAATGACGCATCATATCATACATTACGCCAATCTATGTTTATTTATATACCTATATTTGTATTTTGTCATGCTCCATGTACATACCTATATTGATTCTGTACAATACTGCTTCCCTGAAACGAGTTGCCACAGAACACACTCCTCACTCCGTGTGAAACCAAAAAGAAACCGACAGCAAATATACAGAGTAATATACATTACCGAGCCGGAGTCACAGCATTACAATACACTGAGCCAACCAACCTCGGTCTCGAGAGGCGTGGCCTTGCAAATTACGTAACGGTCCAATCTGGGAAGGTGAGGAGATGGTGTCATGCTCCCTTCACACCTGAGCATCGTCTGCATGCATGCACGCATGCAGACATACATACATGCTGAACAAGGAAATGTATCAATATGCTGCCCATTGCTCTGTTTGAGGACCCCTTTTTCTAGAAACCGTTTGGAGAAATGTGTATATAATTAATACTGAAGTGGCTTGTTTTATTCAGACAGTGTAAATCACAACAGAATCTCGCAAAAGACTATGCGCGACAGAAGACTACTGAACGCTCAAGATGCATTTAATCTCACGTGCATGTGAAACCGCATACACACGTCTTTGCTACATAGTACTGTGCGCACTACCCTCAGCTAAAGTATCAAATGTAATATTGGCATAGCTACCCCTTGTAGCTTGATTGAGGAATGGACGGGCGACGTACAGAGTACTCTATATGCCGTCCGAACTATTCTGTACCTTTGTACCAATTGTATGGATTGGCCAAGTCCGAACCTTCTCACTGCAAATGTTCTCAGACCATGTCACCTCAACAGTCACAACACTATCCTGGGCTGGATAACTTGGACAAGTTTGACTGTGGGAATAATTTCCAAAAATCTCCTCGCGCCATACAGTATTCCCCCCCTCCTCCGACTGAGACTGTTTGAAACCAATTGGCAACCAATTGCAGTTCAGCCAGTGGCTGCTCAATTCAGTCGACGTCGTGTGTGTGTGGCTCCCCAACTTGGCGTCCGAGTATCGTCAGGGTTCCATTAATTCGGCAGTTGAGAGTCCCAAAGCATGGGAAGAGAAAACGTGGAACCTGTTCGGTCCCACGGGTGGCACGGGTGCCATAGCGACTTGTAGGCCATGTCTCCGAACCCAGGTGTGCCGTAGAACAGGTAATTAATCTTCGCATGGGAAACCCAGCCTCGAGTTTGTCGCGGATTCTAGCTTCTCATTCATTCGCGTACAAAAAGGTAGGACCTTTGAAGATATACCTTTGTACCCGTTCTTGTTGATACATTTGCTGATTGGAAACTTGTGGGGACAATGTGCGAGCTCATGAACAAAGGTATCGACAGCACAGCGAGGTAAACAATCAAACGCAGAGAGACGATGACACTTTTCGTCATCCGTGAGTCAAGTGATGTCATCCGTGACCTGATCAAAGTGTAGTCCGAGCAGAAATCATGCAATAATACATACATATGACAGCGGGTTGTATCTATTCGGCCCGCCTCAGTCACCACCTCGAGTTGCCGTCGACGTCTCTGCCGCAAAATCCCTGTGCAGATCGTCCATTTGTTTGTGCTTAATTTGTATATTGCCCCTTGTAGTTTCGACCGACAGACTTCTTCCTGCGTTGTGAGTGGCCCATCGCTCGGTTATCCAGTGTTTCAAACACACATCTCGTAATTGCACCGTAATTGTAGAAAGGCATGAGTGAACGCATGCGCATCGGTCAGAAATCCCATTCGACACAAGTAGGTCATCACATGCGCAAGGTCAACCCCCCCCCCCCCCACCCCTCCCGTTTACGAGCAAAGGCGGGGTGCATTTTGTTCTGTAAGGTGCATCAGTACTCGTCGATAGGGAAGCATCCGTGGCCGTGGAGAAACTGGAGTGTGTCGCCATGAGCGACGTTAATCTTGTCAGTAGCTTCGTGTCTCAGCATTCTGTTCATGGTTGCGAATAGTCCGTGGTGGATATCTCACTATCCAGGGACAGAACTAGATACTCTGTATGTGCCAGAATATATGCTTTCTTGTTGAAGAATAGTGGCGTGGCTTGAAGATGCTACACATCCTTGACTCTGCAATATCTCAATACTACCTAGTGTGCCGCGAAGAGGGCGAAACCCATGTGTGCGAGATTATCTGCATGAGGATTGAGAATTAGTACACCAAAGATGGTAATGACTATTTTGGGAATGCTCTCTAGCGCCTCAAATGGTTCTAGGTGGAGAGAGTGACCGTACGTGGCGTTGATCACATGACATATATGCCAAGAGCCATGAATATACAGTCCAACGTATTGAGCTCGTCATAATAGCAAATGGGATTCTCTTTGGAATGTCGGTGGATCAAGTCGTAGCAAGTGTCAACGATGTGCTCCAAACACGGACTCACACCAACTCACATGACCAGACCAGCCAAACAACATTCACACACGCACACGCGCATGCGCATACCAACTGCACTGTACAATCCGGATTCAAAAAAAGAACCATATTCTGGGCTTCAAACAATCAAACATTATATAAAAAAAGACGCTACAAATTAATCTCACTTGAGTGAAAATCCTTCTTCTTCTTCTTCTTCTTCCCTTCAGACTCCACATCACCACCCATCTTAACCAACTCCATCTCATCATCATAATCGTCATGCTGCACGGCAAATGTCTTCATATAATTGATTACACTCGAATTTCCCGTACTGCTCATCTTCCTGGTCCCGGTACGACCCGTCAGGCCGCCATTCTTGCCGAGTTCCTGACTTCTGCTTCCGTATTTCTGGCGGTAAGAAGAGTTGGCTGTGGAGCCGAGAATCTTGGGGAAGAGTCGCACAAGGATGACGCGCATGGAAGGCATGCAGGCGCACACTATGCCCACGTTGAGCTCGATGGTCGACCAGTTGCTAACGTCCCATTGGTCCCAGGTGGGGTTGTGCGAGGTCGCAAAGGTTACGAGGGATTGGAGACGAAGAATGGAGACGACCGTCACAAAGGTGCCGACGAAGAACATCATTGCGACGCCGACCTTTTTCTTCCACGCCAATTTGAGGTGCACGAGCTGGGATAGGGGGATGGCGAGCATCCAAACATCCAACGCTGTTGCTGAGTTAGCAGTGCTCATATACAACTACCGGCAAACTTACATACATATGCTGATGGCTGCGTTGGCCCAACCCAAGGCGTTGATGTTGATGCACGTTCCTCGGTGTTCGCCATCCCAGTTTGTCCAATAGTGGCTGATCGGACGGCATTGGAAGATGGAAACGATAACAAAGGTTATGCCATAGGTGACGTCGAATGCAATGGTGGCCCGAATGACTCGCTTGACATTGCTTGCCGGGAAGATGCGCAGGTAGAAGAACAGGAGCGAAAGCTTCAGTAGAGAAAGATCGGCAAAATAGTTGACCTCCATGATGTAGAAGAAGCGGACAAATCTCGTGATCTCGTCAAACGGAAGGGTCCATGTATCCAAGCCGAGACCATTCCTGAAAGCGCCTATATCAATAATGATGGTGTTTGGCACTCCCGTGAGCAATGTGATGATAATGAAATGGTCGTCCCAGCCGAGTTCCGTCCGCGAGACAAGCAGCTTGTAACCTATCCGGATGAGTACAAAGATGGCAGAAATGACTCCAAGTGTGATGTTGACAGTGCGACCGAGTATAACCCTGCTTCGGATGGGAACATTGCATATAGTCATGGTGATGTTTTTCGTAGCTGTGCAATCATCAGCGCCAGTTCACATTGTCTAGAAGCATGACAACTGACTCAGTGATTCCTTGACAGTGCAACTCTGTAAAGCACATGCCTCGACACTGCTCTGCAGTTTGACATTTGTGCAGACGCACGTCACGTTCGCCAGTGTACACGGAGACTCCTCAACGGCCGTGAACAGGCACGCCAACTGTATACATGTATCAGTATGATTCATCAGAGTCAAGGTGTAGGATTATGTACCGCACATGGGGGAAGAGATACGATCGACCCAGCGACCGACCCTTGAGCGTTGGCGAGGGTGATCAATGCCAGGACCAGGAACAGCAGGCTGATGAAGGACTTCATCTTGCCATTGGGGAGCCACACCCCAGAATACGATGGGGGAAGGGGAGAACGTTATAAGTCAAAGGTCCGAGATGAGAGAGCAAAGACATTGTCAAGTTTGGCAGATTATAACTTCACAGGCTGAATGGTCAGTCCCACAGTCGCCTACATACTTTCCTCCTCTACCCTTGTTCCTGAAGTGCTTTAACCAATTGCAGGGGCTAGGTATGAGGCACAGGCTCTTGAAACTTAGCGCTGGAGAGCAGGCCAAGGCGCGGGAACGATGCACCGCAAGGGCAGTAGGGTGGATCGGAAAGCCGTGTGACTCTCTGGTTCGTTGACTCGAAGACGAGCAAGTCTCAGGGTGCGATGGTCGCCGCAATTGTACATACTTTGTACGCCCAAGTGTAATCCAAGGGGCAGCATGCGTCTTGCCCTGCGTGTTTCCTCTTGCGTCGCAATACTAATTATACACAGTAGTATACTGGCGGGTAATTGACGCGGCCCGGGAGGCAATAAGACAAGGAAAACTTGAAGGTTGCCACAGCGCCGTCTCATGTGGGGCGATAGATGAGCCCCGGAGCGTACGACGTAGAACCGGCGACGTTCCTATCTCGCGTGTACAATATGTATACTCGTACAGAGTTACTCATTAATCAAAGTCAACACCACAGGTCCTAGAGTCACGTGCAAGACGAATTCTGGCAAGACCTAAAACCAGCCACTTGGAAACTCAAACGACCTTTGTCGACCATTTGCCACCCCCTCAATCTACTTTGGTGAACATCTATATGTAGGAAAAACGTGACTGCAGGACTACCCGAGCGCTTGAGTACCAGGGCGATACATAATTAAGTGCAGACAGATCACAGAAGACACCTGGGACGAGGCGCCCTCTCCACGTGGCTGCTGTTGAACGCGCGCCTCTCTTCATGCAAAGGACGATACAAAGGTAATTTACAGTATTGACAATCTCGGGCAGCGTGGCCGGGCGGCGCATTGCATGCAACTGGGCGGGATGGAGATGTGAATGTGCGAGGAGTAATAGTTGCTCGAATGGGTGCTCAAAAACAAATCATGAGCGTATCCATGATTGAATCGCGACTCGGAGAAGGGCGCAGTTGATGCGTCTGTCAAAACGCATACGAATGTACATAGTTACAGAAGGTGATTACGGAGTAGATGCGTCGGCAGTCCAAAGAAGAAAAGTGGAATCGTGGGACTATCCTCAGTGGCAATACTTGCATCCTCACACCCTCGTATCATCACATCATCGCATGCTCGAATCATCGTGCATCGTGCGTAGGGCGAAGGGAGTCGTGTTCGAAAGAAGCGGATTAAACTTTGCAGGGCCTGGCTGGACGACGCTGGGCTGCGAAAAGAAATCGAAGATGGCCACGCGAAACAGGGCCTCCCCAGCCGCCTAGTCCGGCATCGTGGAGTCGCAGAAACCCGAGTAACTCACCTTTCTCGCCTATGGAACTCGCTCATGAAGATGCTCATCCCTTTTTCGCCAGCCATCTGGAACTGATCCAGTTTCCTGACTAAGCATTGAAACTTGTCATTGCGACAGCAGACAGACATCTGATGTGGGAGCAAAGGGGTTCCCTGACGTTTAACAGTCGACCCATCATCTAATTACCTTTGTAGGTGGAAACACTTTTCGCCATTGCTTACATGTCTTTGTCATAAACGTCCCTAATCATCAAACATCGACCGGATGGATGGATGGATCTGTGATGCAGTGCCCAATAGATTCTGTCGGGGAACATTCCCACAAATCAAGTCCAAGCCAAAGCGCATGCAATACTGCTTCTCCCAGTCAAATGCAAGCAATTCATCAGCACATTCTGCTCCGATGAAGCTTATAGAAGACACTTTCCTTCTCTGCAACTCGATTCATCTGGAAATATCCCCTTCTCTACGTCACTTCGTCCGCACCACAAGTTCCCTGTCACATCCAGGCCTCTTATGTCTAACCGTTCATACATCAGCGCACTATACCCCACCTCTAGGAGTGTCCTCCGATATCACTTCCAACCCGGACATTATGCCCGACACAATAGTTGAGTCGCGAGACCTTGTGGGGATGGACAGAAGTCTAAATCAACATCAGACCGGACTCGGACGGCTATCTACTGGGCAAACGACGGCAGTTGCCACTTTGCCTCTCTGATCGACGATTTTATGAACTTGGTTCAATGACTCTTCCTCGATATTGGTCATGCAAACCATACTACGACCAAAGTCACAGAATGATCGACACACGTGATCATCTGCGACGAGAACCAGTGAAAGATTTTCAAAGCTATCATTGGTAGATACCGGGGTTCGTTATACGACTTGAGCCTCTTACCCCTCACCCATTGCTCACCTTGAAGCCGATATCATTTCATTCGGTCTCTCATGATTAGTAAAACCTGGGAATAAGAAAACCATTGGCGCAAGCAAATTGTCCAGCGTGAGCAATGTTTTGACGGCCACGGAGCGATTTTATTGCCGATTAGCTTACTACCCAGGGCTAATAAGGATCTTACAGAGTAGTACCTGTCCATATGATTTGTTTAAGCAAAGGGGGGGAGATCTAGGCCTCCCTTACATACATAGTAGTAGAAGAAGATTATTATGTATGTACTCTACAGACTACGTCTCAAATTCACCCTGGTGCAAGTATCAAGTCCCCATTCACCCCTAGTGTCTGCCAAGGAGCCTGCAAGGAGAATCGTTACAAACCATACGGCATAAGCAATGTTGATGAGCAACCGAGCTCCTTACGTATACCCCGGTTTTACTGTACAGTACCACCGACCGGGCAGATGGATCAATCGAATACAAGTTGGTTCCTAGTATTATCGCACGATGTCTTTTCCCGGAATATCTATATTATAATATGTTTCAGGTGCCCGTACTATCATGGTATCCGGCGTGAGTGGTATAGTGTATGTACATGGTCCGCGCACTGCAGCGGCTCCGCAAAGCCATCTTCGGATGCTGCTAATCCTCCCTAATAGTGAAAATACGCCTAATCTTTTATAATCGTGTATAGAAAGCTCTGTCATGACGTCAACTACATACGTGTATGAAGATTAATTGTCCAGGTTTACCTAGGAGCAGGCAATATATCTGTACGTACTGTACAATCAAGAACGTGATATACAGAGGACAGTACTAGAGGCGTAGGACTTATGAATAACCAACAAGAATGTCAAGGAGTTTACTGACAGTATGCAGGATTGATGTCGACGGTGGTTATAACACATGACAAATAAACATGAATAAGTTTGGAATGCAAAAGCGAAGAAGAACATATATACTGTACATACATACTGTACATACACAACACAACTTCCAACTCGGATACCATAGTACATACATGTATATCAGCGCTCTTGAAATAACCCTGGCGTTCAGTATCACGCCGTGCGCGCTAATCGGAGTTAAGAGCTCTCTCCCTACGCGCTAACTCTTATACTGTAGAAACCAGCGAGCGTGTATTACTTACGGCAGAATAAGAGTCCGGCTCATATCTCCACTATGTCCGTGTTTGATCGAACTTTGAGCCGAGTCAACTTATCGACTTTTCTAATCCCCGTATCAAGGTAACTAATCGCCGTTGAGAGAGATGTATATAATATCGAAGGACATGTGTCTTGGACTCTTCTGGCAATCTTTCGTATCTGTATTACCTTTTATATTTCTTGAGCTACCGCAAACATGATGGGCTGGCTTGTCACACAATACGCCTCACTCCCCAAACCAAACGTCGACTGCACTGGAAAGACGGTCATCGTTACAGGAGCAAATGTCGGCCTCGGAAAAGAAGCAGCGCGGCATTTCGTCAAGCTGGGCGCCTCGACCGTCATCCTCGCGGTTCGTTCTATTGAAAGAGGAGAAACTGCAAAGGCCGATATCGAGAAGACTACTGGAGTCAAGGACGTTGTCCAGGTATGGTTGTTAGACCTCTCCAAGTATCAAAGCGTGCAGGACTTTGCCGCCCGCGTCGTAAAGGAGCTCCCACGCCTCGACATTGCTCTGCTAAACGCCGGTATTGCGACGGGCAAATTTGCCATGGCGGAGGAAAACGAGTCAACGATCACGATCAATGTGGTGTCGACGATCCTCCTCACGCTTCTACTGCTTCCGAAGCTCAAGCAGACGGCGGCAAAGTTCAACGTACGACCAAATCTCACAATCGTCTCGTCAGACGTCCATGCGTGGGCCAGGTTTACGGAGAGGACTGCGCCCGAGGGCGGCCTATTTAAGAAGATGAGCGAGGACCCGAAGATGAATATGAACGGGCGATATGAGCTGTCCAAGCTCCTTGAGGTGTATGCGGTCCGGGCTATTGTAGACTTGAAGTCTAGTAGCCAAATCCCTGTCACTATCAATTATGTGAATCCTGGGCTTTGCCATTCGTAAGTATCTTTTCTTGTCGTTCCCATATCCATTATTTCGTCCCATTAACCGTCTCGCCTTGCTGCTGTTTGTTTCTTTGTTCCTTTGTTCCTTGCTCGTGCTGCACATGCATGATGCTGATATCTACCCAAGTGAACTAGGCCGCGAAGCCGGGATCGGGTTCACCATCTTCAAGGCCCTCGTTGCTCGCTCGACCGAAGTCGGCAGCAGAACGCTGGTGCACGCTGCGACGCAGGGAGCCGAGACTCATGGCCAGTACATGAGTGAATGCAAGATCTCGCTACCGGCGGAGTCGTTGGTGTTAAGCGCCGAGGGGTATATGCTGCAGCAGAGGGTATGGAAAGAGTTAGTGGACAAGTTGGAGGGGATTAGGCCAGGAGTAATGGGGAATCTGTGAGTTGGATGGCTAAGAGCGGCGAGTGTGGTAGGGAGAGAGAGAGAGAGAGAGAGAGAGAGAGAGAGAGAGAGATAGAGAGTGATAGAGAGAGAGATAGAGAGATAGAGAGAAGAGCGGTTGAGAGTTGAGATGCACGTGTACCCTTGCTCAAGGTTCATGTGGGGAGGTACAGTAAAGTACCCTGGAGACGAATTGAAGTATACAGGACAAGGAATATTGTACAATAGTCGTGAAGCACATAGATACGCGCCCCACGTTCACGTTGTTGAGGCGCCGCCAAGTGCCCCTTCCCTTTTGGTTCGACACAGATTCTTCTTCCCCCACGACGACAAAATCTTTCCACACATCTATCCACTTCACTCACACTCTTCTACACCGGTTCCACACCCGCGAATAACAACCCAGAACAAACACTCATCAAACTCATCAAACTCATCAAAACACAACACTACAATGCATTTCTTCCACCTCACCACTGCCGTGCTACTCAACGTCGCCATGGGCGCGGCGGTCGTGGAACAAGGCGAGCAGCTTGAGCATGTGGAAAATATTGTCTCCGTTTCCCTACCACTTATCATTACATGTCATGGTTGAGCATCACTAATGCAACCACAGTTCCTCGCTCCCCTTGAAATCATCGGACCCCCCGGCTCACCCATCCCACCACCGAACACACCCTGCAAGAAGATATGCACCTGTACCGAGGGCAACCAGCCACCCGAGGGGCGCATGTACTGTGGCTTCTGCTGGGGCGTTGACAGCGAGAGCGGCACGCTGTGTAACTTTTCAGCGGCAAGTTCATCACTAAGACACTTGGCTAACCTGTACCAGACGGCGAAGACGTAGTCAAGTGCTTGCAGCACGACTGCTGTAATTATGGCCCGCTCGACGGCCGGTGTAGTAACGTCGGGGACCCGTATCAGGACCAGGACAGGTTTAAGAATGTGTTTTGTCCCGGTGGCACGAGGAAGCGTGAAGTCAAGGTAGGTGCTCATACGACCTCGCGTGGTATGCCCGAGTTTCCGACACCTTCGTCTTCGTTCACACCTCCTCGCCCATACCATACTGGCGCAACTGTTGTTGTTGAGGGACGATGAATCGATTGACATTCGCTGTAGATAGGCGGGAAACCAAGTCCCGGCCAGAGCTAGCACCGGGAGATCAGATCAAAATACGGAAAGGGGGATTTCCCAGAAGGCAGGGCTACGGGTGCCGTAGACAGAGTTTCCCGACTCAATTCGCTGCCGAACGCGGCCTACACGTAGATATTCGACGTGCGATGACGTATCAAAGTCGTTCCCTCTGCTTGATCCTGCAAGGATGGGTGATGTTTTCCCAATTGAACCTTTCTCTTGGCTAGTGACCTAGTCCGTCTGTTCCAATTCGTTCGGTACCGGATATCATTTCTTGATACAATAAACCGTTTCACCCACTCGACCGAGCCCTCTTGTTGTTCTACGTTCTCCGTCTCTTACTTCGCCTAGTGACCATTGCCTCCTTTTTCACGGCTACTACTGGTGTACCATCTGCTGCACGTTTTGTGTTCTTCTTCGTCACTTTCTTAGTCTTTGTTGCGATTTCCTTCTCTTCAAGAACGCCATCTTCCAATTTGACAGCTACATCTTCTCTTACCTCTGCTTTGATGGCCATGTCTTCCGTTCTCCCCCCCTCCACCTCAACCTTTACCACTTCGACCTCGGCAGCCAACTGTCCGGCAAAACTCTTCAGATCAGCCGTGAATAAGACTGAATGAGCCCACCCGGCGTCTACTCCCCAGAGGAGGCGGAAGTGGTTCGCTACGGCATTGTAGGTTGTGGTTGTTAGGGATTTGTGTTTGCTTTTGGTGAAGTGGTAGGCGCGTTGGGCTATCTGGTGGACTGGGGGATGATTTAGTGATGGGAGAGTGAGTGGTAGTTTTGGTGAAGGGATCAGGGGAGTTGTATGTGGGTTGGAGCGGGGCGTTTGAGTGAAACGGGAGATGCGGAAGCGGGTGCGAGGTGCAGAAAAGAAACAAAGTACAAAGGACGGGAACGAGAACGACCTGGATATGGATTTGGAATCGAAATTGAAAATCTCGATGGATTGGTGGAATCAAACATACCATGCGTATCAACAGGTACACTTTCGCCCCACCCCAACCCAAACAAACACACACAGTCCGCAACCTTGGGCCCCACTCCATGGAGTGCGAGTAGTTCCCCATGAGCTCTTCTATACCCCTCCCGTCCCTCTGGCGCCATATCTCCCGCCGCACCCTTCATCTCTTCTACTCCAAACCCCGGCGTCTCAGGATTACACAGGCCCTCCAGCCAAGTCATGCCCCTCTGCTCCACCATCCGTGCCGTCTTGGAAATGTACTTTGCGCGGTACCCAAACCCCAGCTTCACGAGGTTCGCCTCGACGCCGTCTTGTGCTAGTGCTTGTGGTGTTGGGAAGTCGTGGTACGGTACGCTGTCCAAGTTGGCGATGAAGGGGCCGTAGTGGATGCAGATGTTTTGCACCATGCCTGATATACGCGAAATGTGGTTGTTGCTGCTGCATATGAAGCCGATGAGGGCTTCCCAGGCGTCTTGTCGCAGGATGCGTACGCCTGTAAACTTTGGCGCGAGCTTTTGGAAGTTTGGATCCGAGGCAGACCATTGTGCGTAGAGAGCGGAAAGGTTGGGTGTCAGGTTGAAGTAGTGATGTATGAGCGCGAGTGTATCGTCGGAGTCTCTATTCGATGCATGTGCGGGCGAAGGCGCGACCGAGGGAGGTGGAGTAGGGAGAATGCCTTGAGAGGGGAAGATGGCGCGGTAGTGGAGATGTTTGGCGTCCTGGCGGAAGGAGAGGATGCGTCCATGGAGTGCGCAGGACCATTCGTCTTGGGTGGATTTGCGCCAGCTGTTGGTGGACGTCAGGAGAGGAATGAGAGGAGATGGAGGTGGAGGGAGATTGAGGTTGAATAGAACATGGTTACCGGAACGATTGGCCGCAGCGTAATGTCGTGTTGATGCATAGCTCGGTCAGACTGATGGGCAACTTATGCCATTCTGCGGCGCCCATGGTCATGCTTGTCTTGTGAGGTGGGATTGTTCAATCGAGGATGGAGGATGGAGGATGGAGGATGGAGGATGGAGGATGGAGGATCGAGGATCGAAAATCGAGGGTTTGGGAGCTTCGGAGGCGTTTGTGATGGAGAGTATTAGCACTCTAGATTGACGTGTGATAATGGGTATACATGGTATACATAGAAGAGAGATCAGTTCTTTCTGCCTCGTTCCTGGATTTGCCGTTCTCTTCTCCAAACGTTGTGCCTGGGCGCCGCCTCGGCAACATTTCCTTGCCAAGAACAACGCTAATTAGCACGGATAAACCTCAACTTTCTCTCTCTCCTGCACAACTCACAACACTTCGAATTCTGCCCAGTTCCGTCCACGCCATTACTACATCGCGTGTTCCAATACGAACCGCTGCAGGGTGGATAATACGACAGCGACTAATCGACAGGTCTACACGCGATAGGCTTTCCAGCGCGTTTGCGCCGCGACTACAGCTCTCACCATGAACGGCGACAGCTACCCTCGAGGTGGGTATTTCTACTAACCAGTTTGTAGTATGAGCCCAAGCACTAACATCAGCAGACGGAGGCCGGTCAGGGGGCTCAAGGAACTATGTAAGCGCCTCCCAATTCGTCCCACGTCTCTCCACTAACGCAGACAGTCTTCTAGAGATGAACACCGCTCGGGAGGAGGTGATCGCGGAAACGACAGGCGTCGACGCCGCTCCAGGTCTCCCCGCCACAGCTCGCGCCGCGACTACGAAGTCGATACATACTCGTCCAGTCGAGACTACCGTGAGCGCGAACGCGAAGACACGTATGCTAGGCGCGAGCGACGCGACGATCGTGCATGGGGGGATTCGTACTCTCGGCGTGACAATCCGCGACGCGATGAGGAGCGTGGTGACAGAGGTGACCGCGGCGACCGAGGCCATGGAGGACGACGTGGTGGCGACAGGGGAGATCGTGGAGGCGGAGATCGGGACGGTTTCGACGACCGCAGGGGTCGACGAGATGGCGGACAGGGCGGCGGACAGGGCGGCGGTGGTGGACGCGACAGGCGGCAGAAGTCGGCCTCCCCGCCCTTCCAGAAGAAGCGCGAGGCTACCCCGGATCTCAAGGAGTTCGTGTCCATCCTGGTCAGGCCGCGTCGCCTCAAACAGTGGGATATCAAACCTGCCAACTACGACATGATCACGGCGGAACAGGCCAAGCTGTCTGGCATGTTCCCTCTCCCGGGCGCTCCCCGCGCTGCACCCATGGACCCGGCGCGTCTTGCTTCTTTTATGAACCCGGCTGCTGGCACGGCGACTACATCGTCCCTCAAGACGTCCAACTCGAAGCAGGCGAAGCGTCTCTTTGTCTATAACATCCCAGATGGGACTACTTCGGAGCAGATGATGGACTTTTTCAACACTCAACTGAACGGGCTCAACGTCGTGTCTGGCCCCGACCCCTGCGCCTCGGCCAACATGACCAGCTCGAATGAATATGCTCTGCTCGAGTTCAAGACGGCCGAAGATGCAACCATGGCTTTGACCATGGACGGAATCTCGATAGATGGTAATACATCCGGAGGTCCTGACCGACCAGGACTATCCATTCGCAGGCCAAACAACTACATTACACCCACACCGGATGAGTCTGAGCCCGTTGCGGACGAGGTTCTATCAGAGGTCAAGGACGGACCCAACAAGCTCAGCATTGCCAACATTCCTTTGTTTGTCGAGGAAGGGCAGATTCGGGAGCTTGTGGAGACTTTTGGAGCTCTGAAGGCATTCGTCCTGGTCAAGGAGAATATGTCCGACACACATCGCGTGAGAAGCTTCGAGCATATTCCCTGGTTCTTTACTGACGTGCTTGTAGCAAGTCGCCTTTTGCGAATATCGCGATGCTGATATTGTTGATGCTGTCATTGAAGGTCTTAATAGCATCCCGCTGGGCGATCACATCCTCAAGGTCACACGTGCTACCGTCGGTGTCAAGCAGGCTGTTGGCATTGATGGAGGAGTTGGTGCAATGACGTTGCTTGCCGGTTCTACTGCTACCGAGGCGCAGGACCGGTCGCGAGTTGTCTGTCTACTGAACATGGTAACACATGACGACCTGCTAGACAGTGAGGAATATGAAGGTATGTATTATGTATTTTCAAGGAAGGGGGAGGTGGGTCTTGAGAAGTCACGATACTAACTACCTTGACACAGATATCAAGGAGTCGGTCGCCGAGGAATGCGAGAAATTCGGCAAGATTGTCGAGATGAAGATCCCGCGGCCAGCCGGTGTGCGCACCAACGCCGGCGTGGGCAAGATCTATATCAAGTTTCAAGAGAGCGCATCTGCTCAAAAGGCAATCAAAGCGTTAGCTGGTCGTCGGTTCGACGAGCGCACCGTCGTCGTTACCGAGTTCCCCGAGGAGGCGTTTGAGGTTGATGCTTGGTGATGGCAAGGCGACAGATCAGGGAACAAACACCTGGCTATTTGGGTTGAATATGATGATAGCACATGGGTATTTGAAGGTAGTAGACAAGGTTGATATCGAGACAGGTCCCCATGAGAGTGGTGGCAGATTGAGTGGAGGATCGACCCATGATTCGGCCATGATGGCGAGTGCGGGGATGGGCGTGGAAGAATGATTCGGCGGGCTGGGCATGTTTTGCGACCTGGGGGTTTTCACTGTACACTAATTCGACCTGATGCAGCATGGAGACGGAGATGGAAAAATGGGATTTGGATAGCCTCGAGCGAGCGTGAGGGTTTGCTAGGAGCCTCACTGTATTCCTAGCAAGGAGGAATCCATCAGATTTCATACCAATGTATACAAGTTCAAAAGGACATTTAGAATACCGTACCCTCTCGAAATGCCATACAAAAGTACTCTGAAGACAGGTGCTCGTACATGACATGTAGAGAATATTAATTCAAAGTGTCAGCTCCAATGGTCTGTCTTGTTGGTGGTGGGCTTTATTAATGTCTCCCAAGATTCAATCAAGTACGCACCGCCGAACTCCGACCCGTGACGTCCCACCCGCTTATTCAGCCTTCCCACCTTCTCTCCAACGCTTAGCCTTGCTAACCTCAACTACCACTTTTTGAGCTTTGAGCCTTTTCGCCTGCTGATCTCCGTCATCTTTGTTCCTTTGTATCTCTCAGCCCCGCGGCAGCTATCCCCATAACCGTGTCGATTGATGAAATACGAGATGGTTCCTGGATCCTCCTGCACGTCGACCAACAGATAGGAAAGGACGGCACGCGAGCTGCGAGCTGGGACCCGTGGTTAAAAGCTGCCTTGAACAAGACAACAGGGCTCTTTACGTGGGAGAACCTGCGGCCGGGGGCTGCGGGTGTAAACCCATGTTATAATGGCGATTGCACTCTACTGGGCGAGACGTATGTTGTCGGCGAAGGAAGTGACTTGAAGGGCTAGGAAGTTGTCGTGTTCCCTAGTCAATATGTAATATGTGTCGGCGTGAATGTTTAATGCTAAAGAATTTTGCTTCAATCCGGCCTGCGGTGTACGACGATACTGCGACTTTCATGAGTTACAAAGCCGCATACAAGCCCTCCACAACCGTCCTGTCTGTCTGAATATCCGTGGTTAGAATTTGGGGTGGCACACCGAAAAAGATAAAATCAGGAGACTTATCTGAAGACCTAATTTACGTCTTTACGGGATCGTCAACTGTTCCAGGGCATGGATCATCGTGGGAATAATAGCATGTTCAGAATTACATCGTTGCGTACATATGAGAACGCGAAATTTCAGGCCTACAATGGATCTTCATAATCCAATCACAGTGGACAGTTCCCCGCGATCACATATATAAACATTTCACTTTCCACCCACCTTCATGTTTCCTTTCCTCGTTGTGGGGCCTGTGGCCACCAAGCGTCCACTCTTTAATTTCGTCTTGAGTCCTTCTCTTCTTCATCTCTGCTCTGCTCTTGTCCTGTCGTTTTAGCCCCGTGCTACACTTGTGGGACATCCTCACCACACCGTTACCACCCCCCCGATAGCGCCACATCTCGGAATCTAGTCAGTCGAGTTTCAACAAACAACAGCATTATCATTATCATCAAAAAAAGAGACCGCCTGAGTTTATCGATCCTCGGCTATTGGATCTGAGATTCAATCCGTCACCAGAATCTTCCGTCCCACAGGAAACTCAGTGCAACGAAGCGACTTTATTACCACAAGAGTACCAGCAGCAGGATCTGCAATTCGATGATGGACTTTTGCCCTTACCAGCTGGACTATTTCTCACTCCACAGCAACTGCACTCATTTGAACACCCCACCAGCCCCAACCCAGACACCCCAAATACTCTCCAATCTCCATCGACTTCTTCTCTACACAACTGCGAAATTTGTGAACTACACTTCGCCCGACGATGCGACTTGAAGTCAGTTCTTCTGTGTACATGTTATCTAGCTCAATAGCTGACCTATTTAGTGCTCACAAGAAAACACATACCGAACCTTACCATTGCGGGACGTGCGATGTGACCATTCGATCAAGCAAAGACATCAACAAGGACGTTAAACGACACAAACGATCAAAAAGACATCAGAAGCTGGGTCTTGAACAAGACACGAATGATGCTGCTGCTCAGCCTGGAGGAACACAAGGGCTGACCTGTCCAGTGGAATGGTGTGCCAAGAAGATGCCAGAGAAGTATAATATGGATCGCCATATTCGAGAACAGCATCCAGGACTTTTGGTAGAGAAGTAGTCTTAGAGTATTAAATAAATGAATGTGCCTGAATACATGAGTACCATAAATTGATGATTTGCTCTGTTTCATAAACCTCGGCATTTTCTTGCGCCTATCGCCCTCCCTTAAGATACGCTCCGAAGTGTAGGAGTATGCGAATGTAACCCAGAAGTGAACGTCGTCGAATCACCGCATTATGAGATCCAGATTTACGTCAAATGGACGGTCGAGACTTCAAAAGTACATGCGTCGATCCCAATGGTTCCAATGAGAACATATCCTGAAAGCGTGCATGACGCAACTGGAGGTCATACGACTCATTATGAAAATGCATATGACGCACGCTTGCCGTGTCTTGGTCTCAGATGTTGTAGGCCTCAACTTCAGTCGTAGGACGCGGAATTGGGTACGAAGAAGACGACAATATAAAGGTCCGCTCTAGGCCAGGAGAAAACGTGTCAAGGCCACTTCCAAATTCCCCTTTTTTCCAGTCGCCTTGGAAAGAAAATCTAAACATGTCTACCGTTTTCTGCTGCTCCAACATCCGTCCTTACAAGTCCAAGACTCTCTCTCACGAGTCCACGTTCGCCAAGTTCATGACATGGGCTACTTTCCCACGGGCAAGTGACCCCCATTCCAGCAACAACTCTGCGTTGACGACCACACCTTCCTACGTGGTGCAAATCGTCAAGCAAGTCAACTTTGGCCCAATCGAAAGCAAGCGATACTTTGCAATCACGGAGGATGGCAGCGGAGATGAAGCTTTCGTTGAGGTTCTGGAGAAGTGGCTGATCGATGCAAACTTTCAGAAGTTGAACACGTGAGTAAAGATAACGTCCTCGAAGCTGGAGGAGTTGGTCGCTGATGTTGAAGCAGCTTCAAAAACTTCAAATGTGTCTCGCACAACAAGTTCTTCGAAGTCAACGTCTATCAGAAGGATCCAGTGAATGCGCACCACTGGCGCGCTAATGTAGCGAGGCCCGCGACGGAGATTGATTTGTGAAGTCTTCATAACAGCGATTGAACTCAATTCCCTACCTTAGCACAAAATTGAACTTCCTTCTTACACATTGCCCTGCAGAAGCGCTTGTCGCGGCGCATCGTTATCTCATCACGTGACACCACAATCATCGGCGGCTGTCCCATGATATCAACATACATGCGCGTCGACAGTTCAGTATGTTGGGGAAAGCCATTCAATGATGGTTCCGCGATAACAATTTGGTATAGTGTACTGTATACACTCTATTCAAGTTTCCTTATTCGTTGGCAGCTGGGCTTCTTACACAGCCGCTTGTCTTTCAACGTCAAGTGTGGCTTTCTCTAGCTTCTTTGCCGCCTTCTCTGCTCTGCTAGCTTCTGCTGCTTCTCTCCACTTCATACCGTCCCTCATGATCCAAAAAATGACTAGAATTAGCGCAACATAGATCAAAGCGATAAATGTGAATGCCCACCCAGGATTCATAGCTTTACACATTGGAATAATTGCTGCAGACCCGCCCGCAGACATCAAACAGCGTACAAAGTTGACAGCCGCAGTAGCCGTGGCGGGCTTGTCGCGATGCAGATCAATGAGAAGCGTGTTCGTAATATTAAAAGCAGTTGAGATTCCAAATCCAACTACGAATAGCGCAGCTTCTGGCCCTGCAATATGCGTCTGGAACTTGATCGTCCAACCGAATGCGATAAGACCGATCGTGCCGATGATGTGGCCCGGGACAACGACCTCGAGGCGGACCTTCTCAATGGGTATCTTGCGTAAATCTTGTTGTTTGCCCTTGTTGATCGTGATTCCGATGACCGCTGCATGACGTCGAAAATTCCAATCGACAAGATGACCCATCGTCAGAGCAGATACAAGGGAGCCTGTGCCCATCGAGATATAACACAGTCCAATCTTTAGTTCATTGAGACCGTATGCAACCTTGAAGAGATCTGGAATAGACGCAGTGGTCACCATCATCCCAGTGAAGAAGAGCCCGTTGTAAAGCAAGACAATGCAGGATTCCTTTTCACTCAAGATCTTCAGAGTTTTGAGTGGGTTCGGAAAGATGAATCGTGGCTTCTTGACCACTGTTACTGGATCGTTAACATCGAGATCGGGCGAGTGCCTGGCCAAATTCTTCTGTTGTAGATAGGTGAGAACGGACTGATGGATGCCTCTTGCTGGTATAGATCCATTTCCGACCACGTTTCGACATGTCTCCGGGAAGAAGAAGGCGAAGATGGTAAGAAGAACGCCGCCATAAATGGCTAAGAACCAGAATATTGATCTCCATCCAAGATATTGTGCAAGGACTCCTCCAATGGTTGGACCGAATGCGGGACCAAAGAGAATTCCAGCAGTGGCATAGCCCATGTATTTGCCTCTTTCGGCCGACGTGGCAATATCTGCCACGACAGCGACGGAAAGTGCTATTGACGCACTGGATCCAAAAGCTTGTACCATCCTTAGGATCAAGAGCGCAGCGTAGTTCGTTTGCAACGCAAGTCCAATGTTGCCAATGATGAAGATAATGTACGCTACAATGAACGATAAGCGACGACCTCCATTATCGGACATGCCGGCGATTATAGAAGGTGCAACGGCTTGCGCAATCTGTTGAGATTAGTTCGCCGTGGAAGCAGGTTGTATGATAGTCCCTACCATGTAAGTCGTAATGGAGATGTTGACCATCGTTGGAGTAACGTCTAGTACATCGGATAGTACGTTCAGTGCCGGATAGTATGTCGTTGCCGCGAACGGAGATATCAAGGCGGAAATCGAGACAAGAAAGGTAATCCACACCTTCGTTCCATTTCCAAAGATGGAATACGGCGGTCCAGAGATCTCTCGAGCAAGGGTGTTTCTTGTTTCATTTCTTTCTAGAGATGGCTCGTCAGACAACACGCCTTCTGTTTCATGAAACAGCGTGGTATTGCCACCAGTGGTTGGAGATGTCTCCATGATGATAATCGCACAGTATCAAGGATAGGAAGTTGTTTTCGGCCGTCTCATTTCTTGTAGATATGAGCAACTTGAGGAATTGAAGATGACGTCACAAGTGAATCAACATATGAAGTGTTTCTTATGATGCATGAAAGAAAACTGCGATAGCGACTTTATTCGTTCTCTACACCGCTTGTTCAATTGTAGCTTAGTGGTGGGATTTTCTACCCGAGCCATAATGATATCGATGCAGGTTAGCTGTGCCGATTTACCCGATGTGAATGTGGGGTACCGTTTTAGGTATTTATCCCGAGCAATTTGCTGAAGACATTTTACTTTTTTGAAGTTTTGATAGTTAGAATCATGGTCAGATTCATTGTCCTATTGAGCGTGGACCCGAGAGCAGTACATCAGTATAGTATAGGCAAGACACCATATACACGATGCAGACATGTCGAAAGTAGAGCGAGCCCTAAGATCGCAGCAGACACGCCAGGGTAGTTCAGCTGTTAGATGCTTTAGGCATGAGACCGGGGATAGTTATTCCCGAGAAGCTGCCAGGCTAATGTAGTTTTCCAGCCGAGAACCATAGAGATGTCACGTGAGCTCCTAATAAAGCTGTGAAGGTCAAAACAAGCCATGATATGGTATAACAAAGATTTTGAGGCATACGGTTAACGCGTAGACACGGAGATGAAACAAGATATCACGTGATCATCATTCCAATCTCACATCTAGTGCGTAGCAACCAGTTGTTTATGTAGTATGAAACACATTGATCTCTAGTAGCTTTTGGATCTATATGTAGTAGCAAGATGACAACACAAATTGAAAGTCTCCCGGAAACAAGGAAGTTTTTTGGCGCCAAGGCTGTCGCATTCTGTAGCACGATGGGCGAATTCGATGTACCGCAGTGTCAAAACATCACAAGATTTTGTCAAGACAGAATGAAAGATTGCTCTCCTGTATGATCCGTTTGCACTAGACCATTTTTTAACAGGTGTACAGTAGACGTAACACTTGTACAACGAGTAACGGGTGTCGGATTATATCCTTTTGATTGGACAGCTATGGAATACACGCTAAAGTAACGCACAGTCCACCGCGATTTCAAAATTCAGATACTTCTTGCCACCATTCCTTTGCGCTTTTAGTACATTCACTGCCCCGCATTTTGTATTGCTCGAACAAGACATCCCGGGTAACCTTTTTGTCCATCTCCCGCCTTACTGCCGTCGCATTGGCCTCTCACAGGTGCTATGCGCGTACCCGCACACTTGTTTCAATAACGCGTTGTCTTCCATAATCGCCTCCTTCATGTCAATCGGGCCCCTAAATTGCATCTGAAACATTCAGTCCGTCCCAGAGAACGTGTCGTTGTCAGATCAGGTGTCAACGGCCGTCTAGAAATGGCGACTGGTTTATAGAAGTTCCACTATGCGTCTTCTCCATGCCGAAACTCTCGAATTCCGATGGTTCGACGAGAAAGAACTTCCAAAATACATCATTCTATCTCACACTTGGGGCAACGATGAGGTTAGCTACCAGGACATGTGCTGGTTGCAGAAGTTGCAGAACATGCCACAGGAGCTGAAGGCCAATCCCCTCTACGCGCTGTTCCTAAGTGCTGGCGGAGGAACTATGCTCCCCAGCTCCAAGAATGCGATCACCGAGCGGGCTGGATATGCAAAGATCGCCCAGACAGCTAGAATTGCATTAGGGCTTGGATATCAGTACTTCTGGGTAGACACTTGCTGTATTGACAAGACGAGCAGCGCCGAGCTGCAAGAAGCTATCAATTCCATGTTCCGGTGGTATCAGACCTCGGTGCTTTGCGTTGTCTTCCTTGCGGATGTCGAGCGGAAATCAACACAAACTACACTTTCCGACTATTTTACTGCAGCCCTAAGGAATTCGAAGTGGAGCAAAAGAGGATGGACACTACAGGAACTTCTCGCACCACATCACCTTTCATTCTACAACCAGAAGTGGAACTTCATATGCGATAAACAAGAAGTTATCGGCCCGCTCGAAGCTGTTACAGGGATTCCATCAAAGGTCCTCCGTGGTGAAGGGTTTCACGACGAGTCTGTTGCTCGAAGGCTATCGTGGGCATCGCATCGCTCTACCACACGGATCGAGGACTTGGCATATTGCTTGATGGGGATTTTCGACATACACATGCCGATGTTGTATGGTGAAGGGGACAAGGCTTTCATCAGACTGCAAGAAGAGATCTTGAAGAACAGTGGCGACGATTCACTATTTGCATGGCAGGCCCCAGACGCAGGCCATTCAACTTTTCGAGGACTGTTAGCTAGATCACCCGCTGAGTTCAAGAAATGTGGGAATATTTATCGGGGAAGCAAGCCACTGAAAATTGCCAAGACGAACCTCGGGTTCTTTCTCCATATTAGCCTGCGGCCTTTTGGAAAGAACAAGAACTCCTATGTCGCCACACTACATGCGGCGAATCACCGAGATCAACACGTTGGCATTGTACTGAGGAAGCTCGGCTCCGACGAACTGGCTCCGGACGGTGCACAGTTTACTAGGGTCAGCGGCCGCTCACTCATACTGGGTGACTCGATCGGAAACAAATATTCCTCGGGCACGAAATATGGCATCTATCTTCGCCAGAATCCCGAGATACCGCGAAGGTTTGTACCAGAGTACGTCTACTGCTTTCATCTCCGGGAAACACCAACTATTCCTCAGTACGTTATTCGCCAAGTTTGGCCTCCAGAGTGGTGGGACGCGACAACGAACGAATTGATTCTGCCCGAGACCCAAGCTGACTTCATGTGTGTATTGTGGTTCGAGCATCAGCAAGATGACAAGTTTTATAAGCATTGCCCTTCCTTTCAATTGATTCTCGGCTTTTCTCAGAAGGATGGGCGTGGCTGGTGCAAGATACTGCCATCTCAGGCGATGTGGCCCAGTATGGCAGATCAACCTGCTGTCTGGATGAAAGCACTCGATGTTCATGGTCCGTTCGACAAATGCGGACGTAGGGACAGCATGCAATTCCGGTTCCCTCACCTGCCTTGGCTGAAAGAAGCAGTAGTCGACTCACTTCAAGTTGTTGCAGTAAACATGGATTTGATGTTACGTGGGGATAAAGTGTGCTACATTGTCGATGTTGGATTTACGGGCATGCTCCAAGCGGCCTTGAGTACTGCCATAGAGGCTGAGTTCGACACATAATAATCCGAGAACGCACACAAACATCTATCTTAGGTTTCTTTACATTCTAGGCTCCCAACTCAACCTTCTTTCAACTACGTCGAATATTTTGTGATGATGTATGGTGGTTATTTAACCATCCCTGCCGCCCAAACTTCCATCATTCGGTTTTGAATAAATTAATTGCCTACCACATCCATCAACCCGGACATGATTAGCCGACCATAGGTGCAGAAAACGTCGCCTTAACAGGTAAACGGCCACGCATTCTTCATTTGTGATATTGAGCTTCATAGAGTAGTTGTGGGATTTTGACGTCGCATTTAATTTTCATCATTTCGTTATTTGCAGAGTCCAGGCACCGCTATATGGAACGCTTTGCGACAACTGCAAATTCTCAGTAGCCGCCCTTTTTCACACAGCCATGCCTTGAGGTTGAACAACTCCACAGCTTCTGACCTACCCAAACCATCTTCGCGCGACAATGTCAATACTACTTCCGCTTTACGTGTATCCTACGACTGGAGCATGGGATCCGCTATACGCAGCGTATGATGACCCATCCTTTCCCCCCTCTCAATTATCGCTGACACATGACATCAGTGCAAAGCTGCACCCCGACGTTGAATTCACAGCCGTCGTCAATCCATGCTCCGGCCCGTGTATAAGCTTGCTTCCCGACCCGGTGTACCTCAACGAGATACCAAAACTGAAGGCGTTTGGAAATATCCGGTGAGCTTAATGACATTCACACGTCTGCCCTCAATCTAACAACAACGACGACAATAGCACGCTAGGATATGTCGCAACCAACTACACAGAAAAAGGACTAAGCCAAGTCCTGGCAGAAATCGATTCGTATGCGAACTGGCCCAAGACTACAAACAATACGAAAATGAAGGTCGATGGGATATTCTTCGACGAGACGCCAAGCGTGTATGAAGCAGACCGGTACCAGTACTTGGAGGTGGCGAGTCAAGCGGTGAAGAATGGATCGAGGTTTAGGGACAGGTTTGTCGGTATGTTTTACATTCAACGGATGTATTGTCGTGATTGCGACTGATGGACTTGTGTATCTTTGTAGTACACAACCCTGGCCTTATCGCACCTTCGGTGCTCAACTCGACGACGGCGCTGCAAAACTCGTACATCAACCTCACAGATATCACGGTCGTCTTCGAAGAAATGTTCGACAAGTGGCTCGATGCGGCTACTTTCAATGCGCTGCAGACGTCGAAGGTCAAGCGATCGAAACTAGCAATCATCTTGCACACGTTGCCGGACGTAAGCAAAAAGCTGCTAGACTTTGTCGTTGAGCAGGTTGAAGAGACGGCGGATTGGCTGTTTCTGACGGATGTAAAGGTCAAGGATGAGTACTATCACAGCTTCAGCCCCATGTTTGAGCAGCTGGTGGAGAGTGTGGATAGCAGTTGATTGTGCCTTGTCGAGGGTATCAAGTGTGGATGGGGAATCTTGGGTACGTACCACTTGCACTTGTTAATCCAACTTTTCATCTCGTGCATGCTGTGACGCCATGGTCTTTTTGCGCGTCATCACTTTTGCACTTCAGTCTTGGCCCTCGCTAACCGACTTACCTTTGTATCTATAAAGGTGATCTGTCTCCTTGGTGAGGTTTCGAGACGGCGTCCATGGCGTTCCTCTTATCTTCGCTTGATTACTTAAGAGCACGATTATTTTATCTATACACAGTATAACAGCAATGGATATGTAAATGTGGGCCCCCCCGACACAGCAGTCTCAAGACGCATCTACAGAGGCTAGACGCACAACTTCAGACCTGAAACTGGAACGATTATACCACAGTAGACGCATTTCTAGCCTGTCCCTTGGGTGTTGTACCTTTGTAATCTCTAATGCTGAACGACTGCTAGGTTATCGGATGTGGTTAGTACAAGTAGCCACCTTGGGAACTATCTGTACAAGGGGTAGCCCTCGGGATCTGCGAGCCTATCTCCCCCGTCTCCACATTTATCTCCAATAATACTGTAGCTAATCTGGGTCGACGAAGGTGGGACAAGGTGGGGAGAGTCCCGCGGTCACGTGCCTTGGGCAACATAAACAACACTGATCCACACATGCAACCAATCTTCGTCAAGCTACACCATACCTCACGCGGAAACGGGACATATCAAATATGTCAGGAGGCAAAGTTTCAAGCTGGATACCGCGCAACCAGAACCTGCTGGTTGCGTGTATTGTGGGCATCTCCATCGTGGATTCGGTCGTAAGTTCGACGCATAGCGACATACATATATTGGGTGCTGAAGATCTAATCTGAAAATAGCTTGTTGCCTTCGATTCCTCACTCATGGGATCACTGAATGTCATGCCCTCGTATATATCTTACTTCACGCTCACCACCACGACCAAATCCCTCAATACTGCAGTATCATACGTGGGAGGCGCTATAGCTGCACTCATCGCTGGACCTATAGTCGACTGGCGCGGCCGAAAAGAATGCATCTATTGGTCCGCTCCCATCACGATCATTGGCGCTGTGATTCAAGGCTGTGCTCAAAACATCGGCATGTTCCTAGGAGGACGTTTCATTCTTGGCATCGGTCTAGGGTTCTCACAAGTCAGCGCCCCAACGCTGGTCGCTGAGACGGCGCCTGTGCAATACAGGGCATTTGCATTGGGCTTATACTATGCATTCTGGGGAGTAGGCAATCTGCTTGCGACTGGTGTTTGCTACGGTGTAAGTTGGCCTCTAGTCGAAGCAGCAGCTTATGATATCTGACTATTGTACAGACTCAAGATCTCACAAGCACCTGGGCATGGCGCATTCCATCCCTCGTCCAGGCTGTTCCCGGCATACTGTGCATGATCGTTCTACTGTTCGTCCCCGAATCGCCCCGCTGGCTCATCAGCAAAGGTCGCAATGAGGAAGCACTCGAAATCCTAGCAATCGCAAACGCAGAAGGCAGAACCGATGATCCTGTAGTATTGGTCCAGTATAAAGAGATCACGGATACCCTGAGATGGGAGAAAGAGCGCCAGTTGTCCCTCGTCCAAGCCATTACCTTGAAGGCGAACCGCAAGCGATTGATCATTGCTGCCACTTTCGCCATGATTGTCATGCTTCCCGGAACAAATATTGTTACTTTCTATTTCGGTGATATGTTGTCTTCTGCCGGTATGTTGATTCCTGAGGACCCCAGAATCAACGCAGTCGCTGACAAATCTAGGAATCTCGAGCCCCAAAACGCAGCTTGAGATCAACATCATCCTCACATCATGGTCATTGGTTATAGCCGTTGTTGGATCCATTTATGCTGACAAAGTCGGGCGCAAAACGCTGTGCGTGGCTGCCCTTGTCGGCGGCATTATATCGCTCTACGCCCTCGCTGGTCTTACGGCCACCTACGGCACATCAGGAAACAAATCTGGCGTCTACGGAACCATCGCGATGATCTTCCTCTACAACGCATCGTATTCCTGGGGAATTACACCCTTGACCGTGCTGTACCCTCCGGAAGTTTTGAGCTTCGACATCCGCGCAGCAGGTATGGGAATCTACACCTGTGTGACCAAGCTGTCCGGTCTCTTCGTTGCCATGGTAATTCCCTTCGGCATGGACGCCATCGGTTGGAAGGTGTACATTGTCAACGCCAGTGTGGACATCCTCATGGTTTTAGGTGTCATCTTCTACTGGGTTGAGACTCGAGGAAAAACCCTCGAAGAAGTCGACAAGATGTTCGATGGCCGCAAGCACTCCGATGTTCCCGATCTCGAGACTGTCATTCAGGGTAAGGGCATGATTGACTCCACTGTGTTGGTAGGCGAGTCAATATCGCCCGTTGTATCTCGGATTGGAGAAAATGTTATCAAGGGAAACAAGGGGAAGGTGGGGAAGTTGTAATAGCAGTTGAGCTGGGCGGTTAGTGCGCGTAATGCGGTCAGCGTTTGGAGTGATAAGCAGGGGTAACCTTCGGACAAGTCCGCACAGGGATGCGGGAATTGGCGGACTATTTTATCTCCACATCGGAATTCAGTCTTGGAGAGAAGCCGAGGTGAGTTAGCGCATGGGTTTGTTGTTCTCACCCCACCCATGGGACGTATAGATTAAACATGAATAATTGTGGCATGTTGTATCATCCGTGTCAACAGACCCAAACATACACTTCAAGTCAGTATCAAGCCCTCAAAAATAAGATGAAGGAAACTGCAAAAATTGCCATCATTTCCTTTGCGCCGTTCATCAATGGCAGCGATGCCGATAGGCGTGTGGTAGCAAAGGAGCTCTATGAAGCCTTCTCCACAGTCGGCTGGGTGTACCTAAAGGATCACGGCATTCCACAAACCAGGGTAGACGAGATCTTTGGCCTGGTAAGCCCTTACATCCATACTCACTCGATCTTTGTCCTTAACTACGGCCTAGGCCAAAACCTTCTTCGAGCTCCCCATAGAGAAGAAGCTCGAATGGAGGCTTGATAATCCTGAAGTGAACCAGGGCTACACTGCAGACGGCACAGAAGGCGCAGGCGTCGATCACAAAGAATGCTACGAGCATCGACGTTTCTCAAACGATTCCTGTCCTACCGAGTCTGAACTATCCTCTTTCAAATCAACAGTGGACGATTTTTACAACCAATGCTACGTCCTGGGCATGTCCGTGCTCAAATGTCTAGCTATGGCTCTAGAGCTCGGCGACAACTTCTTTGACAACATCACTACCAAGGCCGATCCTCAGCTTCGACTAGTGCACTACCCTTCCGTGCACCGTAGTGTTATCGAGCAGCCTGGTCACGCACGCATCCGGCCCCACACCGACTTTGGTCTCTGCACCCTTCTTTTCCAAGACCAGGTCGGCGGTCTCGAAGTCGATCCCTTCCACACCGGGAACTTCAAAGCCGCCGTACCAGTGCCGGGAACTGTGCTCATCAACATCGCGGACCTGATGCAGCGGTTGACCAACGATCGATGCCGGAGTACGCTTCATCGGGTCGTTAGTCCCAATGTGCCAGGCGACATTTTGCCCGCGAGATACTCGATTCCGTTCTTCATTCACCCGGATCCGGAAGCGATGATAGATCCGCTGGTCAAGGAAGAGGGAGAAGTCAAGAAGTATGCTGTAATTAATGCGGGTGAGTGGAGGACGTGGAATACGGCTATGAACTATGATCTGCCGACCGCGGCGGATGTAGGGAAGGTCGGTATTGCTGCAGCGTAGGAAGACCCCACTGATGTATCACTACTTTGCAATGAAAATAGCATTGTCCGAGGGTTAGGATACTTGGGTACGTCCCTAGGCCGTAGGTTGCAACATTGTGAACAAACGTTGTAGACTGGTTGAAAAAGGTACATAGATCCGCGAAAATGGGTGCTCTTATAGCGACAGAAAACGAGATCAATTTACTCATTTTGAAGCGATCCCCCGCCCCCCTCGAAGACATTTCTTCCAAGTACTATTTTGTGTTAACATCACTGTAACACTTTTCATCGCATCGATTCCTCTCTTTCCTCCAGGTCCTTTAGGTGCAATCTGAAACAATCAATCATTTCTTTCGCAAGTTCGGCCAAGCGACGAGATATTCGAGCCATAGAAGACCTAAGCATACATCGGTATCAGTGAAAGTGTTGTTTTATCAGCAAATGTCGCAATTTTGACTAGTCATGCGAATCTCTTCTCTATGTGGACTGATCTTTGCCGCGTAGCAACTTGCGTTATATTCAGTGCAGGTGGGATCTGGTTTGAGAACGAAGGTTTGGGCATGGTTACTGAAACATTTTTGGAGTTGAAATCTCGAATCCATACAGAATGGCAATTCAGGAGTACCAGAAATCGCGATGTAGAGCGAGCGGTGCGCGTTATCCAACGTTAGCATGCAGGGGCACCAAAGGTCACGTGACACATTGAGAATCTTCCATATGCAGGTGACATATGCTATAGTATGAAATCTATCATAGCTAGTTGACAATGGCCCTTAGGCTTCGTGCCAGCCATTTGACCCTATATGACAACAGTCCCTGAGCCGCTTAATCTTTCCACGCTACATCGTCCTGCTCTTTGCCTACATCGCTCACCACCAGGTGAATCCAAAATCAAGGAACATCTCCCGCATACGATTCTCAACATCATCCCTTGTAAGACCCACGACGTTCAGTCTCTGTCCCATGGGATCAACAGTAATATATCTCATGGTTTTCTGGACGAAGATGACCTGTAGCCGTGGGCACCTCTGCGCGAGCTCTCCAAAGGCCAAGATCAATGCCTTCCGCTGGGGAACTTGACCATCTTGCATATCAGCACCTGGTGCTACGAGGTGGAGCGAGATGAGATTTGGGCAATGATTGGCGAGGTAGAAAATGGTCGTGGCTATCTTCGGCATTTGAGCTGGACGCCATCGCTTGTCGTCATCGTGGAAGGGCAGTTTGACGTGCGTCATGAACAGAAAGGATGAGTGGTCCATGTGAAGCTTTCGAGGGATGAAGGATCTGGGTTCGTTAGCTGACGTTTGGGAAAGGAGAGGCAGAAATACTTACGGGGAGACGCCAAGGTTGTGGGTAGGACGCTTGAAGTGTGCGATGTTCTTCAACTTGGACAGAGTGGACGATGGCTTGGTAAGATCGATACGGATGTCAACAGTCTTCCAACGATAGAGAGATTGCATGAGATCGGCACGCAGCATTCGATTCACCTGCAAGAGAGCAGCCGGGAAGCGAAAGTCCATCTTGCACAGATACTAAAAAACAATTAGCACTACGAAATATTCAAACTTTAGTGCCGTCACTCACCTGATCTGCATCATTGCCAGACATGATGGTCCATGCAAAGGTCTTAGGCCAAGGGGCCTTCTCGTCGGTCAGCTCTACATGCGTAACCTCGACACTGGTTTCATAGTTTGACCGTAATATCGAAGATATCCAAATGGTTCTATGGATCGGATAGCCAGCAAAGCTGTAGATCAGCTCTCGAATCTCCCGAGGCAGTTGCTCGAAGCGGGAGGGTACGTATGGCTTCTTAGAAGACGCCTTGAAGAATGCAATTGGATTTAGTCGAGTCATGGCGTCCTTCCAGGGCGTGCTGATCAGGGGTTTGTGCGCTGCACTTCGTGAGAGATTAAATTTGTATAGAGGTGGGTGGAGGTTGAAGGGCGGGGGACGTGGGAGTTGGACACCGACAAGTTGCAGATTCCAAATGACATAATGAGAAGAATTATTTATATACTGAAGGAGATGCGCTTTGGTAGTATGAACGTTCGGTTGATATTCTGGTCTTGGCGCACCTGTCGTGAAAGGCTCTCTTGCCCTTTCACTCCCATCCATGCGTAGGAAAAACATGAAAGTTGTCCTGTTACTCTTGTAAGATCAAGTGAATTATGTCAGTGAAAGTTCGACCTGGACATTGTGTGCGAATGGAAACGCGATTGAACCTTTCGATATAGGAATTGTGGATGGTAAAGGTGAAAATGCTCCGAGATTGGGTAAAACCGCCCCACTACGCAGTCGAGAAAAAGTCCTGGGAGAGCAAAGGCGATAACGGTGAGCGGAAAAAAAAATTAGCCAAACATTGGAAAAGAGTAATGCGATGGATGTGACTTATAGTAGGAATCTTCTCCTCATTGAACGCACTACAGCATCTTTCGGACATTCACCTTACTCATACAGCCCCAAACCGGTCTTCTTCCTCGTCACTCTGCTCTGGACGTTCTTTCTCTTTCCAGAAAGGTTGAAGGGCAACGTCCACTGCGCCGCATCATCAAGTGCCGAGTCCAGCACCCAAGTGGCAAACAGGGTTACGCTGACAGCGCCAATTGCAACGACCCAGTACACCCAGAATTTACTGTTGTTCGGCGCATATGCATCCTGCATACTGAACAGCGAACTGGTGTAAGCAAGTGGAATAAATAGAAGTGCCAGAAGATTAAGCCGTTTCACACGCTTAGCTTCTTCCAGATTTTGCCGGTTGCCAGCGATTGAAGCCAGGCCAGTCATGGCTTGCATGAGAGTGTCGGCACGCTGCTTCAGAATCTTGAGTCGGAAGTATATGTACTGGAAGTCCTTTTCACAATCTTTCCAGTCCTCCACTCTGTTGCTGTCCATGTCTTTCACTGAGTACCCGAGACTCAACAATGTGTCCTCGATATCGTCTGTATAGTTCCCACACCTGCGACTAAGAGTTTGTAAACTTCTCCACTGGTCTTGTTCCTTAACCCAGGCGGTCGTGAGATGCAGTTCGAGAGAGGGCAACATGACTTTGATATAGTCGACAAGCTGAAGGAGATGGGCTGCCACGATCTTTTTCAAGAAGATCGTTGAGCCAACGGGTGTAGTCCAGGATGACGGGGGGATGAGATCAGATTGATGGAGGAAGTAATAGCAGAGGTCGCGCTGCATAGATCTGTGCGGATGTCGTGGTTTAGATATTATTCTCTCGCGAGATGGAGGTGGAAGGAAGTCGACGTATCCCTCTTGGAAGGAAAAGTTTACTACTTTCCTGCTGACGTCTTTGCCGCCGTTGGAGACAATTTCATAAAGTTGGGGATCGCATAAAATAACAGCTAAAAGAAAGGTTAGCCTTCAAGACCACAATGGTAGCATACGAATATTGTGTACCATCCCAACCCCCTCCCTCTGTCTCTCTGCACCACCAAGAGATCTTTCGTCTCAGGATCGAAACAGTAGATTGCTCCTTATCCCTTGCAGGCGTCATGCCGACGTGTCGTCCCGTCCTTTTACAGAAGAAGGGGTTGTTCTCCATAGCTTCACTAAACTTTCTCAATTCGCAATACTGCAAATGGAACATCCTTTTGGGCGTCAAAAGCGAAGGTTGGGCCAATGCATCGCTAGTCGGTGTGAAATCGTTACTCCACACACACGTACGTTCCTGTCGTAGAAAGAATGAGGGTTCCATGAAGAAGTGACTTCCGATTACGTTGATATAATCCTGCGCGAGCCCTTCCATCAAGTAAATCCGCCTTCTGGGTTTGCCGGCCATGTCGACGTTGAGATGCTTGCCAAGTTCGGCAGCACTTCTAAACTCGTGACTCTTGAACACGGGAGTCTCAGTGACTTGTGCATCCAACAGGATCACAAGTGCATTTCCGGGCTTCAGGGGATGATTTTTTACATTCATCGGATCGGGCGTTTTGAGACCTGGATTGGATCCGCTCATTGCAGCGATGTACTCTTGGTATGGTCCTGGGTATATGTAAGCGAGGACCCTCGTCTCCAAGAATTGGTTTGGGACATGGGAACTCCTATCAGTAAGAATCTGGGAACTCAGCTCACCTTCTTCACATAACCACGTCCCAATTTTCTTCTCGTCGTCATCACCGGGCGCCGGGCTTGGGGCTGTGGGAATTGCATCCATCCAAATCACATCTTTATCCGCTCCTACTGTGCCATTCGTTTCCCTCATATCGAAATCCATCGACTTGCAAACTACACTGCACCCTCGCGCAACCGTCAGTCTGGATGTTGCACCACCTCGAGGGTCGCTATTATTAAGGGATATCACACTCGCTGCTAATGTCTTGGAAATCGGAATTATCTGGGGAATGCGTAAGAAAGTGTTGATAGTGAGATGACAGGGCGGTTCCTCGAGCTGAAGGTGGAGACCTCGTTATTAAGCGCTTGAGGCTCTGTAGAGTAACGGGCCGAGTACAATTTCGGGGCCAAAACGGCTGAACGCCTGCCAGAGGCGCCACGTCACCCGTGCGCCCCGACATGTTGATCTGCGCGATTTGTCAACATATGTTCGGCTTTGAGCTGATGTCGCGAGGCAGATTGGTGGTGAAACACTGGATATGTTGTGTTCTTGAAGCTCTAGATGCGACACATGTGAGAGTTCATGGCTTACATATATGATTTACTCCTAGTCACGTGAGCAATCATTTGTGTGCTTGGTACACGTGCCTGATGTTGTGACTGTCACGGTCCCATCGCCAATCATGTTAACAAACTATCCACTGACAGTGCTTGTCATGTATGGTGCTTGGAAGGTTATTTGAGATACTGCCAAATCCTTCCTCAGACGCTTTTTTATGACGGCCATGAACATAATAGTCCTATTGGCAACCACCGCCACAAGGCCCGTGCGCCATACCCATGAGCTTCCGAAACGTGACATGAGGAAGACGGTAGCAATGAAGCTCAGCATTCGTGCGCGATAGCTGGCTGGACTGAAGATTTCGGAAGCCCCATCCCACAGTTATACTAAGCTGTTGGGTGCACGTGATATGTTTTGCAGACATTCGGATCTCCGTCGGAAGGTCACATGACTGAGGTTAAACACGGGATAATCGGTGTTGTGATAGGGTCCTAGCGTCTTACCCTATATAACCATTACAGGAGGACATATACATAGGATCATCATCATCATCATCATCATTATAGTCAATGACATCACATCCATTCTTATTTCCAATGGTATCCAAGAGTAAGAGACACGGGTAGGACAGGGCTGTTAGGCCACCAAATCTCGTATTCCTCAGCTCGGCAAGTGTACATGATGAATTCTGGGAAGTAACAACAGCTTCCACGTCCTTTTATACAAAGCGATTTCGGATATCTACGACGATATGAAAGCTGCGGAATCCATCTGCGGCGAGGAAAGCCACTAGCTAACCTCGGTATGTTTCATGCTCGGGGAATGATACGTGATAGAAAACAGGGCCACCAGTTCAGTACCTCAAAGCAACAGACTTTGCCTTAGGTTTTTTCATTCAGCAGCCGGCATGATCGAGTTTGGCGACGATGAGGGAGGCAAGTGGGACAGCGCACATCTTAGTGTTGTGCCGAGGGATGGAAATATCTAAGAGACCAAGTTAAGGATAGGGTAATCGTTTGTGTTCAGAAAGATTCATATTATTGTCATACCACTTCGGGTGAAGTTTGAAATGCCACGACTTCTAGTGCGGTAGCTTTTGTCCTTGAATTTCAGGGTAAGGCTCCATAAAATAGCACAGGAGAGAATAATGATGACCGAGACGTTTAGATCGATCACACGAAGTTGCGTGAACCTATGAAGTACGCTCAATGGGATAGCATGGTTATCTTAGCGCGCGACGAAAAGCGAGAATAGAGATTTCAGCTCCATCGTCAGATCGATGTGTTCAACCTTTGGCACTTGGCAAAGACTCTGGGTCTCTTCAGCATCACCCTAGCTTGTACCGACATATGTTATCCATTTTTTTTTCTTTGGGATACCAAGCAAGTAAATTTGATTCACAACCTCCTCGTCCAACAGAGTGTACGTAGTGTCATATCTGTCACGTGAGTTCCATTCACGTAGTCCCATGAACGGCTTGACTTGGGATCCGAAGTCGGGACGGCGCGACAGCTCCGGCAGAAGATTTCTGCTGGTCAATGTGGTTTGGAGGGCGACTGTTCCGTGTAGGATTGGAGACATAATTCGCTTGAAGGCATGAGTGGTCCTGGTCTTCTTCAAGCCGTCAAATATTCCTGGATAGTGAGCTTAGTTTCCTCGGGAAGAATCTCAAACAGATGATACACGTATAGGGCTAGATTAAGACCACGACTGCTCAGTTCGTTTGGTGGATCGGAAGCTTTGCGCTTCATGTTAGTCCGAGGTGTGCTGCGCTGTAAATGCTGTTGGCATCCATCTTCGAGTTTGGGGTGGGGTTGCAGAGAGGTAGTAGTGCAAGAGTGTCGATGAATTAATTCAGTGTCGAACCACAACAAGGGCTCGGGACCGCCGAGTTGCTGAACGGATTGTCATGTGATCTACCTTTCACCCTCGGCTTATATAGGAATTCTACGCTAGGAACTACTGTAACTAACGACTTATTAATCAGAACATCTCGCAAAGCCTATTTAGGGAGATTGGGAGCAGGCCGTTTCGGACCAGAGGTCAAGAGGATTGGTCCAGAATTGCAAATCTCTACCGTATCTGCCAAGTATAGTATATCAGACATCTAGCTAGCTAGATAGGGTAGCTGCGAATGTCAGACTTTGTGCTGCTACGTTCGCTCCAGGAGGTGATACGTGACTGAAATTGTATACTGGAGAGAAAGCTCTCCGCCGTCGTGCGAACGCGATTTTGTGGGTTCTTAAATATTATTATTATACACTTATTATCAAGGGGTATATTGGAACTGGGGATTTTACTAGTTCCCTTAATATAATTGTATTCTAGTTTTTGAATGATACAAGAACTTGGCAATAACTACTGCAAATGCATTATACTTACTTCCTTTTTATACATACCACGGTATAACTTGGGAGCCGGAGAAAACCTTCGTGGAGCTTTCGCTTACTTGTATTCTTGCCATTTGCATATCTCTATCTTCATGATTGCATTTACATCGTCACTTCTGCACGGAATTTTAAGAAGGATCTTGAATATTAAATAGTATATTTGTTGAATGGGCTATCTCTGCACGTAGCAAGTAGATAGGATCTTGTGATATATTACAGTAAAAGCAAAACAGTGTAAAGATTTAAGTATATTCAGATTCGTGTATAATGTATATACAGAGGCAAGGTAAGGGGTAACTTCTAGTGCTAAGGCCAACTTAGCACTAGGCAGTCACGTGATTAGGTTACGTAATTAGGTCACGTGATTAAGTTACATGATTATGCCCGTACGGAGTACAGACACTAGCAACTTTTTCTTTTTCTATAAAGTCCCCTTTACCTGTACACCTCTTTTTCTAATACGTATAATCCCTGTACGCCTATCTAATTAAATATTTAACTTATAGAAGTAATAACAGAAGTAATCCCTAATAGGATAGTTGTACACTAGTATGCTGGGTTGTACGGAGGTTATAAGGCTCTAAAACTCCTAGATCTATAGTATCTATTGTTCTAGGTCAGATTCCTAGGTAAATAAGAGTATCCGCAGCTTAGCAATCGCACTATTAGCCAGAATTGTAGGGCAAGAAGTAATTAAGTAAGAGAGAAAGGCATAAACCTCCTCCGTACGGTGGCGAATATTATTATACGGAGTTATTTTCTCTTTATTGCCCCTCTTTTCCTCCCTTAGTTACTGGGTTGCTGGGATTGCTGCCTGCAGGTAATAGAGATCTATTATAGGTAAATTAGAGTTGTCTAATAGGCCCGCTGCCTATATAAGGAGATATTTTTCTCTCCTCTTCCTCCTTCTCTCCTCTACTAACAACACTCTACCTCTACAACTCCTCTAGGTTCGTGCCCCTTTAATAGCGTGTGTGTCTCTGTGCGGAGTTTGCCGTACAGAGTTCCTTTCTGTAGAGACTGACTTTTAATAGACTTCCTAACAAACTTAACTTCTAACTTTCCGTATAACTTTTACTTTAACTTCTTCTTTCTGTATAATCTCTATATCTTCGTACGATTATTACTATAGCTCTCTAACAATCTAATGCTCCTAGAGGACAGGTTACTATCTTTAGTAGCCTTTAAGTTGTTAACATCCCTAGTAGTCGCATCTAGGTAACTATCCTAATAGGTTAGCCTGCTAACCGCGCGTTTATGCAGGGGCTCTTAATTAATGTAAGTCTTCCCTTCTATACAGAGTTAGATTAGGCTTATATAGAGTTAACTTGTTGCAGGATAAAGAGCGTGTAGTAGCTAACATGCCCTCTTAAGATATTATTATAGACTTGCCTGGCAACACTAACCTCCGCCTTCTTATAGCTCGTATTATACAACGTAAGGGGTACTTCTGCGCAGTGCTTATATAATCCTAGGGTACTTTGCACGTAACTGCCTGCAGCTAGCGTTGTAGTAGGAATATAGGGGCTAGACCCTTTAACAGTTGCAGGGTAGTTACTACCTACTAAGCTAGTGCCTGTAGAAGCTGTGTCTGGCAGTCTAGGGGTTAGTCTTGCCAGCACTACTGTTAAGTGTGTACGGAGGGCCTTTGGCCTTGTACAGAGTAAGAGATAGTTTCCTTTAGACAGTAGTGTGAAGACCTAAGACAGGGGTAGAGTCTTAGGCATTAAGTGTAGTAGATTAAAGATCTTTTCTGTCTAAATTGCTTGAAATGATTGTAATAAGTAATTAAAACAGTAAAATTTAATAAAAACATGAAAATTAATAAAAATATAAACCTTGCCTAAAAAATAGAAAAATAAGTGCAATGTGTACGGGTTGTAGTAACAGGATTTATATAAAAGGATTACCCTTCCGTACGAGTAGAGCCTTCTCTTTGTACGAAGGCCTCTACTTAAATATTTAGGGTATTTAATAAGATTAGTTGTTTAAGGGCAGGATTTGGCGCCTTTTTAGTAAAGGCATTAGCAGGGTTGTTCTTGCTATTAATCCACCTAATCTTACTAATCTCCCTGTTCTCGTACGACTCCCTTAGAGACATAATATCTATTATAAGTCTCTTCTTATTAGTTGTGCTAAGCTTAATAAGGTAATTATATAATAATTTAGAGTCCGTACAGATAACAAGCAGAATAGGGGGAAGTTAGAAGTTTTGTATAATTTGCTAAAGTATCGTACTTAGTGCAATTGCACTGTTAAAACCTCTAACTATTCTGTACAACTTACTTGCTAAGACGCTCCTAGTAACTCTCTTGCACTTGATTAAGTTCTAATAAATAATGTTGCTATAGATCTTAAAGCTATTGCTATCTCCCGTACGACGCTTGTTTGCTAAGATAATAAGGAAGCTAAGCTGTAAGCTTAAGTCCTTATTATTAGCAAATAAGCTATCTGTAAAGATAAAGAGCTTCGTATAATCCAGCTAGATTAGTACGAATGTAATTCCTCTTATCTAGTAATCTATTTACCAGGCAATGCAAGTATTAAGTGCCTTAATATTATTAGGAGATAGGGCAGTTATCTGTGCGGCAACTAATAGATTAAATACTGCCTTAGGTTAACAGACTAAGGCAATGTACGCGCCTTGTGCGCGCTGCTCTATATACTTCTAAGCAGCATCTTCTGCTGTAGGGTTTACTGTACGGAGATATTTAGCTTATCCCTTTTGTTGCAGGGATATTCTTCTATCTCTGTACGTGATTTTCCTACTATTAAACTCTAAAGGTTGGTCTCTAGACAGGATAGTCTTAGGTTTCGCACGGAGAGTTGCTCTGTGCAGTTCCTCCTCCTCTCTATGCGAAAAATCTAGGGTTATAACACTAAGGGTGTTATTAGTTTGCAGGCTAGTAATGCTAAAGGGGCTTTCTCCTTCCTGTGTAATTAACAGGCAAGGGTTGTACGAAGAGACACGCATCCTTAGCTTATCCTTGTAATAGTTATAGTATGTTTTAAACTAGTATAAGCCTGATTCCGCAGCACTATACAAGGGTCGTATAATTCTAAGGATTATGTCTAAAGGAAACTTGTCTATTAACTCCTTTAGTAGCTTTGCGTATAGCGTGCGTAATAGCTTGTTAGTAGACTGTACATAGGCCTGTGTAATGTCTCTTAGTTTACATTGCATTCCGTACAAAGCTATTAGGCTTACACTAATTACTAACAGGAGGCGCTAACTTATTCTCTAGATAGTTAGCGATTAGGTAAGGATCTCTTCCTTCTCTGCATCTGAATAGCCTGCTAACACAAGCCTTAACTTTTTATATAGCTGTGTAGACTTGCCCTTAACTTCTTGTACAAGGCGGAGATTAAAGATCCTTTCTATATGCTTGTAAGGGTTGTAGGAGAGCACTTAGAAGGTGCTATTAGCAATAAGAGCTTCTATCTCCGTACGGTCTAATTCTTTAAAGGGTGCTCTAGCAGTTGTAATAACTCCATCTCTTCTTAGCTTTAGGGTAAGCTAATAGTCCTCCTCTTCCTTTTAGGTAAGGAGGGCATTAGCAATAGATCCCTGTACGGCCTTCCTAGGCCTTCCTCTTCTCCTTAGAAGCGCTAGTTTAATAGCTTCCTCTTGTACGACCTTTCTAGGTCTTCCCCTCCTCCTTAGTAATACTAGGTTAACTAGTGCAGGGACAGGTTTATTAAGATTAGAATCTAATGTTAGGGCCTTAGTTTAAGGCTCGTGCGGGGTCTTAGGCTCTGCACAGTAATAGGGCTTAACCTGCGTGCAACGCAGAGTAAGTAGCCTATTTAGAAGGAGGATTATTACATTCCTTCTATCTATGCTGTAGATTTTATACAGACCTATCTATCCCTTGTTTTCTCTCTAAGTAAGCACTTCTGTGCTAAGTAGTAGGCCTAGGACTTCGTGCGAAGTAGGGCTATTCCAGGTGTTAATTACACGGTTAACTTCTCCCTTTGCTTTCTTACTTTAGATTATCCTTATAGCTTTCCGTACGGCATTTGCCCTTACTATAATGTTAGGAGAGGGAGGTAAATCCTAGTTAATCCTTAGGTAGGCACTAAAGATAAGGAGTGTAGGAATAATTCCGTGCGGGCCTGCAGTGTTATTTAGTGCCTTTACTGCTATCTGTAGGATGTCTTTATTATCCGTACAGGATCTAATTTTAGCTTTAAGGATATTAAAAATGCGCCTAAGAGGTGCGTGCGCACGTTTAATCTTACCTACTGCCTAATGTGCCTCTATAGGCATCTAGCAGTAGTGTGTGCCTATTATCCTCGCACAGTTGCAGAAGTCTTCTAAGGCAAAGTTTATTCCTAGGTTATGTATAATGTAGTCTAGGGGCCCTTAGTATGTATTAATCTAGCATTTGCAAAGGGCTTCCTAGGCATGTCATGCGGAGAGAGACTTTAAGAAGGTAGCAGCCTGAAAGGAGGTATCTGCATTAATAACATGCAGTACATCCTTATCCCTAATCTATACGACATTAATAATAATTTTATAGTTAAAGTAAGTATTATCTTTAATAGTAAACTTAAAGCGGCTTAGGGCGGTTCCGTACAGTTAGCAAAAGTAGCAGAACTTCTAAATCTTATTTAGGATAGAGGCATCTATATTGTGTCCTGCTTAGGTAAGCATTTTATAGAGTCTCTCTGTACGCGGGTGTCTAAATCTTCTGTGCAATCTTTAGAGTTTAGTTTCTGTAAAGAATAACATAGCATCTACCTAGCTATAATTAAAAAATAGGTGCCCCTACTTCTGTACGACTAGAATTGCTAAGTTATTACTGCGTATAATTAGGTTTAGAACGTTGTTAAAGTATGCTCTAAGCCTGTCTGCATCTGCTAGTAATAGTAGGAAGGGTGTAGGGGTATCTAAGATGTGGTATGTAACTATGCCAAGCTTATTCTCTTTCCGTACAGTGCTAAGTAATTTAGCCAGGTTTTAGCCTCTAAAGCTTACATTACTATTATTTAGGGTCTAGTTAATCTTTGCACAGGGGCTCTCCCTTAGGTAGGCTTCTACTTAGGCCTTCCCTATAGTAGAGATGCGTGCTGCTCTAGTGTCCTACAGCTCGCCTTAGTACACCGTACAGTACCTGTCTTCTAGGATAAATTAATCTGCCTAGATAGCAGGTTCTATACTGTAGATGTCTTCCCCTGTCGTGCAGTGTAAGTAGGAGGCAGAGGTAAGGAAGTAAATAGCTTCTTTATCTTCCTTGTCCTTATCTTAATCTGTCTCTTCCTCCTTACTGTACACAGCCTCCTTATTACCTTCTCTCCCTTTAAAATCTGTAATATGCGCTGTAATAAATGTGTGTATTAGTGTTTCTTTATGCAGATCTTTGTACGCGGTAATGTATTACTGCCTTGCACGGGATCTCTTAGAGGGGGGATAGTTAGTTAACTAGCAGCCTTCCTTATAACAGACAAAACATTTCTGCTTCCTTACTCCTTTGCCCTTAAATTAGCTGCGTGTAAAGGGCCTTCTACGCGACTAGGAACTTTATACGCGTGCGGGGAAGCAGCTAAATAATCTTCCTCTGTTGCTATTATTCCTTGTACAGAAGGAGCTGTATCTGCGGTCTGTGTAGTACGCATCTGCTTCCTCCTAGATAAATTGGCTTAATTATCTATCTAAGGTAACTTAGAGAGCAGCCCTTAGATTAGTAAATAGGCCTTTGCACGTAGCCTTAACATAGAATAGTGCTAGTTCTAGGTCTAGGTAGCCTCTGCAGGCTCGTATAACGGCTGTGTAAAGAAGCACTTCTCCCTTAAAGTTTCTGCCTAGAGCTCTTTAGGCAAGGGAGATCTTATTAATAAGAATCTCTAGAACTTTGTATAGGGTCTTATCTAGGTTCTCCTGCTTATACTGTGCGAAGGTGGCTCCTGTCTAGTCCGTGTAGTACTAGTTATAGTTGATGTTTATGTTAAAGTAAATATTAATGCAATCGTATAATTATTTCTAATTTAGTCTAGGTTCTATACTATGCAGGTAAAAAGCACTCGCACGGTCCTCTAGGATGTTAAGGAATACTTCCTGCTACAATACCTTAGGAATATCTAAGGATGCGTATAATCTTATAAATAACTTTGCTTTGTCCCCTAAGATGTTGTACGGCCTTCTAGTATAGTTGTTTCTCTTATCCTATAGCTTCTAGAACTAGATAAGCTTGTCTATCTTAGTCTTAGGATCTACAGTTTTATACAGAGTTAATGCCCTTACAGGGTATAGACGCAGTAGTAGGTACGCATCCTGTAGATTCTCCCTATAGCCTTAGCTTAGAAATCTTTCCTTATCTGCTGTGCGGTATAGAGTTTGTAGGGTTTGTATAAACTTACTAAATAGTTTAATCCTTAGGGGCCTTTATAAGGGTTATTTAAGTAAGGATAGTCTAGGACCTAGAGGGAGTAGTTATAAGGCCTGTGCTGCCTTAGTAGGCTCCTTATACGAAGGTCTTAGCTAGAAAGGGAGAGTAGGAGTAGATGCCTCTCCTAGATTTTCCGTACTGCTGTACTTTCCGTTAGCAATTTTGTACAGTTTATTACCTATAGTATTAGGAGGTCCTAGGAGTAGCTATAGACCTCTAGCATTTAGAGTATCTATAAAAGCTTTGCAGATTGCATAGTTAATAGCTTTAAAGTAAGTTAGTTGCTAGCCTTTAAAGTTATCCTTTAGGCTCCTAGCTAGAGCACGTCCCTTAGTTAGTAACGTACGGTACTCTGCTAAGAGGAGTCTAGCATATCTATTAAGTTCCTCCTTTAAGGTGTTTTCCCCTAGCTTAATCTTATCTTTCTAGTGTTCTAAATCCGTACACTTTCTTAGTGTTCTAATGCTAATTATAAGGATTCTAGCTATTTCTTTGTATAAGTCTTCTAGCTAAGAGGATTAGTTTACACGGGGTTAGTTTTAGGATGTAGATTATTCCCTAGAGTAGGAAGGTAAGGAAGGTAAATCTGCTATCTTGTTTGTTAGTTGCCGCCTTGTTTGTACGGCAAATTGTCGGGTGTGTTTAGCACACTATCTTCTTCTCTTCCGTACGGAAAGGAAGTAATCTCCTCTCTTAAAGTAGAACAGAAACAGAGGACTGTACGCTAATTACGCTCCTAGTACAACTCTGTCTTGTCTTATTTTAAGGTAGGTACAGAACAGAGGACTGTACGCTAATTACGCTCCTAGTACAACTCTGTCTTGTCTTATTTTAAGGTAGGTACGGAACAGAGGACTGTACGCTAATTACGCTCCTAGTACAACTCTGTCTTGTCTTATTTTAAGGTAGGTACGGAACAGAGGACTGTACGCTAATTACGCTCCTAGTACGACTCTGTCTTCCACTCTTGCTAATTTGTAGTTTATTTAACTACTAATTAGTGTTGAATAGGCTATCTCTGCACGTAGCAAGTAGATAGGATCTTGTGATATATTACAGTAAAAGCAAAACAGTGTAAAGATTCAAGTATATTTAGATTCGTGTATAATGTATGTACAGAGGCAAGGTGAGGGGTAACTTCTAGTGCTGAGGCCAACTCAGCACTAGGCGGTCACGTGATCGGGTCACGTGATCAGGTCACGTGATCAAGTCACATGATCATGCCCGTACGGAGTACGGACAATATTACTAACAATCAACCAAAACAGCTTCACTCCTAGAGGGCCGGGTGTCTATACGCTAATCCTTGCAAGAACCGAACATGATCACATCAAACAAGGGTCACTATTTCAGTGCCCTACTTGGACGTCAATCGGATCAGATCCACTGATCACGTGGGGCTACTTTGACCAAAGGAAACACCCTCACGTTTTGTTTGGTGTCGACCTAACGAGGTACTGCACCTTACCTATCTCACTACCAGACACCACCTAGCGTTCAGTAGTAATGGTAGTCACCAACGCCGCCGTGGCGGAAGTTGGCTTGATGACGCAACGAGCGATGGCAGCGGGGGGGTTCACGCACTGGAGATACGTCTCGTCGAGAGTATTGCGATGCGTGCGCCCGCGGCATCTCGTGCCGGTTTCGGGGAGGAGATACGTCCCGGTAACGGCTGTTGTGGTGCTGAGGGTGGGGGTGGTGTTGAGAACGCTGCGAGCGTCCTCGGGCGACGGGTTCTGGGCGGTAGTTCATTGGAAAGGTACCGTGGTACGAGTCGTAGTTGGAATAGTCCTGACGGGGACTGTGACGAGAAGGACCGCAACCCATTTTTGTGATATGATTGAGGGATTAAGTCAGAAGGTTTGGAGTAGTGTTGTATAGTTTCAGTCGTAGTTGCTGCTCTTGTGCTGAATTCGTTGTCCTATCGTACAGTGATTGTACTTCTGGGTGGATAGCCTACAGGAATGGATATAGAGAACAATATGTCGTGATTTATAAGGTACTGATGAGGAATATTGTATATATATGTTGCGTGTCTAGTGAAATTCCCGCGAGGTGAGATTGAAATTCGACAGCACACATGGTGAAAGATCGGGATGGAGTCGTATAGTAACGATACAAAGATGATGATACACAAGAGATGGGATTTATATCTTCACAATGTCTACCGCTGTCATATTGTGCAAGACATTGTTATGAGACCAAGGTGAGACAATGTTGAATGTCCTGATGAGTCAACAAACGCTGAACAGCTGAAGTATGATCGCAAGGAAGGGAATATATGTCTTTATAGACTGACATGCCATAGAGGATGGGTGACGTAGAGCAACATGCCTATCGTCATAGCCTTGTACAAAGAGTGAGCCTCTGTGCTTGATAACCTTCCATGCCACTCCTCTAGTAGACACCAGATGAACCACTCCGGTAAACCGTCTGCATATATATTCGTTCCTGCATCCAGAACGCAATCCCACTCTCCTCAAACCTCTTCGATATCCCACTTGATTGTTGACGGATTGTTCCAAGGAGAAAAACATGCAGTTCGGTTATTCTTAGACGGGGAAAATGTGTTTGACAGATCAAACATGGTTCAAGAAATCTGCCCCAACGTCTGATCGTTGCAGGCAGCAGTCTCGTGAGAGGTGAATGGTTGTTTGTGTGTGGCGGATACAAGAACCGCCAAACAGCGGAAGTATGATCGTTTGACGAATAGACAAGTCACTTAATAGACTAAGAGCTTCGAAGGATTTCTCCCATATCAAACACCAACACCAACATCAACTGATAATCGCATCCTAGCACATGAAAGTGGTCCCTGTGCTCTAGTAATCCAGGGAAGATCCAACCCAGTGTAAGTTTCAACCCTTACGGGGGGAGTACCTAGAACTAAACCGCACTTTGAAAGGTTGCATAAACGATGGGACCAAGGCCAGAGAGGTCGCATATATATATACCACGACGTAGAAGGGTGGGATATTGCTACTGTTTCGGTGATATGCTGGGTGGTGAGAATCTGCTTCTGCAACCTAAGGAGCGCGGGATGGTGCAGCTATGTCTGCTGGAGTGAAGCCCTGATCTTGGATCAATTTGCGTGCGACTTCTTGAATAATGGCCGCCTGCGATACCAGCTTCTCTGTCCTTATTGCCGCTCCTGTTGGGTTTGTAAACTGTAATAGTCTTCTAGGAATTTAGCAGTGTGTTTTGCCTGCGCCTTGCACGACGACGATGATATTGACATTCCTGGCTGTCGTGGTGAGTTAATGTCGCTCGAAGACTGCACTCGTGTTTAGCTGACTCGCAGTGTATGTGGCGCTCATCAGGTTACACGAAAGATGATGGAACTATCTGAACTATCACAGTGCTGTCTATTACAGATTTCCTAGATGCATTTGAACTCACCTCACCTCTCATCTCTCTTACATGGTTCCATTTGGTTTAATGCTACTCGACAGCCTGGTACACAGGCGAACTATTCACATGGGGTTTCCAACAGTATACATATGTCTAGATGCCGTCTATCAGGTAATAACTATGCGCTCATTTATAATCTCAAACAACAAGAATTGAAAACATCAAGGCAACGACCGCGACACCACGCCTTTCACAACTTCCCTCCGCAGTCTTGTTTTACTCTAGACCTCAATCTTCTTTCAAGTGTACCCTCCCATCCGGACCTGGTCAGTTCCACCACGTGGCCGATTGAGCCTTTCTTCCATTCACGCACCGTCGCCGTTGACGCAAGGCTCACTGGCCTTTTACCTGTATCCTGGGTTGGGAACCTGTTCACCTGGCGCTTCTCCATTTCCGGAAATGGGAATGGGCGTAGCCACAAAAGTCTCCTTGGCCGTTTGAGTAGGAGTCAAAGTCGCAACTGGGACACGAATGGTTGTTTCAGGGAGTTTGGGTGGATCGGGAACACAAGCTTCACCTAAACCCTGGCCACAGTTGCCAACTGGTGGGGGAGGTGTGTAAGTAAATGCCATATCAGGAGCCGTAGTCACTGGCGTTGGGGCTTGCGAGGGGATGGCAGTTGGCAAAGGCGCGTTGCCGTCACCGACCAGCGTTGGATGGGGAGGGCAACCCATGATTCCATCCTTGCAAGACATTCCTGGAGGTGCACGGCAGCCTAGTTCTCCATCTTTGCAAGTGTCTTGATTTGGTATCCCTGGTGTTGGCAGTGTCGTGTTGCCGTCACCAACAAGCGTTGGGCGGGGAGGAAGATTGTCAAAGGGTCCTTTTTCACCAGGCTTCTTAGGGCAACCCCTAATTCCAGCTTTACAGGACATGCCTGGTGGCGCATGACATCCTGGCTCTCCGTCTTTGCAAGTTTCTTGGTTTGGCCTCGGTCCCTCTGGTTGTTTCGGCACTCCACCTCCTGGAATGGGTTTCGGGGTCATTACTATGTCGCAGGTAAAAGACGCGTCTTTGCATGGAGAGTCTGTCAAGTCGTCACCGGGCCTCCAGCCCTGATGCGGTTTCTCCGATGTGGGCGCTGTTGGGGGCGGTGCATTCGGGTTGATTCCTGGGGTGGCATGGATTCCTTTGCAGGACCAAGGGCCGTCTTTGCAATCCTCGTCTTCGCTGATCTTCTCCCAGGGGCGGTCATGGTCTGGGAACGGGCGCGCGTGGACGCTGAGAGTGAAGCAGGCTACGCCAAGCGCGAGAAGGTTGGGTGTGTTGAAGCGCATGTTGGTTGGGTCGATGTGCGCACAGGGAAAGAGACGAGCCGAAAGAACCTGAATCCAACTGAACTTGGTTGGGGGATGGAATGAAAGTTTCGAGGGAAATGTACGAGATGAGATGGAGAACCAGCTCCGAGAAAGATTTCTAGCAAAAAAAGAGTGTAAGAAGAGAATGGAGAAACGAGTATGTATGAACCGTCACCAGCTGTTGAGGTTGCCTGGAATTAGTCCGTACGAAACTATCACCTATACATATACTAGTTGCCAGCGGTAAGACATTGTTCGCATTCAGGTGCTTGGACAGTGAGCCTCTGAGGCGTAGTGAAGAAACAAATTGAAACGATCGGATGCGCGATTGAGGCGGTCCGAGGGCGCGGCGATTCGAATGGACCAGTCTAAGACCGTGTTTGCTTGCGTTGCCTAGAATGGACGACGGAGTTGAACAACTGGTAACGGATATGTAACGATGTGGTCGAGTAAGATCTGTTTCGTTTGCGCTCCGTTTCTCGGTTCGATTGCGGCGCTGTGTCCGGTACAAGAGAGAATATGCTGGAATTTTGGCTGCAATCCTACATGTATAAGCAGCCGTGTATGTCTGTTAAGAGTTACTCGAGGGTCGGGCTATACTGACGAATCTTGCTTCCACAATTTCAGTTGACTGAAATTCGTCAAAGATTAACGACCCAACTTTACATGCGCTCTTCCGGAGAATAAGTAGTATTCTGAGGCGAGGGCCAGCTGTGCCTTTTGTGGCAGTCCTTACTCCGACGATGGATCGGCGTCTTGGGAGAAACAGACATCGGAACGGAGTTGGAGTCGTTGCAAGGCCCCGTCTGGTGGCGCAGTCGCAGCGCTTTGGAGAAGGTGCAGTAAGATGATGTAGTGAATACTTGCAGTCATTTCATACTGCAAGAAAAGAAGTGTTTTTAGTTCTGTCATGGTGGACTAATTCGAGAGAAGGAAGGCAAAGCCAGCAACGTTATTGTATCGTGAAAGTGTTCCAAGAAGATGGGATTCTGGTGTGCTATCCCGAACCGGTTAGCGCGCCTCTTACACTGTCAGTCGTAAATGGAGTAGACTTGCGTCGGTGTTTCGTTTCATGGTCCTTCAAATCATGCACAGTTTATAATAAGCTCTTTTTGACTTTCTGTCAAATAAAGACAAACACGTTTTCCTTGGGGAACTTTCTACGTCAGAATGGTATGTAGTTGAATTCCATTAGCCCCTAGTCTCAGTTGCACCCTCACAGTTGAGACCAAAGAGGTTGGGAAACTCCAAAGGCTTTTCTTTTTGATCGAGTAGTCGCTGGAGGATAGAGGGATCGGTCTTGATGAATAGAAGGGTCGCAATTTATCCTTGATAATACCTTGCTCTCGTTTCGGAATGACCATGCTCACGTGCCGTCGTCCACAACTCACGTGACTGGAACACCATTACGAAACATGTACATACATACACTGATTGGTGTAATTAAATAGTATGTATAAACATAGAAAATCTACCTACTGTACATACATTCGGAGCTCGCAGAAAACCCCCGGGCTAATACTTAGTAGTCCAACCCCACTCCTTTTGGACGCCCAAAGTTTATGCAAAACTTATTGCCAATCTGCGTTGCGCTACCTAGTCGCAAGCGGGTCGCTATCTATTGCGTCAACCAGCGTACCATTTGTACAATAGTGCTCCTCATCTAATTATCGCATCAAGGATCCCCAACTATCTACATACTATTAATCAGTACCTGGCTTCCAAGTTCCATTTGATTGACATTTATTTGTAATATTCCAATACTGTATAATTCGTGTAATCTCAGTAGAGGATTAGCATATTGTAAATGAGCGACTCGCCCGTGAGAGAGAGAGAGAGAGAGAGAGAGAGAGAGGTATGTGTCATTGATAAATAAGAGGCATTGTGGATAAAAGGTAACAGAGTGCAGAAAGGTAATAAATAGGTAGTAGGGTGCGTCGCCCACCCATATCTATACGCCGCCCACTTGTAAAAAAAAAAAAAAGTACAAGTACGCCATCTCAAGCCAATGTCTCCCCGGCCCAAGCACCGAGTTGTTCCCACTTGGATTGCGCGGCAAACAAATATTAATACATAAAACAATGGGCCGTCATTGTTAATGTTTACGACAAGGTTGCGTGATCTATCGCCCGATGCCGGCATTCCTACTACTTGGGATATAGTTCATGGACAAAGGTTTGTATGTATAAAGATACGAGAGCATCATGCCCCTCTACACAATCTTGCAGTCGTAACTATCCTTCGTCTTAAGCAGGGAGTGTTGCTTGCTTTTCACCGATGAAATTTCCAGACATTGCGACGACCCTGGTCGCTACATCATTCCAGGTGCCTCTGAGCACGGCGGCTACGGCGGCCAGCCTGAACAACACCGTCAATCTCGCCGCTTACGGCAAATTCTCCGGAACGACAGTGAACTCGACCTTCAGCAACAAGACGCTCCCTACAACCGTCGACGCCTGGCTTGGAATCGACTACTCGACGCAACCCGTTGGGGATAACCGTTTCCGACCCGTGACATGGCCTTCACCCTTCAATGGCACCAAAGCCGCGACAAGGTACGGTAAAACGTGCATCCAGGATCCCGCGTCTACCAAGATAGATACACAGGATGAGGCATGTCTGAACTTCAATGTTTTCAGGACTCCGGGCGTTCCTTTGAGTCGGAAACTGCCTGTTTTGGTGTGGGTCCACGGTGGTGCATTCTACGCGGGTTCATACAACAGCTTCGATGGCGCTGCATTCGCCGCTTCTTCCAAGGAACCCATAGTCGTTGTGACTTTCCACTACCGGCTAAACTCCATCGGCTTCCTTGCTTCGCCTTTGTTTGAAGACGAGGGATTGCTGAACCTCGGGCTTCGTGATCAGCATCTATTCTTGCAATTTGTGCAAAGGTACATTGGCGAATTCGGTGGGGACAAGGATGCGGTTACTCTTGGAGGACGATCCGCCGGCGGCCACTCAGTCGGCATCTTCTATTTCCACAACTATGCCCAAGACGAGGGCAAGTCGCTTTTTGCGCAGGCTATTCACCAGTCGGGCAGTGTAACTGCAAGAGCGTTTCCGAATGCGAGCTATCCCCTATATGCGAAGCAGTTTGATGAGTACATGGCAAGTAATTAATTAGTCCAGCAACAAATATCCACCCCAAAAAAAGCAAATACATTTCCAACGCTAATACAAACAATACCTGGCAGACCTACCTCGGATGTCCTACGACCCCCAATGACGCAGCCCTGTCCTGCCTCCGATCCGCCGACATCGACGCCATCCGTAACATCAGTGTCTCTCTATACAATGAATACAACCCAGCCCTTACCTGGCCGTTCCAACCTACCCAAGGTGGACCCCTCCTCGAAAAATACGGCTCTCAGTCTGGTTACGATGGAACCTTCCACCACGTTCCCATGATAACATGCACGGTTTCGGACGAGGGAAAATATTACATGCGCGGCGATCTCGAGACCAACGAGGAATTCCTCGCCTACTTTGCGAACGGATCGCCTGATCTCAACAGTACGGATCTGGACATCCTGCAAGGACTGTATCCGGACCCGGCAACGGTAGCCGACAGTCCGTATGCGAATAGTCCGAATAGCACGCAGTACAATCGTATCAGTGCTGCCTGGAGCGACTACGCGTACATCTGCCCCGGGCAGGAGACTGCATATCGGGCATCCACGGCTGGTGTGCCGACGTGGAAGCTGCATTTCAACACACCAAACTTCTGGCCGGCGTGGAAGGGAATTCCCCACACATCCGATACCAAGTACACGTGGGACGAGCCGACGACGCAGTATCCCGACATCAGTCACCTGTATCATGGATATCTGTCTAGCTTCGTGACCACTGGGGACCCGAATACGGCACGGTATGAGGGAAGTCCCCAGTGGCCGAGGTATAAGCCAACGGGATACGGGTTGGAGAGTGAGCCAGCGGATCAGTTGATTGTGCAGCCGAATAATGGAACCAAGGTCGAGAAAGATACGATCAGGAGGGAGCAGTGTTTGTATTGGCGTGATCCAGAGAGGGCGGGGAGGCTGCACAAGTGAGCATCTACCAGCAGTAGAACGCAGTTCCAAAGTAATATAATAGTCGCGACAAGCGAAGAAGCTGGCAATGACGAAGGTCTATTGGATCCATGTGGTTGTGTGTTTGATCGACTTGTTTGTACTGACTTCTACGGCCTTGCTACTCCACGCCCTTCCCCTTCAACTTGATTCCCTCCACATCAACGTGCTTCTCGTCGTCTTTCTTCTCGCCCACTTGCCCCGTGAGCGCTTCATTGAAGACCTGCTTCAGTCTCTCAACGGCCTCGTCACCAATCTGGTAATGGATGACCAGCCTTCCGCCCCGGATCTTGACGCCATACTTGTCCCCTAGTTCTATCCAGCGATTGAGCTCGATCCCGCTGCTTTTGAGATCCAGCCACACCATGTTGGTATCGACCGGATAGCTTAATTTTCCGCCCATATCTGTCCACAACTTCGCAATCACTTTCGCAGTCCCATGTGTCTTTGCGAGTTTACCGCTAAGGAATGTTTCCTCGACAGCGACGCGTGCCGGCGCAGCAACAACACCAGCTTGTCTCAGGCCACCACCAATAGACTTCCGGATCCAGCGACATCTCTTGATGAACTTGGAGGTCCCCACGATGATACTGCCAATCGGTGCACCAAGCCCCTTGCTGAAACACAGACTCAGACTGTCCATCTCAGCGCAGAATTCCTTCAGTGTGCCCGCGCCTGCGGCAACAGCTTCCCATAATCGTGCACCGTCCATGTGCATTATGATGTCGTTCTGCCTGGCCCAGGCCGCTATGCGCTTGACCTCTGACAGTGGCATGATGGTCCCGCCGAGTGTGTTCTCCAAACTAACGACCCGGGTAGGACATGCATGGACATCGTCCGATATTACAGCATACTCCTGTATCTCCTCCAGCGTGATGTAGCTCCCGTTCTTCGCATCGATCGGTGTCACCATAGCCTGGCTTAATGACGCGACACCGCCCGCCTCATACTGTATTATGTGTGCCCTGCGATCGCATACTACGGCCTGCGGGGGCGCTGCGAGGTGACTTCGTAGTGCGACTTGATTGCCCATGGTTCCCGAGAGGACGAGGACCGCGTCCTCCTTGCCTGTGAGGTCTGCGATGAAACGCTCGAGAGAAAGGGTGGTCGGGTCCTCCATAAAAACGTCATCTAGGAGTGTGCAATTGGCGATTGCGGCGAGCATAGATGCGGTGGGTTTGGTGGTCACATCCGAGCGGAAGTCGAAGGAGGCGGGGTTCGTTTCCGAAGCCCAGGCATTGACCGCGCTGGTAAGCTCAGAGCCGTCCGAGGATGTTTTATTTGTGCCATTGGCAGTATATGCTGCAAATTCCGACATCGTGGGGCGTGATGATGAGGCTTGGAGGGCGCGAGACGCGATCGTAGTGGGGTGGTGACTGCGGAATGCGACTCGTTTACCCAGTAGCGAGGCCGAACGATAGAGTGCTAGGAGTGTGTGAGATCAACGGAGCAACAGGTGGGCAGTACCACGTACTGGAGGAGAGGCGAAGACGTGATATATAGTGTGCTGAAGTCATAAGGGAGTTGTGAGTCTTTGTATCGTAACCTATCGTGATCAAACATTCAAAGGGCCCGACATGTGGGGTATCTATGAGCTAGTCCAACCGCTAGGCTACGATAGGAAGATTCACGACTGCATATATATTACTCTGTAGATGAACGTGAAGTCTTTCACATTGTAAAAGATCCAACGATAGTAGGAAATTCGTTGCTTAACTTATACAAAGTAGCAAGGTAAAGACGTCGATATCAGAGAATCAAGGAGATTCTTGACAAAGTGAACCACTCTGTGCACACTTTACTCGTTATAATGTTTAATTATTCAGTAATAGCTTCCACAATACTAAAGGCAAATGCGGATATGCCTTGACTCCACTTTCTCCATATTTGCTGAGTAGGCATGATGATCTTACTCGCGTTCACATCCACCTTTCGGAATTTTCTTATTCCGAGGACCGGCCTTCGTTCACGTCCACCAATTAACCACATATCGTGTTCCTCTTCTCTTGTTGAACGATGGATTGTGGAGGCCGTCCAGCATGAATATTTCCCACAATCTCTCGGGTGAGGCTGAGGGCACTTTACTTGACAACGGTTGGTGTATTCATAGGATATCGCGGTAGTTGTGTGGTAAACGTACGCAGTCGTTTCGGCACCGTACCAACTCAGGACGGCGAAGGATCTTGTAGCGCGTTAACGAACACGAGGTTCAGGCTTCGTTATGACTGGGCTACCCAGCTGATAGGATGCGAGTGCGAGTGCCAATCACGTCAGTGGCAATCAATATACAGAGATCCATAAATGCCTAAGCGAGCAGCGACAGGTCGTCCTCTTTCAAAAGCATTCATTCAAATACACCCCGTCCATCTCCGGCTACATCTCTCACATCGGTTCTGGCTACCTTTCGAATCGTCAGTCATGTACTTGCCAACACCAAAAATATTTTGTTACGCTGAAGATCAAGTACGCATGCCAAAAGGAAGTACATACCTAATCCAGAATTCTCTACACTCATGGTCCGCCTGCTCTGTATGACCCTCGATGGAACTGGGTGAAGCCATCCCATATACCTCGCTCCCGGGTGCCGGATACGTGCGAGCACGACCAAGGGCTTGGGATGAGAAGGTAGCAGTAACAGTCGTCGGGTCGGTGTGCACGAAGCCGTTATATACAGGGGCCGATGGACTTGACAGCGAGCTCATTGGATCCAAAGGTGATGACCTTTGTTGCGCTGAGATATAGTAATTGTGGGTGCCATTGCTATTACCGTAGGCTGCGTTGGGATCGCTATAAGGTTGGCCGTTGGAGTATTGAGGCTGCTGCTGGTAAGGCTGTTGTACGACATGAGGATATCGTGGGTCGAAGGGTACATGTTGTTGGCCATATGGGGTTCGTGGGTATGGTACTGCGTTGTTCTGGTGGTATGGTGTTTCGGTTCGTGGGAAGTTGTAATGGTAAGCTAGTGGCGGCGGCCCAGTAGCACCGTACGGTGGACCAGTATTGGGATCTCCATAATGTGATGTCGGTGCTGATGGTGGAAGTTGAGGGATCGGATAGTTGTCGTACTGAGGTCTGTTGTACGACGTATTGGGAGACCCTCGTCTCGGCGAAGGAGGTGGATCATCATCTGGCTCATCGATCCTGCCAGTCGTATACACTGGATCTGTCTGCTCGTCGGCTTTTCTAGCGATAGGAGAGATTACGTTGCTAGCGGGTTTCGCCTTCTGCCAGCGACCAAAATGCATGATTGGCAGCCTTTTGAATTCGCCTTGGATCCAATGAGGCTGAGTAAAGGCAGACCGGAACGAAAAGGGAGGGGAGCCGGGGGTTGCAGCTGAAATACAATCCTTGAAAGCAAGTAAGTAAGAAAGGAGGCCACGTTTCAGCCTGGACCAGAGCGTTATTTATCTAGCCCCCAGCCTTGTGAAACGAGGCAATGGAGGACGTGATCGGGTGATTCTTCGCCCATGTTGCTTGTGTGAGGCTCTGCATGCGGAGCGTCCAATACCGGCCTACGGAAAAGGTCATTCGGCCTTGATTTATCGATGCATACCGGCACAACATACACAGGGCAGTGTTGGGGAAGGCTACGTGATGCACGCGCGGTGTCGATAGCTCGAACACTTCAGTTGCTGTGATTCGGGTGTGTCGAGCTCCATTCCACTGCACGACGTTCTGAGTCACCCGATTAAGGCACCAAAGTGTCCGAGAGGTGTCGCGTATGAGTACACAGGTCAGGATCGACATGCACAGCCTTCGTGAGCTTGACGTGACATGGAGGAGCGATCGAGGAGCGATAAAAGGAATCACTTACCCAGACAGCGTATTTCTGGCCCCATTACTTATCTTAACATGACACAAAGATCGCAGCAACTTTTACCACCCCGATAACCTCAGGACTGTGCTCCCCAGCGATCACGTGCCAGCCCTCTCCCTTTGCAGCCTCGTATCCCATTGAGCTGCAAAGTTTTGCCACGCCAAGGCCAATTCCGCCGTCGCAGCCTCTAACCGGCGATGCCAAAAAACAATTTGACGAGGAAAAGAAGAAGGCGGCATGGAAATACGAAGGCTACCGAGAATTCAGTCGGTGGATGGCCTCGGACGACGACTTCTTCATCATTCGACGATTTCAGAGCCTGAACGCAAATGTGATCTTGTATATGCAAGACCGCATTCCTCAAATCGAAGAACGGCTGGCGGAAATCCACATGAATAACGAAAACGCGCCAGACGTCGAGAAGAGGAGAAATAACAGCTTCAGGTGGGATATGAAGCACGAGGTCGAGAGAGACAAGTTGTTGTGCGAGTTGACCAGTTTACTTCATCACTATAGTCAGTATTAATGACAAGAACATGGTGGCCGACGACTTACGAAGAGCAGATCAATATGTGGATACATTTTCAAAGATTCGGGAACGCCCAAGGGCAGACAAGAGTCAAGTGACTAATCTGCACGAATTCATCAACAGGAATGCAATTACAAAGAAGGAGACAGATTTCGCCGAACACAGGCCAGACTTGATATCTATCAATGCGCATAGATCTTCGCCGTTGGGTAGATTCTTAGAAACCATTCGCGTAATTCGACTGAGCAGCCTAGTCCGAGCAAAACCTGACCCGGATTCCCAAGTTATCTCAAATTACACTCACTACGCGAGCGATGACGCTCTTGCAACACTCACCACCATCAGCATTGTTTTGATTGGATTGATCATGTTGCTTGGTCCGCTGTGGTTGCTGGAGTTCGTTCCTGGTAGTAAGAAAAGGTTGCTGACCATCACGATCTTCATCACGGTTTTTATGGCTCTCATGTCAACCGCGACAATCAATAGACCATTCGAAGTCGTGGCTTCAAGCGCTGCGTACGCAGCGGTTCTCATGGTATTCATGCAGATCGATGCCAATGCCTGAAGGTTGATAGAGAGAAGAAACGGGGGCACAGCGACGTCATTCTCAGAAGGCGAATGAGACCGAACCAGAAGCGGAGCTGAAGGTCCCGCCACGACCTTATTTATCTTGTTCCATGTGGTAAGAAACCCTGCGTAGTTACTGGGGAGCTGGGAGGGTGATGTTTAGAAGAGACGTGGCATCTAGAGAAGATATATGGCGGAGGGAAGATAACAATGAAGCGATACTAGAACATGCTCGGAAATAATGATAAGGAAGAACAAACACGAGAATGAGAGAAAGGTCCAATGTACGATATCTAATTGGGGGTTTCAAATGAAGGATCAGTGACCTACCATCCGCTGCCATCGTCTCCTAGCTTGAACAAGCCATTCTTCTTTTTATCATGTGCCCACCTCTCACACCAAACCTTCATCTTTTCTCTCGACTTGGGACTTGCCACATTAACCGTGGGAATAATTTTGTCGATTTGCAATGCACAACAAAACATCGTGAGCTCTCTAAAACTACTATGCTCGCTATATGGCACACCGAAGCAACTCGCTCGGCTCGTACTACCTCGCTGCGGCGTTAAATCACGCATTGAGAATTGACTTTTCCAGTTCTGAGAATGGAGTACGGTTTGTACGGCAGGGCTCTCCGTGAGGCGACTGTTAGGCGGGCGATAGTTCCATCCGGAGGGGCGGAAGCCGACGGCACGGGAGAAATGGCCGCGATAATCGCGCAGATAGTCTTCGAGCGTCTCGGCGCGGATCTCGAAGAGGGGTGTCATGTGCACCTGAGCTTCGCGAGGGTCCTTCGTAAGAAGAGCGTTGAGCTCGACGTCTTCAAGCGCCTTGCAGATCTTTTGCTTGTTTGGTGGCGCGTAGATTTTGCTGTTCAGGGCTTTGGCAATACCCATGCAAATGCGCTCTTTACCGATGCTGTAGGTCCCGACAATGACCAGAAGACGGCCACGTTTCTTAGTAGTTGCGATCGTGTTCATCTTCATCGCATCAATGTCTTCCCTGTCATCCTCTGCTGCCGCCTCTTTCTTTGAGCCCAGCCCCTTGTGAACGAATTTGACCATACCCAGGCCTGCCCTATCCCGCTTCATCTGCTCCCAGCCATCGGTGCCGTCTGCTTGCTCCTTGTTAAGGCTAACGCACATATCGGCACACGCCTGGATAACTTGTTGTTGGGGTGGGAAGGCGTATTTTGGGTTGAGGTAGGTTGTATCGAGGTAGCACACATCGAGTTTCTGCTGTCGACCTTTTCCACTGACGGCATCAAGGACATCGGGCTTAAGTAGAGGATGCTCGAGATGCGCTTGACAGGCTCGAAAGTCACCGCAGTGCAGTACGCGTTGCATTTTGGGGTTCTTGCCCGTGCCAATCGTCTTCTCGAACAAGAACAGTGAGCTGCCGGGACAGTGATTCGCGGGGATCATGGTGACATGAACACCTTCAGTGCCCGGAACTTCTGTCTTGCTTTCGAAGTCCAGATCCACAACCCATTTCGGGTCGACACGAAGCTGCTGACGCACTAGATTGCCAGTAACTTTACTGCAATAGATGGGACCATGAGACCATGACGCCGTCAATCCGATGTAGTGATCACTGTGGAAGTGGCTGAGAAAGTATGCCTTTTGACCTTTTACGGCACCATAGCGAAAGGCATCGACGCAAATATAGAAACCCGGCAGGATCTTGTAGAACGGACAAGTGCGCTCGTACGACGGTTTCCCTCGCGAGGCTGTATGTGATGCTGCAGCAGAAGCCCACGCGGCGTCTTCTGCGTGACTTGCCATCAACTTGGAGAAAGCCGATTTTGGTGCAGTACTAGGTTCGCCCAGCTGGAATGGATTTTCCTGCCCAGGTCTCGCTGGACGGGCTGGTCTTTTGAACGTTTTGCTATTGTTGCTAGATGTTTGAGCCGGCTCCTTATCAGATGGTTTAGGCACAGGCGGCGGTAGTGGATTTCCGTCCAGGCAAGCGTTTACATGGACTGATGCTTCTTGGTCATTTAGTCCGCGTAGACTGAAACTGCAAATAGGACATGAAGGACTAGAGTCGTCAATGTTACTGTTGACCCCGTTTGTATCCGCTTCGTCATCGGGAAACAAGAGCGGTATTTCCGCATCGTATAGTTCGCCCGAGAACCCAGCCTCATCCAACTCCAATCGCTGTTGTTCCTCCATCCATCGCCTCTCGTCATACTCCTCTCCCTCGATAAGTTCTTCACCTTCGAGTCCCTCGAATTCGTCGTACTCCTCCTCGTCCACTTCTGATGTTGGTTCGTCCTTCAATAAAAGTGGAGGTGGGGGGTTATTAGGTGATTCGATTTTATGTGCTGAAACTGATGCCTTGGTTTGTTTAGAAGGAATAGTATTACCAGGCTTTTCGAAAGTTTCGGCCGTACCTCTACGTGGAATTGGGGAGTTCGTGTCATCTTCTGACTCAGAATCGTCGACGAATGGCCCTGTCTTCTTGCTTGCTTTACGCTCGACGGCATCTGTAAGTGGTGCCTTGACCACAACTTCCTCATTTGTGATTGGTGATGAAGTATACGCTGATTTCGGTACATCGTCACTAAGTTTGCGTCTCTTGCTACTGCCACCATTCTCATTGTATCGTTCCTCGGCATTGTCATTGTCAATTATATCATCCTTCACATCCTCTGTCCAGCCCAATTCTTCGTCCACTTCTTTTAAAACGATTGGATTCTTTGCACCCCTCTCCTCCAAAAACAGTCGGCTATTGATCTCCTCGGCTTTCTTGAAGAATGACATAATGTTTCCGTTGGACGTGGGCTTCGGTTTGCTCTTGGAGCCGTTTGCTGGAGACTTCTTTCCCCATTGAAGGGGAACCAACGTCGTCTGAGTCTTTTTTGGTTGCAAGGGGATCGCTTTTGGCTTCGGTGTGGCTGCTTTGGGTTTGGCAGCCATCTCTGCAGGTCGCGGTGCGCTCGTGGGCCGTGTTGTGTATGCAGGGTTGGGTGGCGAAGGAGGGCGGCCGGTTGACGGCTTGAGCTTGGGGTTGTCTCGTGGGTTCCGAAACATGAGAGGAATCTCTCACATTGGCGGACTACAGGGGGTGAGTCGTGAGCGTGTGGGTGTTGTGTTGTTATGCGTGGCGAGACTTGCAAGTGAATGGCAACCAGCCATCAGTGACTTGTGCCAAGCAAACGCGCCGGCACGTGTTTAGCGTCGGACTTTCCAGCGATCTGGATGCCGATGTAAGCTCACACTCTATGTAGAAGGTGAACTTGGGAAATAAGCGCCCCGCATCACCGAGGCAAAACACCATTAACGCACCCACCTCACAACGCTTAAATATATACAATTATACCTATATTCTATCTTATTTTAATCCTTATCTATTACGCAATATATCTAACAATAATTCCCTCCTAAATTAACGCATGCGCACGTAATTTACGACTCCTCTGCCTGTTATTATAATAGATTTGCATATGCAAGCCTAACTTAAAATACTACAACGCAGCGCTGTATTTGCTGTACTATATTTTTATAAGCAAATAGGCATACACTATATACTGCAGGATATTAATAACGTATTTAATATTAAAACAAGCACCTCCTCTTAAATCCTAGCCTCTAGTTGCCCTTAGCGTCTCTAAAATAACCTATATAAACCTAACCTCCGCAGTGCACCTTAAAGGCTTATAAACGCTAAAGCAACCTTTATTACCCTCTACGTTAATAGTATACTATTTAACAATAAATTACGCACATAGGAGGACCTAGCATATAACGCTAGCGTTACTTTATACACGGAGTAGGATAAGAATTAGAAGAATTGTGTTAGTGCGCGCACTATACAGAAACACGTTACTAAAGTAACAGGCATAAGAACCTATAAGGCAGCTAAAAAGGAGGATCTTATAGAGAATTAGATAGAGCAGCGCGTTAATTAGTATATTAAATATTAAGAGCTTTAGCCTTAAGGGATTAATTAGCGCAAAGTTATATAGTGTAATAAGATTTATAACTTATCTGCTCTACGCTATATTGCCTATATTAAGAGAAGGCCTGGCTAACGCTTCTATCCTGCAAATATATAGTATATAAAGAAGGTAAGGCCTAATCTAGAGGAGCAACGTAAGCACTGTTTCTACTTCTTTTGCGTTATAGGATATAATTTTGCCTAGTATATCCCGTATAACGCAGGTAATTTAAATAGTAAAATAACTACTAAGTACTATATTAAGGATATACTCCCTAAGTTAAAGAAGTAAATCCTTAGCTAAGATCTCTATCTCTAGTAGGATTGCGACTCCGCGCATATTGCTTGTAAGACTCTACATTAGATAGATCTTAATAGGATAAACTATATTAATTTACTACCTAAATCTCCTAACTTATTAGTTATAGAGACTTAGGTATCAGCCCTCTAACGTTAATTTACAGCCTGTACAGTAGCAAATTAATTATAAGGCGTACGTTAATTCTACAAAGTGTAGAGTAAGTTAAGTAGGGAGAAGATAAATTGCTCTATTAATAACTACCTATAACGTCTACATAATTATATACACGTTTATAAGGGCGTAATAACTAAATACTAGTAATTTACTAATTACTGCGCAAATTACTACCTATCTAACCGTGTACAATAGTTATTGCTGCTAAATTTGTAGGGCAAAGGCATTTTTAGTGGTGCAGGGCTCGGCATCCTTATTTCCCGAGATTTCCTTCTACATAGAGTCACAACAACCCTTGTATTTAATTCACTCTTAATTCTTCTCTTTCTGTGTTTGGAATGCATCTAGGCATCCTTCACGACCTCTCTGCATCAAATTCTCATCATGGCTATGGTCAATCCATACGTTTCTGTCCTGACATTCTCGGTTTTTCTCGCCTGTTTACGATGAAAAGCACTATCCCGAACTTATAAACTCAACTCCTCCACAGAGTTTCTCCGACACTCTTACAATCAACTTTGTCACCAAATGTTCTGCTTCATCGGTTTACCCTCATATTGGAACACGCACGTTTTTACACGTCTTCAACAATGAGTAATCGCCAATTCGATGCTACATGGACAAGAGATCAACGCGATGATATATATACACAGTCGCTGCGCAGTAACTGCACATGTCGAAGATGGGCCGAATGGCACGATAGAGGTGCTGGAGGTAGAGGTAGAGGTAAAGGTAGAGGTAGACTGTTGAGCAAAGACTATGCGAAACAAGCAAACGAAATGGGAACATCAATGTCACTATTCATTCATTTCATTTTCTTCAAGATTTTTGATCAAGTACTATGTCATTAAAATTTACGTCTAGGAAGATTTCGTCAGTCTTCAATTCCATCATTAGTTTTAAACCAAACCCGTAGTGGAGTTCTGATATGTGTAGCACACATCTGCAACATCGACCTTGTAGTCCCACAGCGTCGTGCGATAGAACTGCGTCACGAACAGATCGACCTCGAGCTCAAAGTCGCTCTCAACCGCCAGCCCTTGACTGCACGTTCCCTCGGAATTCAAGCCCTTGATGGCAGTGGTGTTGAAACCCGCTACATCCGTCAGACTAAACTCATTGGTGAACTTGGGCTTAGCAGTGAGCCCAGTAGAAAGATCTACTAATCCGCCCAGGATGTCAATCCCTAGTTCCACGGTAACCGAGACGTAGGGATTGATGTCGACATTGGCGTTGGAAGAGATGTTGGAGCCGATGTAGTATGTTGGTTTCCATCCGGACGTTGATGAAGCCGACTTGTTTAATGCGTCAACATGCACGTTTCCGTCGGCGATACCAACAGAGAAGGTAGTTTCGAGATTGACAGCAGCCGAAGAAGCAACCTCTGCCCCAACGGAGAAGGTAAGTGCTGGACCCAGCGTCAAAACTCCAGGAATGTTGACGAACTGATACGAGAGTTCGGGTGCGGCATAAATGAACGTGCTGTTGTATCCAGCCCCTATACTCGCGGAAAGGGTAACCGAGGCGTCGAATCCGGCGTCGATGTCGAAGTAGAGTTGATTGAGTTTGAATTGCAAGAAGGAGTACTTGAGGTAGCCGGAGACAGTGAGTTGGGCACCGAAGTCGGCAGAGTCGGCGGCGATGGTCAGATATGGAGCGGAAGAATAGAGCGTGGTGTTTCGTGGGAAGGAGTAGTTCACTGGAAGAGTGAAGGACGGGTCAAGGACGAGAGCTCGCTTGCCAAGAGGAGTGGCCTCCAATCCACCAAAGCTAATCTCAGCGACATCTAAATAGCGTCAATCAGACATGTTCCAATTTTCAATGAACGGTTTACTTACCAGCAACGGCGGCAATATCTTGGTTGATAGACACAGCTCTGACGTTGAGTGTAGTGTTTGACCAGGTCAACCCAGTAACGAGAAAGAAACCTCTCTCAAGCTCCACGTCACAATCACCCATATGGTTGGTGATCAAGGTGAAGTTCCCATCTGTTGGCCACGTGGCCCGTGCTTCTGCGAATGCTATGGCATTCGTAAATGTGACATCGACCGAAGTTGGAGAGCAGTCTACGACGGAGACGGAGGCGATAGCTTCAAGAAGCACTGAAGGCGCGCTCATGGCGAGAGTGACGTTCACACTGGGGACCGCATCGGTTTCATTGGCATTGGCGTAGCTGAGGGTGACGTTGGTGGTCGGGATGACGTTCTCAATGCTGGTGATGTCGATTGTAGGACTCAAAACAGGACGAACAGCGGATAGGACGGTGTTGGCGAAGAGAAGCGTGCTTGCGGCCACCCGAATCCATGTATACTTCATGATGGAGCGTTGTCAGGGAATGACCAGAGTGAGACTAAATGAATGACTAGAGTAAAACTAAATGAATGACGAGAATAAAGCTAAATGAATGACGAGAATAAAACTAAATGAAATGACGATGAGGCACTGCGGCGTGAATGGAATATGTGATGTAGGCGGTGCCCACCTTATAGACAAACTCGTGGACAATGCACAGTGTAGCTACTAGCTCAATAGTCGTTCGCAATATAATAGCTCAAAATGGAGGCATTGCCCGTCTAGGCGTATGTACATACATTGAATGCATACCGTAACCCGCATAATCAACCACTCTACCCTGTCGCAACTCATATTGTCTGTCCTGCGCCCATTTACCACCATGATGGGTGGTGCATTGAATCTAATTACCGAGACCCCGCTTAATACCATGACTATGTATGGATGTCTACAAACGGCAGACGTATAGTTGTCTCTTATGTAGACATTGTTTGTTGCAGTACTAGATAGAGCAGTTGCTGTCGCACTAGGATTAAGCGCCCAAAGTCCGGACTGACTATTTAACTATTCAAGCTCGACACCAGAACCCCGTTTCTCGTGCATCGAGGTATTGAATACCTAATTACATAGCATTGTGTTTTCTTGTTTCGTTTCTAGAAACCCCTGCTGCGCCGTCGGACGTGGGGTACGCGGCCAAAATATCTGTTAGCCGAGCCGATACTCACGATACCTAGATAGCGGCCGCTGTTAGTGCGTGTTGTTCCCTCAGCTCAACCCAATTGGAGTAATTCATACATGTTGAACCCTGGCCCCGCATCATCTTCAATTTTCAATAGTGCAAAGGCCAAGATATTCATATAATACCGAAATCTGGGTAGAAGCAACAATCCGGTCCTTTTGTTATCACTTGGGGCAGCAAAGGAGCGTCGTCGCACGGACGCTTAACTCCAATCATTTAATCGATAACTGGCCAATCGGCCCGCAAGCCGGAATCTTCGGCTATTGACTGGGGGGGGGGGGACGATATTTGTCACTTTTCTTCACTTCCCTGTCTATATTAAGGAACAAAGGACGACACCGCAAAACGAGTGAATTTAATATCAAGGAACAAAGGACAATACCCCAACCAAGATGAGTGGATTTACGGAGCGAGAAAGACCTTGGCATATTACCATGCCAAGAGGATGAGGCGTTCCTCGCACGTGACCCTTTGTCTTAGGTTGTTTACAGACGCTTACATGTATCTATCCGAGTCCCCAGAAACATGCCCCTTCAAGGCATATTAGTACAACATTGATCAACGTCATATTGAGAAGACCGTAAAGCAAACGTCCAGTCTGCGTGATCAGTCTACTAACATACGCTGTCAGGCCCAAGCACGGTACGAGGGCTGCAAAACGTAATATAGAGTAAGATGGATGATAATTGTAAGACCCCTGGAGGAGAGGGAGGCCTCTCCGGACAAGTAACTATCTAGGGTGCCAAGGCACTAGGCCTCATGGCACTATGTAGTCCCCAACGTATACGCAACCAAAGGGTTCTTCTTTGTTTCGGCAGTGAATACGTGCGCTCTAACAAGGTTTCACAGGAGCGCGCACGTACAAACCCGCCCCATCATATATTATGTAGTATGTATACCATGACTTGGCCAGACTCTGATATCTTAATGATTTTTCGAAACTACTATCGAAACTACCATGTATAGTCGCTTCTATTATTAAACCTTGTTGTCTAGCCTTCTTATTAGCATATGTATGTAGCAGATGCAGATCACTAGCCCGACCACACGAAAGACCCATTATCACTCACGGGCACTGATTCTGGCACGGGCTTAATGAGTGGCCTATAATAGATCTCTAACTGCATCTCATGGTCAAAGTTCCTAGCTAACTAACTAGATAAGGCATATGAAACCTCGAGATTGTGGGCTATCGATTATGTAGCTAATAATGTGTTGGAAGGTCTTTGCGCTGCGCAAGGCCAAGTTCTGATACTGAGGATCGTCAACACTGTTATTGTACCGCTAACAAGTCAAACACATGCTACGTATTGAATTGGTCAAGGTAACGTAGCTTGTATCCACCAGGGGTTATGTTATATTTGGTCGTTCATCTTTCCGTGTCGACTGCTCTACAATCTCCCATCTACCACATATCCGCCGCCCCCCAGCTCGGCCTGAACTTGAACCAATTGTTCAAAATATCAGCATCGACCTCCACGCTCTCCAAATGCTCCGGTTCAATCGTAACAGCCAATGGACTGTCCTCCTTGTCGGTCCACGTCTCTCTACCCTGCATACGATAGAAGATATCGCGTCTCAGAAAATCGACCTGGTCCTCCTCATTCATGCCACTGAGTTGGTTGCCGAAATCCTCGTGCTCTCCAAACGCCATGACTCGCAGTGTGTCGGCTTTGGTCTCAGGATGGGCAAGGGCTTGCGCTTCCTTGAACAGCCGGAAGAACTCGGTTGCTTGAGCGCGCATGAGGACGCGGAACGTCTTTTCGCGCATGTCGAGGCAAGCACAGCCGCAGCCGATTTGGGGCCACTTGATGATGTTGAGGGTTTGGAGCTTGGGTAACTTGGCAAGGGGATTCTGGAACACTGTTAGTCTTCATATCGCAGATGAACATTTGAACGGGAATGCGAAGAACTTGCCAAGATCTTTTCCTTGAAGCCATCCTTGTCTTTGTGCAGTTTGCAGTCCATAGACACAGGCCAATCATCCAGACTCAAGGCCAACTGTTTCAACTTCGGCATCGCAGCGCAAAGCTGGGCGAGCTGGTCTGGTGTGGTGTACGATACATGGTCCCCGTTTGGATCATGTGGATCCTTTCGCACGCAGACAAACAGCTTCTCGAGAGTATCGCCATGCCAGATGATGTTCTCCAGCGTGGGCAAAGAACCATCATTTTGGAGATAAAGTTGCAGATTCTTGAGACCCTTGTTGTGCTTCAAGAACCTATCCAATGTACTATTGACTAGACGCTCGTCGTTACATTCGTGATTCTGGAGGATAAAATCTTCAAGACGTATCGCACGACCCTGGTTGGGATACATTGAACAATCGAGGAAGAGATCGGGACGCCAGCAGTTCAGTATACGTAATTTCTTCAGTGTCTCAAAATGGAGGACGTTGGCGTAGTTTACCTTGCACTCTGTGAGGTCGATTCCGGACAACGAAAGGCTTGTGAGTCGTAGTGACGGAGTACCAGGTTCTTTCAGATGTCCAAACAGCCTTGAGAAGACCACATCATTGTACGCGCCTTCATCGTTCATGGTAACCCGACGGTCTGAGATGTAGTAACCAGAGAGCTTCAGCTTCTTGACCGACTTGGCCCGATCAAGCACCGTTCTCGCATAGTCAAGGCAGTCGTGGCATCTGGGCTCGAAATGTAGGGATTCGGCCTTTTCCACGGATTTGAGAATGCTTAGATCAGCTTGATATGCGTCGTTGATGCATGGTTCGGGGTCGTGTACTGTAATATGTAGCTCAATGTGTTTCATATTGCGCTGTCGCTTCAAAAGAAGCAGAGACAGTTCCACGGTAAAATTATGAGGCGAGTCCCAACTAAATCTTGGTTAGTGAAAGGTTCTCAACGGATACAAGGAAACTGGAAAACGGACAGGAAGCTTTTCAGCTTATCCTTGGGAAGAGCGTTCATCAGGTATCTTGTTGCAGCCAGTGCACTATCCTCCGGGTGTGCGCATGAGGTCGTTGGTTGACACCAATCCAGCAAATGAACAGATTGGATGTGGTCGATTCCGGGATTCTCCCGTGAAAGCATTGCCGCAATGCGGTCAAGGGCCTTCGTTTTGTAGCCGGCGACCTTCAAAGAGATATTCCTGTACAGAGATCGCACGGCTGCATCTTGCATGACTTTGTTTGTGAGGCAAACATTGATCAGGTCCTTCCTTGATAACTGTATTGACAAATTAGCGCGATACTCCTACACCGTGCACGGACTACAGAAGCTTTAGCTGTACTTGAGGTCACGTGTGTGTGGGCAGGGTCGAACACATGGCAATGTCCTGTTGGTAGATAACTTTTCCCGTTGAAGGAAAGATATCCGAACATTTGATTGGATAAGAAAAGACTCACATGCTCACAGATTTCCCTTCTCAATTCATGAGAGATTCCCATCATCGATGGCAACACATGTTCTTGCACGGATGCTGAAGGGGCGGCTCCTCTCTCTTCTATCTTTGGAAGTGGACCAGTTGCTGTCATCGTTTTTGTTTCCTTGTTATCCTCTTTCTCAGCAGCTATTGTCTGAGTCGGCATTGTCACCGTCCGGTCCAAAGTCATTGTCGCCATTGCTTCGCGTGTAGATTGGATCCGATTGAATAGCTCCTTGAGCGTGCTTTCGACGAGCGTGATGAAGAAGTCACAAGCAGCCTTGCCGTTAAAGAACAACGTAGCAAAGATAGACGACTAAGTTTTCAGGGTATGAAGCAAAGAGTATTCACACCCAATAGAAAGGCTGAGGCAGAAAAGATAGAAAATGAGTAGAAGATTGAGCACAAGAAGGAAGGAGAAAGAAACAGCCGTATAAGATGCTCTTGTGCAGTGCAGCCTAATTCCTCAGCCCCAGCCAACGTCCAGCTCACCGCCTACTGCAGGACGAGCTTTCGAGCACAACGGAAAGCGCTAATTAATGCACGTGCAGTGTCGGGTTCGAGGCAACAGTGAGGCTCCTGAGCCAGGCTGAAGCATCTGTGTGCCCAAGCGGAACCGTGTGAGGCCAGCGGAGTAAGGATATATGAAACATTGCTTTTGCATACATGGACGAGAAGTCTATAGTTGGCCGCCTAGAATATCAACAAGTAGAGATATTTTGAGTTGAGCTCGAGGAAGCAGAAGTGAGTTGTGAACTTGCGCCACAATCGCTGACGGCCGCTAGTCGGCTCCGTGAGCGTGGCCGTGCGGGGGACAAGATAGGCTTATGTATTTATTTAGCTGAATAAGCGAATGAATGACTGGGAACGGCTTATTACTGTTCCAGCTGTGCGACTGTGATACTTCCCTATCGCATATTGCCACCCGTTCAACCCCCTTCGATAGGGTGTATGCATGGAGAAAAGTGTCATCTCAACCAACGGCCAAGTACTTTGTACTGTGTGCCACGGAGTCACGGACACCTGTCAAAGTGGGCAATTGAACAGGATCGACAACAGGATGTGTATTGAGTCATCAGGAGAAGGTCTGACCGGTGTCTGGGGTATACGCACTGCATGGAATCAGCGTGTAAATCCTTTATCCGTAGCAAGTCGCCGCCCTTTAAAGTCTTTACCTCCCCTTCAAGATAAACGCCACTTGTGGACCCAGCCCTTCCACTCTCTCCTTGGTTGCCTCAAAATAGTTGGGAATTCTGTATTCCTTGGTCGCGTCCTGGAATTCGCATTCAGTTCTCATCATATTTTCAACAGCTTTCACATCTGTAAGTATTATCGTCACCCCGCCACCATTGAAGCCAGCAAGCACCTACCGGCTCCTTTTTCCAGGCCCCCATCTTACAAAGCGCCACTCCTCTTTGGTGTAACCTCCCAATACTTGTCGACTTCAACCGGGAACAGGGCAGTGTCGTCATGGTTTTTGAACCAAGAATCGTGGTCGTTGACGAACCGTCATTTTCCGCCTCCGACAACGATGTTATCGTCTGGTCGCGGGCTGAGATATAATCGACACTCTTTCCCTTGCCATAATCTATCAATGTTCTAGGTGTGCGAAAGGTGGGGATGAATTGGGACTTCTGAGACAACGGGGGTAATAGAGCTTTCGCAGTTTTTATTATTATGCCGCGTACAGTATGAATGAGGTTGAAGCCATCTTCCGTTTACGTGACCTATGTTACCGAGGTATTCGTTTGGGCGTTTGTTTGTGCATGTCGAGCTAGTACATATACGCGAGAGGAGCTGCGTAACGAACTTGTATCGCCAGAGTAAACACGCCTCTTCAATGATCTTCTTGAGCTCGTCGATGATTTCTGTCCAAGTCTGTGGTGCTTGCTGATCCAGTGCGATGTTACTGGATCCAAGACTGGACATATATTGTCTATTGTAGTTGGTAGGTAGAAGATCTAAACGCGCATCGTTTGAAAAGCCGAGTAAATGAAGAAAAGGGCCGAGGTATACCATAAATATACTTTCCATAAGAGAGGTACTATATAAATATAGTAAAATGACTACCAATTTTAGCACCCTATTGCAAATAAGTGGATGTGTAGATGTTAGTCAAAGAAAATCGGCGTTACGCCGCGTATAAACCCGATGTTTGGCATAAATGACGTCAAACATCTGAGTAGCCCTAAAGGGTTTTAAGGGGCATCAGAGTGCGAGAATCTTACAAATGACCAGATTGAGTGTATACGAGGAAACCGTTACTCTGTAGACAAGCAATAAATCGACTCCGAATTGGCGACGACGGAGATTTGAAGTCTACCTGGGCAAGGCGGCGTTGACTAAATGAGGAGTGTGATGATACAATGCAACGAAGGCGTAACTGTGAATAGGAAGAACGGACCGTGAACTTACTACTACCTTTGTAAGACAAATTGCAACTCGGGTCATAAATCAAGCGTTTGCTTAGTAATACTCATTGTCAACTGCCAACGCTTTCGTTTTCCACTTGTTTCAACACCAACTACTTGGTGTGATTCTTCTCAAGTGTCATATATATATCTACTTTCAAAGAGTCTATCAAGGGTAAAACTGTTGGATTGGCTTGGTACTGCGATTGTGTTGCTTTTCGCAATCACTGCGTCACTGTTTAGCTCAAACGTAACCAATTCGATTTAGAAAGTTGAACGTCCATCAGCTCGAAACAATTGCCCGCGAATGGTTAATTGCAACTGATTTTTGCGCAAGTCCCATTTGTTTCACTGCCTTGCGACGTCACATCGAAGTACTGTACAAAGTCAAAGCACTCTAGGCCACGCTAGTGCATCATGAACCATCATCGATTCCCACTTTGGCCAATAACGACAACAACGACAACAACCACGCTGCTGTCGCTGCTCAGAGAGCCCGCCGTCAGCAACGACAAATTATACGTGGCCTGTTATCGGCGGGTACATCCAGACGCGAGAAGTTATTGCACAAATCAATCGTGCTCGAGTCCTGGTTCGGCAACAACAACGTCACGTGCAGCTCCTCGAGCAACGACAACGGCGTCCTCTGCCACTGCTGTACACTCTGCCAGACCCGACAATAACTGAAGCAGCACGATACTGCAACACCTCCCTTTGGCAACCCTGGCATCAAGCTTGACTCCCCAACTATAGCCATTCGGCAGATCGTCGTCTTGATTCTGGCAACTGTTTCACAGACCCTGTAGCCTCTGATGTCTAAACGCGGACCGCTGGATAGCTTTTTCAAGCCCACGGCCGCAAAGAAGCCAAAGTACGAGCCTAGTCTTGAGAAGACGCATCACGCCAGCTATCCCTTCGCGGTGCCATATCTGCCAACCCCCTTCGCGTTGCAGCTTGCTGAGGCGCCGGCACAGGAAGACATCAAGGTGATGAACAACGCAGAGTATCCGGATCTGGATATCGTTATTAACCGGCCGTACATCCACAATGCTATCGTCGGCGGCGTATTCGAGTTCCTTCGACAGGAGCTCTTCTTCTATCGCGTGATATACAACATCAACCGTGGGGGCATCGAAACCACTGTCCGTACACCGCGATATACCACCGTCTTCGGCGTAGACGACACTAGCACCTTCAACGACAGCGGACAGCTCGTAGACACTAAAACGCGTCGACCCATCGAAGCGGGAAAGTACAAATGCGCACCCCGTCCACTGCCGCAATGTCTAGACCATCTGTGTCGCGTCGTGGAGGCCACCACGGGAGAGTCGTTCAATTTCTGCCTCGTAAACTACTATGCCGATGGCAATGACTCTATATCATACCACTCCGACGACGAGCGTTTCCTCGGCCAGAACCCAGCAATTGCATCTCTTTCACTAGGCGCAAAACGCGACTTCTATCTCAAGCACAAACCCATCGCCCCGAGCACCACCACCCCCGCTCCTACCGAACCAAAAGTCATGAAGATGAGCCTAGGCCCCGGTGATATGATACTAATGCGCGGCACCACGCAGAAGAATTGGCTGCATAGTATTCCCAAGAGGGGTGGCGTGCAGAATGCGGTTGGTGTAGGGAGGATTAATATCACATTCAGAAAAGCACTGGTGAAGGCCGGAACGGAGAATTACTATCAGTACAATGTAGGCAAGGGACCGGTGTTTCAATGGGGGCCGAAGGAGGGGAAGATGATGGAGTGGACGGAGAGGATTGGCGGAGCGGCCAATGCCACGTAGAATATGTATTATTTTGAAAGTTTCCTAGAATTTTTTCTTATTCTTCGCGTGTCTCTTTGTTATGTAATGTGCCCCTTGGTGCAGTATTCTTCTATACAAAAACAATATGAGTGAGTGACATATGTTTGGGTGCCAAAAACAAGAACGAATGGGAACCCGGTCATGGAAAAGGGTTTCTGAGAAAAGACTTTTACCTCATTGCAATCCGTTTTTCGAGCATGGTTCTACTAGTATTTATCAAGAGCGAATAGCCTTGAATCTGCGTACAATTTTTTTATCTAGTATGTAGATTGAATCTTACTTTACATGGTTACACGCAGCTAGTGGGCGGCTGCTTATTGGCTGATATGAAACAGAGATCGCTCCGGGTAATAGAGAGAAGATATTAAATGATGGAAAAGGATCTTGTAGAAGTAGGTAGTGAAGGGTACGGTGCATGCATGTAGAGGAAAGTGAAAGGCCACAGGGCTGTTGGCTAAAAAGGAGACAACTAAAAAATATAATTACGTCTTACGTTCTTTTGATCTATCTCATCGATACTCATTGTCAGGACACTTTATCTGCTGAGACGATGGTTTTTTTGATAAAATATCAAAGGACGTACGTACAGGGATCTCGATGGTAGAAGCCGAGGTGGAGGTGACTCATTCGCGCATGCTTATTAACGGATGAGCTGCATGGCTAGACTTGGGGAATGTGTGACGTCGGATATGTAGAGCGTTGGCGGAGAAGCTCTTGGCGAGGGTTTGAAGAGATTCCAGTCTCGGACTTTTAAATGAGACGGGAGCCTACCACCATCGCTCTCTCACGCTGCGTCCTGAGCTTTCGTTCCCTCTCCACAACACCCTCACCCATACGACAACCTCGCGATAACGAAGGGACTGTCTGTCGACATTGCCATTGTTGCGCCTCCCCGCGAGCATCATCAACTCGCGGACCAGCTGCGGTACTATACTATTCAGCAGCCAGCGCTACGTTAGGAGCCACAGTCGGTAACTAGGTAGACCAGGAAGGGTTCGCATCAGGTGCAGGTAGGGCTCATATGTATTCCCCTCGCGCGTAGCTTCTTCCACTGACCACGACTATTCAGGACCAGAGTACAGCGCGATTGCATTTATTGACTGCGATCCTCCGCCACCGCCCTTTCGAAGCCCTGGTTGATCTGTCTCGAGGATCTCGAGCATCTCGAGGCCGTCCTGCCCCCCCGCCGCGCGCAAGGAAATCCTGCATTGGACTCAAGCGTCACATATCCTAGCTGCTTCTTCACACTTGAGTAACATCGGACGACTGCTGCGACGTACGATAGAGAGACTAGAGAGACTTACTGGGAGGGGAGTCAAAGGCCTGTACTGGACCAAAGATACCGAAGGTGGGAAACAGCAACCAGACGATCGATAGGAGAGCACGAGAGATAACCTGGGCGACCCTAGGGCTTTTCAGTCCTCAAAACGCCTGAAACGTCGGTCAAAGTAAGCTCCTGGAGATACGACACATCTCCGGCCAGGTTTAAAGCCGTCCGAGCCCGCGATTGAGATTCGACCTTCCCTCGACCTTTTGCACACTCCCCGATCCACTCAGCTAGCAGTGCATACGGCCAGCGCACAGCTGTGAGTCCGATTCGTCTGACGTCGCGAGGAACCAACTTGTCATCTTCTTCGGACTTAACATCCTAATCACCGTTTTTTTCTCCGTGGCATCACATCGACGTGTAGCGATGCCGCCCACCCCTCCCTCGACGACCTCGTCCAGCGCCGGTCAGTCGCCGCCAGATGCTCAGTTCAGAGTGGTGCGCAAACGGAATCGGGTCCCACTATCTTGCGGACCATGTAGGCACCGAAAGTAGGTCAATTTCCATATACATGGAATTGAGCACGCAACTGACCTCGCAGGTTGAAATGTAATCGCGGCCACCCATGCGACAACTGTACCAAGCGCGGAGACGCGGCATCATGTACGTACGCAACTCCGGGCAGTCGCAAGAAGAGCACCAATTCCACGGGCTCCGCTACCTCCCCCGATGACATGCAAAATCGCATTGACCGTCTCGAGGGACTTGTTCTTTCACTGATGACCAATGGCTCTCAGAGTGCTGGACCAGCTGCCGCCCACGCTGCGATTGCGAACAGCATGGCCAATGGCTCCGCCGACCACCCCTACGAGCTGACCAACGAACCTGAATCCATAAAGGAAGAAGATGAGGGCGACGATAGCGAGGTGGAGCAGGTTGCCAAGTCAATTGGCGTGATGAAGATGGATAACAACCGCGCCGTGTTTGCGTCCGAGGCGCATTGGTATGCAATTCTCGGAGAGGTTAGTTCGCGTGGAATTGCCACATGTTGTTTGTCGCTGATAGCTGGCAGATCTCCGAAGTTAAAAACTACTTCAACGAGCACAAGAAGCAGTACGAGGACCAGTTGAAGAGATACAAGGCAAATCACAAGGACGATTATAGCCCTGGTACTGCGTTTCTCTTCGGCCAGCAGAAGCCCACGTCTCACGCCGAGATCCTCTCCCAGTTTCCGCCCAAACCGACCGCCGATATACTCGTATCCCGGTATTTCAACACGTACGACCCGGGAATCCATATCATACACGGCCCGTCCTTCCAGCAGCAGTATGACAAGCACTGGCTGAATCCCAGCGAGACGCCCGTCATATGGCTAGGATTAGTGTTCGGGATGATGTGCATAGCGCTTCAATCATACAGCAGAGCAGGCGACGAACCGCCAGAATACCGGGGCAAGTCATGGGAAATGTCGGGTGAATATCGAAGCCTGACTGCGCAGTGTCTGGTCATGGCCGACATCACCCAGCCGATTGCGGATATGCTGGAGACGCTGATTCTCCACGTGTATGCAGATTACGCTCGCAGCAGAGACGCGGAGGCGGGTATTATGATTAGCACAAGCATCATTGTACGACTTGCAATGCGCATGGGTCTGCATCGCGATTCTGCTCCATATCCAGGCATCACCGTGTTCCAGGGCGAGATGCGCCGGCGAGTCTGGGCGGCCATCCGATCGATGGATCTCCTGTTCTCGGCACAAGCAGGTCTACCTCCCATTACTCGGCCGAGCGACACGAATACCGAAGTGCCGCGGAATATCTACGATGATGAGCTGTTCCCGGAAATGAAGGTTTTGCCCCCCTCGAGACCGGAGACGGAAGCGACGCCGACATTATTCATGATCAACAGGACCCGCCTGATCTACAAGCTGGGAGAGGCGGTCGAACTGACCGATACTTTGACATGCTCGTCATACGATTCCATCATGGAACTAGACGGCCAAGCGAGGGAGATACTCGAAACTCTGGCACCACATCTTAAGATTCGGTCAATGGATGAGTCCGCGCGGGATCCATCAACGCTGATCATGCAACGATTTACGCTCGATCTTTTGTACCTCAAGATAGTCTGCGTTTTACACCGGAAGTTGCTTGCACCCGCCCGAACAATGGCTAGGTTTGCGTACTCGAAGGGCGCCGTCATCGATGCTTCCATGACGATGTTGATGCATCAGGCGACGCTTCATCGCGAGTGCCAGCCTGGTGGAAGGTTACGCAATGTGAAGTGGTTTATTTCGTCGCTCACCACGGTGGATTTCTTGCTAGCAGCAATGATCATCGCCTCCGACCTATATCACACGGCCCGTCTTGAGCGTCAAGGTCGGCCGCCTCCCGGAGCTGTATCGACCCTCGAGCGGCGAAAAGAGATGCTTGAAGCGATTGAAACAGCCGTGGGCATTTGGGACGGATTGAAAGAACATTCTATGGAAGCATATAAAGCGCATACTACACTACGCGTGATGGTGGACCAGCTGAAGCAACATGAGGCGGCACGGCAATCCCGGGGCTATTCTTCGGCGTCCTCGATATTCCCTACGGCCAGTTCAATGGGTGATTCGAATGTTGCACCCGAGCATTCAGCGGCCATGACCTTGGGCATGTTGAGTACAGGCGGACTAACGCCAAATTCAGCGAATATGTTTGACACGCGATATCCAGCCTCCATTAGCAATTTACTCAACGACCCGAGTCCGCATCAGCAGCAGCAGCAGCCACCGGGGCTAACGCCACAATATAATGGCGGGCTTTCAAACGGCGCAGAGAATACCGCTTTCTCGAATCTCTTTGGAACGAGTCTTGGATTTCAGAACTTGGATCTGCCGTCCAACAACAACAATATTGACTGGGTGAGTACAAGGCAATAGTGGTACCAATGAACCTCTACCTCTAACAATCTTAGGACGCATGGGATTCATACATTCAAGGCCCCTCCATAGACACAACCAACTCATTCTTCCCAATGGATCTTGGAGCAATGCCGATGCAGACCGAAGACCCGAATGGAGTCCCGCCAGCACAACCGGGACAGCAAGGCAACACGAATCCGTTCTCGGCTACTGGTGGTGTGAACAGCGGCGTTTTCATGGGGGTGAGCACTCCATCTCATAACAACAACTATGGATGAGAGTTAACGGTTGGTAGGCGGATCCGAAGACGTCTTCTGGAGAAGGATGGGCCCTGGGATTTATGATACCAAAGTCGAAATAATCGGTTTGTTGTTGGCGCTGGAAAATACCTGGATATTATTACCATGAGGATAGGATTGGGGATAGGAAAACACTCATTGCAGATGCCATGTATTAGACGCGGAACTTGTCGGAGGCGTTCATCTTGTCCATTCAGATATCTGTACGTACTGTACTGGATAGCCCAGGGGGGGGGGGCGAAATCCAGGCAATTGGGGGCCAAGAGTGCGCATCCCCCGTGGATGGCAGGTTTAGCCGGAGCACTGCCCCGCGGCATGCATCTATGGTGGGAAAGGCCCGGACATGAATCAATCAACTCAGCTCTCAGCTTACAACACGATTCAACAACAACCACATCCTCCCTTGTTGGTCTTACTTGTCTTTCTCTCCTTGTTTGATCCTCACAGCTCGTCGTGCGTGAGAGATATTTGCGTCCTTTGAAGAACGCGCTCGGATTCCTAGCTGTGCCGCCAACGCCAACGCCCTGAACAAGTAAAAGCGACAACGAAGCAGCGTACGTCATTGCTTTACCACGATGCCGACGGCGTGGGCTGATGTTTGACAGTTTGACAGTTTGACAGTTTGACAGCTCCACGGCCGTTTCCAACCCTTCGAAGCCTCACGATCTGAAACCAGAAGCGACTTAGACAGAGAAGAGGAAATATGGCTGACTCAACGCCGGTTTCACCCCCTTCCGTATCTGTTTCTTCGAATCCTCTCTCTCCCGTCGCCCAGCCACCGTCTTCTTCCTTACAGGGCACGGCGCCTACGCATGAGACGAGTACGCCTGCTATAAATTCTTTTGCGGTTGAGCTGGATAGTACGGCTATAGAAGCACCCACGGATAAGGCGGGACCAAATACCGAGGACCAGAACGAGGGTCATGGTGGGTTGAAAGATAAAGTAGCAGGCTTGGCGAAGAAAGTACTGGGAAAGAAGAGCGACAGTGAAGAGGGAAAGGTAGAGGGCGGAAATGTTGGACTGGGCGAGGAAGAGGATATAAATGAGGAGTTTTTGGGGGGTGGAGAGAGGGGGGCGGGGAAGGAGGTTAGGGAGGTGCGTATACACCAACTTCCTACACAAAGTTACATGAGGATAGAGAGAAGGAGGATAGAATGACAGGAGAGTTCTTGGATGAGAATGCTAACACGCTGGACAGAAACGGGCTGAACTATTGTCCACGAGGGCAAAAGACCCGGGCGTCATCGTCGATCTACCCCAAGATCCGACGGCCGAGGAGGTGCAGGCTGCGAAGAGTGTGGAGGGAATTATTACTCCTGTTGTACTCTCTGTGTCTGAAGGACGGTGATGGGAAAGTAGTCGGACGGAGAAAAGGATCATCGGATATATATAGGGAGATGGAGGGAGGCTTGGAAGCAATGTCTTTCGCTGCATTTGGAACTCGGTGGATATGGAATTTGGAAAGCGATGGGCCGGCGGGAGTTGAATACCTTTTGTTTATCGTTGTACTTACTGCGTACATACATGAAAGCAAGCGCGATTATTGTGCCATATGGGTCCATCCATTAGAGTTGGCGCGTGTTTGTTCGTCTTTCTCGACGAATCTTCCTTGCCGCACGCACATTTATAACCTATCCGGGTCCCGACAATGCCTTCGTCTACCCTTATCCATTCCCCCCCTTCAGCTCGAGAGTTGAGATGGAATGCTCAGGTATATATAAAACACGTCCTTACCACGACCTTCCAACCTTCTCCTCTTCTTCTTCTTCTCTTTCCAAAACTCGTCAGGTTCTTTCTTCCCTGTCTATCTAAAAGTTTATGGAGAATAGCCGCGATGGAGTGAGTGAGTGCTCTGCACGTCTAAAATAATCTGAAAGAGACGCGCATGCCGGTCATGTTTGAACTTTTTGAACAAGACAAAGGAGAGGGACATGGTGTTTGCTCTTTTGTGTCCAGAACTGGCATGATGGTCATGATGTTACGTTCTGCGTCTATGGACCTCTGAAGGAATCGTCCTTACAACTACATGCTGCGGCGCTCTCTCTCTCTCTCTCTCTCTCTCTCACTCACTCTCAAAAAAGCTTGCTGGTTTCTCCACATGATCTTGGTCGTTGGGTCTAAAACCACAAGATGAAGCGTTCATATTCTCGCGTGCTTGGGGCTCCAAAACATATATATCAACACAGTCAGTTATCGTGTCTGTCCGCTTCTGGGTCCGAAAAAAAAGGTATATTCAAAAATGGACATGTACATACATGTAATTATCTATCTATGTCTGGCAAGCGTCCAAAATCAAAAGATCCACGCACGCATGCTTTCCCTCCCCCTTCCTCCTGGCATCGGAAAATGAAGGCTCGTGACTTGGGTATGCATGCTCTGGCGCCTGTGAGGCCTCTAAAAAGCGGAAAATCTACAGTTCATGGTCTTCTTCCTGATGGCATCAACACCAACTTGGATCGGTGTAAGGATGTGTTCGTTCTGTGGCTATATGCACCCGAAAAAGAAAACAAAAAAACCGGCATGAACGTATTATCGTGTCTGTGTTTTTTTCCAGCTTCTAAAACAAACACACCGACGTAGCATGTTCTGCGTAGCATGTTCTGCGTCTTGGAGCTACTAGAGTGGTACAAACGAAGGTGGTATGGCCTTTTGTATCTCGTCTATTGGAAAGAAAAGGGAAAAGAACTGACGGAAAGCACTATCCTTACCTATGATAGGCGCATCAATAGTGTATATAGTCAACCCTCCCACAGAATTCCCCCATCACTTTTACAATCAACAACGTTTGTTGCCACAATCTTACTTGTTTGAGAACCAACTCCGCCGGCTATTTTCGGCGCTCCTGTGGGCCTCTTGAAGGATACGAAGCAACCCCATGTGATATCATTCTTTTTCTTTTGTCCTCCAAAGATCAAGTTCCTGGCCATGTATGGTCTGCATCAATGGGCCTCGCAAAAGGAAAACGGCTCCTTGGAATGGGTTCTGTTTCTCCAGCGTCTATAGAGGAGCGACTGTACGCTGAAAAGATCTTCGTATGCAGACCTTTGGAAACCGTGCATGGAGATATCATGTGTCTCATGCCTCGACTGTCCTGAACGTTTACACCCTCACGCAATGACCGACCGGCCTTGACGAAGCTCTGAAGATGACATGGCCGCCCTGAATGGCCTTTGTGTCTCCGGGGGTTGAGGGGGGATACCCTCGAGTCCATGATCCTGCCTACACTCATGCACACTGTGAATGAGCACAGAAAACACACATATATATATGGACTATGCTGTCTAGCTTTTTGAGATGTCAGAAACATTCACAGTCGCCCACTATGTGCCAACGGTTTGTATCGACATCATTACGCACCTACTAGAAACGAAGAACTGGCGTGACGAAGCTATCATGACCAGAATCTGTGCCAAGTCCAAGATTATTAGTCTTGTCCCCGGGAGAGACGATTGGACTTCAATGCCATGGGCAGTGGCAATCAACCGGGAAAGCCATCTCCTAGGATGGAGTCACCAGATAGCTATAATCTGGGACAGAGACATGTCTTGAAAGACTGTGTGTACGAACAAATGTGGTTAATCGTCAGCCAATCAGATATCATGGTCAAGTCTACGCGTAACGCTTTCCTCTCTTTACTGCGACATAAGCTTTGCTCTAGGTTTGCACATTTTCTGTCTTACTATGCTGCTTCTAAACTCCATCTCCTCTCTCCTGCAATTTTAGAGTCTAGGTTAAGACTAAAGAACGGATGACGTCGGTCAGCACAACAGCAACATGGCAAGTGAACGTATGCAGGCACTCTGTCGCAAGATGAACAATACAGCAGCAGCGCTTACAACAAAGTCGATTGGAACGAGCAAAGCAAATGCCAGAGTCCCTAAGTGCTCCCTAGTAGCAGGGCCAAGGCTAGTCTCCGGTCTAAGGATTATCCCTAGTTAGTCAGCGGCTGGTCCATCGAGGCCAGTGCAAGTTACTGAGACGGTCGATGAAGAGGACGGTGGTAATCCTACCTAGTACCCCGGACAGGACAAGGACGAAGTCGATGATAATGACAACAAATGGGAGCAAGTTCCTCGCAGCAAATACTTGCACGGCGAGGATAAGATGATTCCGGACCTGTCGCAGGCTAAAACGAAAACCTACCTATCTAGACCATACGAGCGCATACATGTAAGCTGCAAGAAACCACCGTTTATACTACGTCCAGAGGCGCTAACGAGAGGTTTAGGGCGACTTGCACAGAACGCCTTTGCATTGCGGCGGATTGCCAGACTATGCTTAGAGACAATATCCAGATAGAGCCACACCAGAACCATGGTGTAGGCCGACAATTCTATACGCGCCACCCGGCGACTTCGATCACGGACATTTTTTATAGTCTGGTAGTTCGGCCTTTCTACTTTTCTAAAACCATGAGGTTTTACGACGGGTTTGACCTCCTGAACGCGCAGGAAGATTTCACTCAAGACGACTATGGGAAACTCCGTTTACATTATCGAGATGCAGCGTAAGAAGCGATGGCCTTTGCCCGAGTAGCACAGAAGGAATACTACGACAAAAAGCACGATGAGGTTAAATTAATGCCTGGGGATATAGCCATCTTCAGACTCCGCCATGGTGATAAGCTACGCCATACGGGGTCACCTCGACCGCAAGCTGGGCAGACAACAGGCCGGAGACCCGTACTTGTCAAAGGAAAATATCGGCAAACATGCCTTTTGCACAAAGATCCCCAAAGGAATGAGGATGCACGATGTCCTCGATTGCATGTCCAAGATTCATGAAAACAACGACCAAGGCGATTATGGCGCCTGTCTCCGTCGTGAGCCCAGAGAAGTTTGGTCAAATTGCATGGGTTTAGTAACCCATTCGCTCTATCGTCAAGATGGAATAAAAGAACACCGAGAATAGAATGTGTGCTTTGGATGAGGGTTACATGGCAATGTCTTGACAAGTACTCGCCCTGGTGAGTCATTCCAGTACATGAGGACTCCTCCCCGGTAGATATCAGCTCTAGCTTATACACATCGATTCCTAATCACCCATATTGTCATATTCTCATATGGTGCGTTCAAAGCACGATCATTGTTGTTGCATGGCTCGTGTGACGAGATGACGAAGCATGTGGACGTCTATCGTGTCTGTGGATTAAGAAGACCATAGATGACAATTCTCCTGGGAAATCTGGCCTCTCTTGTCTATCATTAAACGAGTGGCTTTGCTTCATGTGCTTATTCTGGCTGAGCGCTCAAAACACCATTACGACCAAGAAATGGTTTTCGTCTTGGGGACGTGTGAAGAAGGTGGATGAAAACGTCACAAGGGAAAACCCGAAGAATGATGGCGGAACGCGCTCTCACCCTCCGTTGTTCCAGTCTAGTTGTCGCTTTGAAACATTGGAGATACGTGAAACTGGCTGCTTTGGAGTCCGTGGACCTCCATTGTGTGAGAACAAACATCTCATGGCTTTGGACTTGGATCTGTCAACGTCTTCAAATTGGACAGGGTAGCAGATCCGAAATATATAAATCTCAACCCGACAAACGTATGTCCTCGACGCCCTGGCTCATCTATACGTCACCGATCGGAATTACAGGCAGGGGGATAAAACATAATTACTTGTATAGATTTATGCCCCCTGTGCTCGCCCGAAGAATCTACACAGAACTATCGAGAGTTGTATCCCCATATCTGCTCTGCAACGCTAAAACGTGGCTGCCATTTTCCAATCTCGACATTTGCTAGGCTTGAAGGGTATTATATAGGGAACTCTACGACCGAATGGGTGCGTTGTTTGTTCTGGGGACCAACGCACTCTCCTCAGTGGGTGGGCGACCTTTGTGATGGAAGGCTCTATCCTGTATATTGATAGACGCGATTTGATCACCCAATTGCCAGTGGCGCTGATGCGCAATACAGGCAGTTGCCGCACTAGTGTATATAGTCGATATCCCTCACAGAGATAGACGATGACTTTTACAACAAACTTCAATTTCACTACTTCATTTCATCACTTTGGAAGGGGGGGGGGGGATTGAACCCGGTCTAAAAGCACGATGCGCACAGATCATGGAACCTGAACTCTGCTTCCAAAGACTCGAGTAAGCCAGGCATGATTGCCTTCCCTTGAGCGCTTGAGTACACAGCCGTCCTGAAACATGACTTCTGGTCCGGCCCGTCCGAGTTCCACTGCGTCGCCGCATATGGTCTGGAGTTCTAGCCGAGAGATAGATCCTATCAGGTCAGATTCCTGGACTGAAGTACACCGCAACAGTGTCACTAGGTGTACTGGAGAATGTCAATAAGATCCTACCGATGAAGTAGATGGCATCGGCATATGTTTTGGCCTCGATTAAGCAGTCAGCATTATGGCAGTGTGTACGTAAACTCGCCTTGAAGAAACAGACCATGAGTCCCTAGACGTTAACCCATCGAGTTCCCCCAGACCTCTAAAGCAGACGGCCTCACAGCACATGATGAACCAGCCTGTGGTCTCCAAAACATAGCAGAGGAGCACCCTGTGATGTTCCTTGGACCCGGAGGGACAAAATCACTGTGAGAACTGAGTTTATGTCTGCGGCGATCTGGGGCTGTGCGATGTATACTTACAACAATGACAAGGGGGAGGGAATAAGCTGCATGGAGAGGTGTCAGTACAACAAGCCTCCACCTCATGAGGAGTTGCAGACCCGCATTTATTACTATCTTCACTTCTCGAGTTCGGTGCAGTCTCCGCGGACCTACTTTGCTCGTTGTTCTTTTTTTTTGATGAGCGGACTAGGCATTGAACGGATGTGGTCTAGCAGTGTTCGCTCGAAGACGAAAGGTCGCTCCTACCTTTTACCACATCACAAGACATCAACGTACCATTCTATTCCGCCAAAACCAATGTTTTGAACCTTCCATGGTGTGTCTCTCGTCCCGAGAAGAGAACAGACGACAAAGGCCTGATGGGAGGGAGGGAGGGAGGGATGAGTTTGCGGTGTTCAAAACGCCGCTCGACCCGACCTATGTGGATATCCGTCTCTGCGAGACACTCTTATATTTGCATCCATCTGAAACCCCTTGAAGGCGATGGGAAGATGAAAAAGAACACGACCAGTACATGTTGTTGCGATTTCTCGTTCCAGACCCAGGGAAAGGTCATCATATGACGGCCTTTTGTGATGACCTACCCATTAGACAATGATGAAATGGTGTGATTCCATCTTAGAGTATCATGTATGGCCTGTTTTCGGTCTTGTCTTGTACACCCCAACCGAGGTCGAAAACAGCCATGACCCTGCTCAGGAAACAAGGCTCTCCGATGGGTTACATAGATTCATCGATTACATTCCATACATGCATTGACCCACGATTGACGTGCCATGCATGTAGCGGACTGATCCCTCACACCATGTATGGAGAGTCGTACAGAATCTGGACAGATGGAAGGATCCGTACTTCTCAGGCGCATCAATTCTCGAACAACCGTCATACATACTGTTGTGGGCGGCAGAGAATAATGTCATGTGATACATCATATAAGTGACGATCACGTGACCTGGGAGTGGAAATGTGAGCACTGGCGAAGCGCACGGTGTGTGCCAATCCAATCCCCAAAGGTCGTGCAATGCAATGCATGCCTTTTCAATTCTATCCTTTCCCCCCCGGAATTAGCCGTCTTCACAAAAGTCTCCCAAAGAGCGATGACATGGGCGGCGGGGACAACATTGATTTGATGGCGAAAGCATTTTTCTTCGACCAGTCAGTTTTCAATCCTCCGTCGCATGCATGCCTTTGCCATGATCATCCGGTGCTCGCTGCTATTTGTTGTTAATCGAGGAATATTCCGAGAGCATGGTGTCGAGCTGGAGCCTGGCAGAGGATCTAAAACCTTGACAAAATGTAAATAACGTTAAACGGTGACAGGACATTGCAACTACATTCCTTAAAATGTCCGCTATTCTCGTAGCCATAGTGGACCATGTCTTCCTCCGCGACGAGAAGGTTCTCTTCTAGTTCCAATACCACAGCATCCTCCCAAATGGTTGGTGCAAGAGGTACTCGACCGACGACATTTTAGGCATCCAATCTCTTTTGGCCATGTATGGGACGACAGCGTCAGGAGGCTTCATCGTATCGTATCGTATCGTATCGTAGGAACAGTAGCAAGCCAGCCAGATCTATGGTAGAACTACAGTGATATCTCCCTACATAGCCTTCACGCCCAGTCTTCAGATATTTCCCAGGGGCATCTATCTATTTATTACAACATGCCACTCTTATTGATCTATGCATGACAATATACCACCCACACTTTAATATTCAACTACCCGTCTTCTTCCTTAAGGCAATTAAAGCAATCGTAAACGACAAAGAGGAATCAACCAACTGCAATCTTAATATTGATATTAAATTATTAATAGTAATCCTAACTCAACAGGGTTGTTTCTTCAACTATTTAATCTTTCTCGAGCTATATTTATTCATTCATTCATCCACCAGTCCACCTCTGTGCACTGAGCCAAGCCAATCAATCAATCAATCAATCAATCATTCTCACACAGCTACCTAGCTCCTTCTGCCCATTCATTTTATTGTCTATGGATCATGGATGTTCGCATCGCCCATACTACACCCCCCCCGATGCGTATACATGTATAATAAAAACACAATGGGCACTAACGGTGTGCGAGATCAGTGCAGGTCCGACTTGCACGAACCCTTTGTCTTTCTGGCCATTCAGTCTAGCCGATGCGATAGACTTCACATTCCCCATCATCCTTCTCACCCGAGTCGACGGGAATTCCGTATCTTTATTTCTAACTCTGAATTAGATCCTATCTGGGCTGGAACTGATTTTGTTTGTTTGGGAGGGGAGGAATTGATAGATTTGCGTTGCCCTGCACTACGTACGCTACACGAAGAAAGGGGGTTGAAACAAAGAAACAAAGAACATATTACAATTGTCTGACCAAAACACGGAATATCAGTGATATATGAAAAACTGGTGTTATATAAGTGAGGATAAAAATTCGGAAGCTCTCCAGATTTGGCAAACCCTGATGCGAACTAATCAATACCATGTATGTATACACGGCCCAAACACCTG
>MU005780.1:613821-818714 GCA_010093715.1 Pleomassaria siparia CBS 279.74
CCCCCCTCGCTCAAACTATCCACATCCGTATAAAATCGTCTACAATACCGCCCTGATAGCCTCCTCACTCCCTCTCCCACTCCTTCTTGCCGCCTTCCCTTCCCTCTCCACCTCTCCCCACCTCCTCTCGACATCGTCTTCGCAATCATACGTAAGCAACCACTTCGCCACGCCACCCCAGCGCCAAGGCAGCGGATCGCTCTCCTGTTCCAGGCCCAAATTCTGAAACTCCTTTTCATCGACTCGCCCCTTTCCGTTGAAGGTGCCAAAAGTCCTGAGCAGGCGATCGCGGTTGTCCCGCTCCGCACCGTCGTGCACGTGATAGAGATGTTGTTGGTAGTTTCCCCGGCCGACGACGCGCTCCGTGCGCTCCCGTCGACACCGCTCATACACGTCCAGGGCCTCTCTCTTTGCTTCGTCACTCTTGCCCTTCACCCTGCCTAGACACAGACCCAGCACATGGCCGTCCTCGAGACTCATACCGGCGCCGCTCGCCAGGTACGGTAGCGTAGCATGTGCGGCGTCGCCAAGGATCGTGAACGCGCCGCTTGAGTGCGACCATGTGGGGTCGAGGCCCGGTCTGATGCAGAGACGCCATTTATAGACGGACTTGCAGAGGGCGAGCAGTTTGGAGATGCGCGGGTCCCAGTCGCGATATAGGGCGCGCATCTCATCAACGTCGCCGGCGAGGGTGTTGGAGCCGGCGGGCATGTCGTCCGGGACAAGGAGGACCATGTTGAAGAGTTTTCCGCCTCTCAATACATAATTGACTGCGGGCGTGTGCGTTAACTCATCTCTCTTCTTGTGGAGTAGGGGAGGGGAGGGGGGAAGTATACCAGCGTGAGCATCCGGCCCCAACCAGTAATTGACCTGCGGGTCCTCGACAAATCCCCTCAAATCCTCGTCTTTCAACATATCCTCTGTATTCAACAGCAATCGATAGGCCAAATCGCCCGTCAGAATCGGCGGATCGGGTTTTCCCAGCAGTATCTCTCTGCACTTGGAATTGATACCATCAGCGCCAACGAGCAAATCCCCCGTCCGCCGATTGCCGTTTGCCAAAATGGCGGTGGCTTGTGTGGAGCCGGAGGGAGAAGGGGTCGTGTACTCTATGTCTACGAGTCTGCTATTCGTCTCGATCTTGGCCCCGAGTTCGACAGCCCGGTCAAGAAGGGCCATGTGTAGGCTCGCGCGATGGAAATCCCAGAACGGGGTCCCTGTTTCTTCTTCGTATTCGTGGAAGTCCATGTATGAGATTTGTTCGCCCTTCCAACCGATCATGTTGCATTGTTTGGGTCGTGTGGCGTGTTCGAAGAGAGCATTCTCCAGGCCCCATGCGATGAGCACGCGGGTGGCATTTGGGAGGCATTGGATGCCGGCGCCTACTTCGGCGATTTCAGAGGCGGATTCGAGGATTGTGACGGTGTGTCCAGAGAGGAGAATGGATATTGCTGCCCCGAGACCGCCGAGGCCGGCGCCCACTATGATGACCTGAGATTGTTAGTGAATGGAAGAGAGATGGAATTTGGGGGAGTGACTTGCATGGAGTTGATCTTCTGGATTTCTGTGTTGTTTCTTCAAAACCTCTGGTCTTGCGGGAGCCATGACTGATGATGTCACGCGGCGCGTTCTCAACTCTCTTCATTCAGATCAGACGACAGAAACTCTCTCCAATGTCCAACCGATGCAACAGAAGCTGTACCAAAGCGAACAACAATGGGATACCTTGTAAGAAAGGATGCGATGCTTGACCACGAAGAGACCATTCTCGAACCACATAGGCAAACCTATAACTACCGCCATTCTGGCCCGCCAATACCCACCCTCGCAAGATACGCCACTACATAGGTGCCCGCACATCTGCGCGCTCTGACATGGGCATCCGCATCGGCTTTCCTATCCAGCTAGTCGCTCCAAGCCGGACAGATTGACCACAGGAGTGGAGATGCGGTGTTGCGGAGTTTTGTGCAACATGATTGGCTCGATAGAAGGGTGGAGGTGCTGTACAGTACAGTTTGTACTGTGGGTTGGAAGAACCAAGAGTGCAGGAGTGGGGAGGATATACTCTGTATGTATGCACGTATGTATGTATGTATGTATGGAAGTGTTGCATACCAATGAATACCATAGTACGACGTAGTTATGTCAGGGGTGGCTATGAGGCTTGGCGTGTGGAGGGGTATGCGTCATCGATGATAATCTGAGTGGTGGGGCGGGTGGGTTTTATTCCGACGGCGTTCCGAGCCTCCGAGTGTCCCGCAGATCACGGGATAACAATATGGATGGAATATTGTTCGACTGCCGATAGGAAGGAGATCAAAAGAAAGGGCTTGGGGGTTATGTGTGTGCATGGTATGGGGAAAAAAGTGTGAATGGAATGAAATTGCATGGTATGGGGAAAAGTGTGAATGGAATGAAATTGAATGAAAATCATTGATATACGTGATAGAATTAGCATTTGCTCGCTGCCTTTGCCTCTTCTGCCTGCTTCTTCAGAATCTCGCCTGGGGGTGCGGGCATTCTCGCGCCTTCAGGCACCTTGTTGTTCTTCTTGAAGTCGTCGCACATCTGCTCCATTGTGACCCATTCCACGCCCTCGTGCTTGTTGATGTGTTCAATGATCCTGCAGGTCACTCTATTAGCATCTGTTTTCCTTTACACGGACGAGGAAGAGAGAGCTTACCGTTCATGCATGAGGATAACGTGTGGCCTCCCGGAAACATCGGGATGGATCGTCATCGGGAAGACGAACTCATCATACTCCCTGTAAAAGTAATCAAAGTGATCCATCCAGATCGCCTCCACGTCCCTCGGATTGACCCAACCATGCGAGTTGGCCGAGTTCTTGATAAACATCATGGGCGGCAAATCATCGATATACCATGACCCGGGGATCTCTACAAGACCGGTTTCTTCTCCTCTGACGAGCGGCTTCATCCACTCCTCGGCCTTCTTGGTGTAGTCTATTTTGGTCCACTGGTCGCCCGTGCGCAGCCAGTAGCACTTGTGGTCCTCGTGCGACATGCTGTGGTCGTATTCGATGCCGTAGCTCAGGAGGAGGTCGCAGCCTTCTTTTGACGTTTCCCACCAGGGTGCCACACTGCCGCGAGGTGGCTTGCCCGCGAATTCGGTGAGCATTTTGTACGTCTTGTCGAGAACGTCGCGCTGCTGCTCAAACGTCATATCGACGGGGTTCTCGTGAGAGTAGCCGTGCAGACCAATCTCGTGGCCGGCATCACGGACAGCCGCGCAGTCTTCGGGGAAGGTCTCGAGGGAGTGGCCTGTGCTGGTTAGTTGAGTCTTGAGATCAAGAGAGGGAGGCTGTCTGGGGGAAGGACTTACCGGGTATGAACCATGTTGCTTTGATGTTGTATTTATCGAAGAGCTTCAGGAGCCGTTGCGTGCCTACCGTTCCCGCCCACAAACCTATCCTTTGTCAATTGAATAACGATTCGCAATAGGAATCAATCCTGACCTCTACTGATGTCGCTCGTCGAGTCCTCGCCGCCATATGAACCCAGCCAGCCAGCAACCGCATCAATATCGACACCATAGCTTACGAGGACGCGTTTCTTGCCCATTGTTCTTTTGTAGGTTCGTGGTTGATGAGAAGGGTATTATCTGAAACTAGAGATAGATGGATGCTGCCAAGTTCAACGATACAATAGCAGCACGATGCGAGTGGAGGATATTTCAGGTCCCAGAAATGATGGATAGCTACATAACAGAAGCTCTCATGCAGCTGTCCTCTCTTGGCCTCGTAGACCCACATGACGCAGGAAAGCTTCACCGGATGCTGCAAGGTGGGGGTAGGAATTGAGTTTGGCCGAACCCTAGCCGACAGCTGTCTTATCGCGTCGTGTTGCATATGTTAGATCCCGCTGGAGGGGCATTTACGTTGGCATCATGTCGTTCCACGTGATCAGGACCCATGAAACTTTTAACTCAAGATGGCGATGGATTATTGTTATTATTGGGAATCTTGGGTCAAGGCGTGGCAACACCTCTGAGCACTTTGTCGACCATTTGTGCAGCTCCAAGGGCCTTCTCCTCCTCCAACCTGCTCGCAATGATTTGAACCCCTATCGGCATTCCATCCATACTGTTGAGATCAAACGTTGCCCAATTCCACTCATCCAGTTGATTTCTGGGTTTGTATGCACCCATTTCCGCTGCACTCGTGCTGTCAAGCTCCCTCGACACTGCGCCAGCTGGGAGTACCACTGACGGATAGTCTACAACGTTGAAGACCTTGGTGTATCCGACCCATCTGCACTTGCGGTGCGGGACCGCAGAGTGCGGCATCACCGGCGCGAGAAGAAGATCAATCTGCTTTCCCGACGTTTGCGATCTCGTAGAGTTCCACAAGTCGAGGAAGCGCTTTTGTGCTGCGACCTTCTCCTTGTTGAGCTGCCAGTAGTCGTACACCGAGATAGCTTTTCCTCTGTTTACAAGGGCTTCGACATGGGGGATGAAGGGTTCGCCTCCAGCTGCAATGTCTCGCTTGACATCCTCCCCTCCATCGGCGGTATAGTATCGATCCTGTTCGACGTTGAGTCAAATGTCAACATGTGGAAAGGGAGGAAATTACCATAATGTCAATGCACTGCTGGTGCAAACTCCCAGGTGTCCAATCGACAAGCTCATGTCCCGCAGTCTTTAACTTGGCCGCGACCTCTTCTAGCACGCGACTCACAGGTGGATGACACTTGACCACACCATCGTCGCGCATAACAGCAATGACCAGGGGCCGAGACTGCACATCGTCAAACATCTCGGATCGCCATGGAATAGGAGAGCACTTAGGATCTAACTTCCAAGGTGCTGCATCGATGACTGATTTGGTGACTGAGATGAGGGAGGATACACTCCGAGTCATGGGTCCGATTACAGAAGGAATATGCTCCTGACCATCCGTCGACACTGAAACATCGTGATATGGGAGACGAGTGCTCTGTAACGGGTGAGCTGTGAATATCCAAGCAAAACCCCGACATCTCATCACTTACACTGGGTTTCAGCCCAAAAAGACCATTCATATGCGAAGGGATACGAACGCTCCCACCAATATCAGTTCCCCAGCCGACCACAGTGCCCTGCAGACTCAGAAGCGTACCCTCTCCACCCGTAGAGCCACCAGGAGTAAAGTCGGACTTCAGCGGGTGTGTCGTCAGTCCCCATAGTGGATTTTCTGTTTCGCACCACTATCGAGTCGTGAGCTCCACGTGATTTCAGATGATGGGGTATCAGGCCTACCATGATGCTTTGTGGCAGATTGGACTTTGCCATGATGACGGCTCCCATCTGCCTCAACAACGAGACTACGACGCAGTCCTGCTTAGCTGGCTTGAAGGCGCGCCCGACATATCCGAGCGTACTGTCATAGCCCTTGACATCAAATTGATCTTTCAACGTCATAGGCACGCCATGAAGAGGCCCCACAAGTTTCCCGTGCTCTTTAAAGTACTGGTCCAATTCTTCCGCTCGGTTCAAAGCATCGTCGAAGAGAATCTCGGTCAGACTGGAATATTGTTAGACACGTCGGCTTATGCCGTAATAAGTTTGGGAGTGGGAGTATTAATTATAGTACGTGCCAATTCGTCTATGCTGGTCAGCGAATGTGAATGCAAAATTGGGGGTGGGGTACTTACTCGCTCGTGAGCTTTGATGGCCCTGAAGTGAAATGTGGCGTGAGCATCATTCCACAATTGAATATTTAACGTTAAAGCCATCTTTCATGAAGCTTACCGGGCAATGTAAGCATGGCAGAGCTTGGTAGCGGTCACGGCGCCGGATGAGATGGCTTCCAGAATTCCATCGACCTGGTCGGTGCTTGCTGGGTTCGTTGTGGAGTTTTCGTATTGGTGACTATCGATGAACTTTCTAATGGCATCATCTCGGATCCCGCGCTTCTCGGTGACCGTCTGCTGCCATTTGGGCGTAGTTGAATTGGACATTTTGCAATGCTTCGTTGGTGTTGATATTTGGGAAACGAATTTCCCAGTGTGGTTGTGTCGCGAAGCAAAAGGTAAACCTTCTACCTTCTCTGAATAGACAAGGCTATATGTCTTCTCACAGGTTGTGTTGTCGTTCATGCATGGCCCCACATGTTGTTGCCCCGATTACATATGTATGATAGTATGTATCTCTCCGCGATAGGAGGCCGGACGTAACCGGGATTCATCAATCCGAGCAGGATCCGACATCTAGGTAGGGTAGCGTAGGTACAGAGTAGGTAGGTAGATGAGATGAGGTCGGGTTACTGCAGTAGTGTTGATGGTGGGTCAAATGAACAGTGGGGGGGAGGGAAGACGCAGGGGCCACTGACACTCTCCATGATTTATGCCAAGGAGAGCCTGCCATCTTGTCTTCCCGTACGTCTCAATGCATCCTGGATAATATTAATACACGCGACAAAGCGCAGCCAATCCAGAAATCACCCCATTACGCGAAAATTGAATACTCCAGTTCCGTCCGCCATCTTCAGAAATGTGTGCTTCAACCCCCATCACACACACGCAATGGCTCTGGTGATGGGGAACTCGCGCCGTTGTGTCCCTCCACCGAACCCCCATTTTCCATCCAGCCCTAGCCGCTCACACGCAGGCACCGCATATCTTATAGCATGTGTTGTTCATTCAGGTCCTTCATGAAGCGACGCACTTCTACCAGCCCGCCATTGCCCAAGTATCCCAAGATGACTCCCGGCCTCACCGACAACTCCCTCGCCGCCCCCACGCTCGATACCTCTGCCCAGCCAGCAGTTGCAAATGGGGAGGACTATTCGAGCTCTCTCAGCGATGTCGTGGTAGTCGGAGCCGGTCCCGCGGGGCTTATGCTTGCGTAGGTTCAGTGAATACACTCCAGCTGGCAATTGGCTGACTTGACCAGGGACAATCTCGTGCGCTTTGGGATCAAAACTCGCATCGTCGACAACCGCCCCGACCGGACATCGACGGGCAGGGCAGATGGCATCCAGCCCAAGTCAATCGAGACGCTGCGCCAGATGCGCCTGGCCGAGCCCTTGTTACGGAAAGGTGTGAGGATCTACGACATTGCTTTCTGGGTACGTCTTCAAGCACCCCGGACTCCGCCGGACCAAATTAATCAATCTTCAACAGAAATCAACCGCCGAGAAATCGTTGCACCGCACTGGTCGCGAAATCCACTATCCCCCCGTCGTCGACCTGCTCGATCCCTATATTCTCCTTGTACACCAGGGCATGGTGGAAGACATCTTCATCGACGACCTGTCGGAACGGGGGGTCGAAGTCGAGCGCAGCACGGCATTCGTCGACCTAGAATACACACCACAAAACAACCGACCCCTGACTATCAACTGTACACAAGACGACAAGACGCCGAAGTCTTACGGTGCACGGTACTTGGTCGGTTGCGACGGAGCACATTCGATGGTGCGGAAGCAAATACCGGACTCAACTCCCGTGGGCGCATCATCAGATGCTGTTTGGGGTGTGTTGGATGGTGTACTGGACACGGATTTCCCCGATATCTGGAGCAAGGTCGTTGTGCACTCGGACGAGCTCGGTTCGGTGCTCATGATCCCACGCGAGAGGAACATGACACGTCTCTATATCGAGTTGAAACCGGGTTCGATAGAGACCAGTTTCAAGGAGCGACACACTCAGGAGTTTGTGCAAAAGCGTGCGCAAGAGATCATGTACCCGTATAGAGTGCAGTGGAGCACTGTCGAGTGGTTTGGTAGATATCAAATCGGACAGAGGGTCGCCGCCAGGTTCACAGATGATGACCAGACAGTCTTCATCGCCGGAGACGCCAGTCACACACATTCGCCCAAGGCAGCACAGGGAATGAACACGTCTATTCACGACTCTTGGAATCTGGCATGGAAGTTGAACCTCGCTGTCCGTGGTCTTGCGAAGCCTTGCCTCCTCCAAACATACGAGCAGGAGCGCAAGAAGATTGCCGAGGACCTGATCAACTTCGATTACGAGCACGCAAACGCATTCGCTGCTGGAGATCCCGCAGCTCTCGCCGCAAACTTCACCAAGAACGTTTCCTTCATCTCCGGATATGGCGTCAGCTACGACTTGAACGTCCTCAACGTACGTACTGAGTTGAGCCTTGGAGCTCTGCAATCGGGCTACCTTCTTCCACCAGCCAAGGTCACTCGCTTCATCGACGCCAACCCAGTAGACATCCAAACCGACATTCCTGCCTTGGGCCAATTCCGCATTTACTTCTTCTCTCACAACGTACACGACTCAATGTCTTTCCTAGACACCGTCTCGGGCGCACATCAATCCAGGAACTCATACGTCGGCCGCGCATCAGCTGCTGCAAATGCCTCAAATACCATCCAGCCACCCCTGGCTGCGACGCACGATCAATTCGTCTGCCCCGAACGCTACACCACCGTGAGCCCATTATTCACTTACGCTCTCGTCACGGACATGGACCGGAACAACTTCGAGATCAGCCAGCTCCCTCCTTTCCTACGCGACTCGAGGTGGACGTTGTACCTTGATGATGCTGCCGACAAAGATACTCGGAAGCAGACGTGCTTGGACAAGTGGCTGGGTGGATTGGCGGATGGCGAGGTTGCGGTGCTGAATGTGAGGCCTGATGGCTATGTTGGAACGCTGAAGAAATGGGCGGATGGAAGCCGGGAGAGTGGAGTGGAGGCAGTGAAGTGGATGGATGGATATTATAGTCAGTTCTTGCACGATGCTTGAGGGTTGGCAGGTGTTACGTGGCATGACCCCGGCGTTTTGATTGATATTTCCAAACTACAAATAACTGGATCTACAAATCTGTTGCCATTTATTCTTTTTCTTTCCGCTCCACTCATGGTTTCTCGTTTTCGTCGCCCATGCAAATGCACACTTCAGACCTACTAGGCAAAGGAGATCTCGACGTCTCACAATTTCTAACAATGACATCATCATGTTTGATTTTTAAGACGCTCAAGCAAACTCTATCGCCGATAGTTAATTCCCATATCCAAACCCATGCCCATTTCCACGTTCGTTCATTTCCTATCTTTTGGTCGCCAGCCTTTCATGGCCTAGCATCTCGTGCCGAACTTCACACGGTTCTCGCCCCCCGCCCCCCCCCCCCCCCCCCCCCCCCCCCCCCACTTTCGTCTTGTCCTGTATATCTCTTCCTATCGTGTGGTGGCGACCGGCTTGTTCGATTCTATGCGACGTTGCGTACGCACGCACGAGATGGTTGTACGCATGTATGCTGGTGAGGATTTGGATCCTAGCTGAGAGACATATATCCGGCGAGGTATTTAATTGTTATTGATAGTTGAGGGTTCCAGTAACACATATATACATACATGCATGCATGCATGCATAGTAGGAAGGTGGATGTGTTTGTAGGGACTTGATTATTGTCATTATAAAGAGGACTCTCAGACTTACAAAAATCTGTCATCTTATAAAGAGAGGAAAGGATTTCTGGTCCGGCTGAAAGATGGAGTCGCTAAGCCCCGTCGTCGTTGCCGATGAGAAGAAGAAGAAGAAGAAGAAGAAGAGAAACATGAGTTTGACATCTATCGACAACGAAAATGACACGCGTGTCGGTCAGTCGGTGGAATGGATCGATACGGTTGCTGAACGTGCATATGGTATCATACTCCCCTCCATAAATCCATCCATCCATATCCATCCTTCCTCAACGCCCTATCAAATGCGTATCTACGTTCTCTCCTTTTCCTATTTTCTTTTCTGACTGAACCCCCCCGCAGTCCGCAAAATGGATCTCTATCTGCTCCCCTTCCTCTCGTTCATGTACTTCTTCAACTCGGTCGACCGCTCGAATCTCGGCAACGCGAAGACGGACGGCATGGATAAAGATCTGGGGTTCGTGGGACAGGAGTATAGTCTGCTCATCCTGCTGTTTTATGTGCCGAATGGGTTGTGTGATTTGCCTTTGAATATGTTGACGGCGAAGTGGAGTGGAAGGGTCATGCTGCCTAGTTGTGAGTTTGGATTCTCTTCTTGTTTTTTTATTTATCTTTTTTCTCTCTCATCATTGAGATTTGCGGTGGGGAAAGATTGTGAGAAAACTGCAAAGTTGCATTAGTTTACTTTAGCGGCGACAATGTGCTAATATATGTATATACAGTGATGCTCGGCTGGGGGTCTATGGCACTTTTGCAGTGCGCGGCGCATAATTTCGCTGGCCTGCTAGTTCTGAGATTACTTCTTGGGGCTTTCGAAGCGGGATTCTTCGCGGGTGTGGTGTTCTATCTCACGCTCTTCTATACGCGTGGTGAACTCGGATTTCGCATCGCCATTTTCTTCGGATCTGCGTTGTTGGCCGCTGCTTTCAGTGGCTTGATCTCTTACGGTCTGTTCCAGATCAACGATCCGCACGTGCAAGGATGGAAATGGTTGTTCGTCGTCGAAGGTATATGGAAAACACCTTCTTTCATATTGATAGTACGCTAACGGACCTTGTAGGCGCCATGACAGTTGTCGTCGCAGTAATCGCATTCTTCTGGTTACCAGCCTCACCGACAACAGCCTGGTTCCTCACTGAAAGCGAACGCACAGCCGCATCCCAACGCACACTACGCGACTCGTCGTCTACCTCGCACTCCTCATTCTCCGTGAAGGAGTGTTTCCAGTCGTGGTCGAACTGGAAGTTCATCCCGTGGTGCATCATCTCCTTTACGTATCCGGTCGCCTTCAGCACAGCTTCAAACTTCCTGCCCCAAATCGTCGCCAGACTGGGATACAGTGTAATAAAGACAAATCTGTGGACCGTGGCGCCGAACGCGGTGGGCTTCGTCGTACTGCTATGCGTAACAAAGAGCTCCGATTACTTTCGCGAACGCACCTTGCACATTGTCGGCTCCCTCTGCCTCTCCCTAATCGGCCTCATAGTCCTCGCCACCATTAATGTCCTAGACAACAAAGGCGTGGCCTACTGTGCGTGTTTCCTCCTCGCGGGCGGCGCCTACATTCCCTCGTGCCTCGTGCACTCCTGGCACAATAACAACAACTTGAACGAGAACTCTCGGGCCGCAACAACAGGCCTGCTCGTCGGTCTTGGTAATCTCGGTGGGATCCTGTCCGCGGCGACTTTCAGGACCGATTATGCACCCAAATATGTACCGACACTGGCGGCGACTGCCGCGTGTAATGTGGTTTGTATACTGGCGACGTTAGCGTTGGGGGTGTGGATGAAGATGGAGAATAGGAGCAGGGATAGGCAGCAGGGTGTGAGAATTAGGCCCGAGGAGGTTGACACTAAGGAATTGGGCGACGGGGAGGGGAGTGAAAAGTGGAGGTATTTCACTTGACAGGTATGTGCTGGAAGGTGGGCATGGGATGGACGATGGGAAGATGGATTGCTTGTTTAACAGAAGAAGAAGAAGACGAAAAAGAAGTCACGCACACATTTCCCGGGAAGCGGTTTCCCGCCCCTTATACCGCTGCTAGAAAATCTTGCCGTCGTATTGTCCAAACTACAATCTTCGGTTCCCTACTACTTTGTGTACAGTGTGATGGTGCACCCTTTATGTAAGGTTTATGGGGTCATTTGATCCGTGGCCGGCTCATCCCGATCACATGAGCCCCGAATCACGTCGGCATTGGTTCAAAGATCTGAATCGCAGCCTGATTGGATCAGTAGCGATTCATCTATCCATCTACTCTCTCTCTCTCTCTACAACCCGATCTTATCCATCTCCAACCTATCTTCTGTGACCTGTTGCCTGAGTGACCCTCACACTTCAAGCTGACTCAGGAGCATCGGCTCGGATACTGATTCTCTTACGGCATGGGCATATGCAGATCCAAGCCCTTTGATACTTGAATGAAGCGGGCAATTGGAGTTGGTACAAATTCAATTGGAAAGAAAAACTGGCCTATAGAATCCACTCGTGCGGTTATATGCATACATGAAGCTTGCGTCGGATCTCGTGAAGGGTGGCAGTCAACATTCACCAGTTGAAGAGGTGTTTAGGTCTGGTGGTGAGATGTTGGAATTTGGACGTTCTCGAATTGAATTGGTGCAGCGAACTTTGATAGTCATCTAGATTTACGTTATCACAGTTAATATCTCAGCAGGGCTCAGACGGTGAATCGGGAAATGTTAATACGCCACTAGCTATCTATTGGACATCGCTTGTTTCTAACCCCTGCACCTCGATGCTCTCTTACAGCGTCACTATTGGCTGGAAGGTCAAGCGGGCTAGGGTGAGACGATAATTACGCCCATTGAAGCTAGTTTGTTGACCTAGCTGGTCTGCTAACAAAGTCTATGCCGTCCAAATAATCCTTCCGTGATTGGACGCCGAAGCGACGCTCCATTCAGCTTGGCGTCCCCAGCATCTGCACGGGCAGAAGTTTTCCCAATATAAGCCTAGACGCGAACAACAATCACGACCCCCCAAACGCCATTCCATCGCATTGCATCACCAATTCAACCCATCGTGCCCATGATCCGTCTTCTCGCATCTTCCCCATGCTCATTGACGTCAGCTTACGACGCATTGGACACAATCTACACGCTGTGAATCGAACGTGTGTTTCTTCCAGGCTGCGCCTGAAACAGCGGCCCAGCTGTGATCAGCGTTATGCCGTCGGGTGCTTCAAATGGCAGCAATCGAGGCAGTTTGTCTCATATTGGCGTAATGCATTCAAGGGTACGGAGAAGATTGCAGAAGTGAAGAAGAATCCAAGTCCAGGTCAAGAAGATGAGGTGCAACAAGAGAAGAAGATCGCAGAGGTGAAGAGGGATCCAAATCCAGGCCAAGAAGATGAGGTGCAGCAAGAGAAGAAGATTGAAGAGGTGGATCAGAAGAATCCGGCGGCAATCAAAATTCATGACAGCTCACCCGACATGCCTGAAATCTCCCGCGATTCTGGACATCCAACTCCATCAGACATGGAGTTGTTCAGATTTGAGTTGGAGCCTACAGCCAAATCCCCCAAAGAGAACTTGTCCAAGACCCAAGCCATGGCTTCCACGGTATATCAAGAGAACGGCCTTACTTCCTCCATCATCTCCGAGGTCAGGAACGCTGAGTTCACGATGAGCACGCGGAGTTCTTCGAGTGAAACACCTGCAGTGGATATGACGCCAACCCCACACCAAAAAGAGCAGCAATCGTTATCTGTGCCCAAGACAAGTTCTTCTCTCGAACCAGAACTCTCAAGCGTTCATGGTATATCAGAATACATCGAGTCCTCGGATAGTAACGTGCCAACAGAAGGTGGCCAAGCGACGAGAACGGATCGGCCATTATATCTTAGTGCAACTACGGAGAGCCACTCTAGTGCTGAGACAACAATAGGACAATATCCCACTACCGAAACGAGCGGAGGACCTGCTCCAGAAAAGTTCGACAAAACCTCTTTGCCAGACCGTGAGACACAGGAGAGACGTGATGGCACTTTAGACCGAGCACAGAACATTAACGGTGTGCATAACGATGCGATACCTATATTCCAGTTTTCATTTCCCGTCTTCCAAGTGTGGGCAATAGGCCTGTGGTCTTGGGACGACCTGCTTTTCAAGTTCCCGTATGATGCCATGCATCGGCATGATGCCCTTGCACTATTTCTGTACTTGAAAAATGACGAGGCGACTTCTCCGCAGTTGACCACAGGTTCCAGGAAGGCTTGGGAAGCTTCACTGAAACTTCTTTGGAAGGTTTGGCATTCGCGAACAATTCAAGATTTTGTGTGTCGATTCGGAAAGGGATCAGTGGTAAATACCATGTATCTACTTTGGGCCTCTAATGCTTTCAACGACCCTGAACGACCAAGAAGCTTATTTCTTGGCGTAGCTGACCCTGTTGTGTCGCCGGTTAATGCTACTGTACTCCAAAGTTCCATTCCGACTGTGGATGATACCACCTTGAGGGTCAGTCCTCGAGCGGCAACGTGGCAAAACATCGACATGCTTCAGTCATCGGTGTTGCTCTGTCCCGATGATGCATTCCAGCTATACTACTTTTTTCATGAGAAGGTTTGGGAAAACTTTCCCAAACTCATAAGAACTAATCGATATTCCTCGGTGTTACATGGAGCCACGCTACTGTTCAATATGTATAGTAACACCCGCGAGCTCCAGGGGCTACGTAGCAGGAGGTCGGATAATCAAATCATCAAAAGTCTTGCCAGGCTTATCATGCTGGAAGCCTTCGCTGGGACCCACGAAGTTGAGGCTTTATTTCCCGGGATGGGCAGTTATTCGCAACAAAGCAAGCCGGCATCTGAGGGGCAAGGAAGCGACACTCGTCAGGTGCCTCATACTGACTCGCCACGATGGCATCATTATACAAAGAGTGATGTTACTGTATTGAACAGTCATGATGCGAACACTGTTTATACCATCTTCAAACACAAGCCCCTCGGGCTTAACACAACCTTGGGTAAATTGGTGGAACGGCACCAATCTCATCCCGATCTTCGAAGTTTACTCAGTAGGGTGACCAGAGAATCAGTTGTGTCAACGCTGCGAACCCTTCAGCGACTTGTAATATGGCAGTGTCCGGAGCGTATGCCAGATTTGTTTTCCGGCCTTTCCAGCAACGCAACGCCTATACCTCCTCATAAATACAAGTTGGGAAGAATGGTCCACAAAAACAAAAAATCTGGCATTGTTGAATATGCCACCATCATGCAAGAGCCAAGCGGCGTTGGAAGCAAAGTAGCTACCTTTTCCGAACCCGACAGCGAGGCAACGGTGCCTCTTTCGACAGCGGTTCCATCGACTCCTGTCGATGGGAACACGCAAGACCTTGGCCAGCTCGCTGTCCCGGTAGAGGATCGACCAACGGCTATGACCAGAAACGAGCACATGCTGTTGGAAGGCGAAAGACAAGACGGAGTGCCATTGGATATAACTAGCAAAGAATTGGATATAACTAGCAAAGAATTTGCGGTGTGGATTGAGGACGAGAACGGGTTGGAAGAATGGAAGACTTTGGTAAAGAGCATGTCGCCTAGGTCGGCGTTGGCAAACGCCTGCCGTTGCCTCAAAGACTTCATCAGCACCTTGCTTTGTACGGAGGTCCGCACGGCCCAACAGGCTTCGAGATTACTCTCAAAGCAAGATCCCAAAGTACGAGAAGCCAACCCCAAGTTGGAAAGGGCTGTTGCAAATTACTGCACCGCGGCGAACATGGTATTATTGATAGAATCCACGAAAACTACGGCGGACCTGGAAGTCAAAGTTCTACCTCCAAACCTTCGCGAGCCGGCGAAAAATAACCAAACAGCTTTAATGGAGATAGAGCTCACAAGTATGGAGAGGCACAAAGTGCGTCTGTTGCGGAATTTAAAGAATTCAAAAAAAAATATGGATAAGAAGCTCACTGTTGGCCGCTCTTCCCCGGGTGTTCACACTTCCATGTCCAACCTCGCGCGACTGCAACGCAATGTTCGCCATTGGAACCAGTGGGTGAATCGAGTTCAAGTCAAAATAGATGAATTGAAGGCCAGGATTGCAGCGGGCTCAAGAACAGGAGGTGATACATCGAGATCAGAAGCTGAGGATGCCTATGATGTTGACACAAACGCTGAGACGCCTTCTTTTCAAAGCCATAGCCGGCAGACTATTTCGATACGCTACGACGCATTGCACAAGCTGTTTCAATGGATTTTGGATCACTTTAGACGGCTATGCTACGAACATGGATCCCGGAACTTTCCCCAAGTCATGCGGGAGAAAGGATGGACCTATCCTGAGGCAATGCCCATAGAAATCTGTACGTATCTCAGGGGTGCAAAGTGTGCATCTTGTCTCAAAGTATATGGGGATGCAACATTGAGTGCCCCTGGTTTCCCGCATAAACGTCGACGGCTTATACTAACTTCAGACATCCACTCCCAGTCGCACGAGAGATCACTGATTCAAAAAGCCTTCTATATAACGGCCTATCCGTTCCAGAAGCACACACACTGTGCAAGCATTTTATCCCTTACACGGAGCAACTTCGGTCTTTGTGTCACGTCCGCAACGTATATTCTCACTCTAACCCGATCGATACTACCAACGTCATATTGCTCATCCAGAACCGTAAGTGAATTCCAGTATACGACAATTATTTCCAACCCCATATCCGGTGTACTACTTTCAAGAGTGTTCCCGACCCTATGTATGTATGGATAAGGGCTGGCGGCGCTTCTTCGGTCTTCTTCGAGCCCTCTTCGCTTTGAACATATGCACTGACTCCTTTAGTGATTGAACTTACAAAGGCATTCAACGCAACAGCAATCAGGGGTGAATTACGGGATGTTCTGTATTTGATTCGAAAATACGAACTGGAACAGAGAAGGCAAGTTGAACAATCTCACGCGACGTTTACCGCAAAGCTAGACAAGATCAACGCGCAACGATCAGAACTCAACCGCTGGGAAGCTCAGGTCCGACGAGAATTCGAAGATGATACCTTTCGCTCACAACATGAACTTGGACGAGGAATTAAAGATCATGTCTGGGCGCTGCAAGACGAAGTGAGGCGTGATCACTACCCGAACGGCTTAGGGTCCTACTTTGAGGAAGGTGAATCTCCACACGCTGACGGACGAACCGGGCAGTCTCCCAAACTCAACGTGTGGCCAGTGGCGGATGATTTTCCAGGAGAGTCCGAGCCTTTTCCTGCAAAGCCATCAGACCCAAGTGCTACAGCTCCGGATGTGTCATCATTTCCATTCACTCTCGACTCGCGATTCCCACCATCCAAGGTTCAGAAAGGCTTGAAAGAACAGGGAAAGAAATCTTCGCAACCCGAGCCCTGTAACGATGATCAATCGGAAGTGTCTCCAAACAGTTCAACCCGTCCCAATTACCCACTGCATTCGTCTTCTTGCTTGGCGACGGTCAAGGCAACGCGCAAGCCGGACCAAGAAAATGGTTCTTCCCGGTACAGCAATTTAGGGTTCCTTCTACAATCTCACAAGAGTAAACCTTTGATACGGGAATCTTTGATACCCTTGCAGCCCACCGAGAACCCGATCCGGCACATGATCAAAACACAACGCCACAGCCCATTCGTCGGAAGCGTTCCCTCTTCCCATCGTGACAGATTCACGACTTCTGTCCCGCAACTGGATACAAGTACAAAAAGGATCCCAACACAAAAGACGTACAAAGGAGGCCGTGCCAGGACGTACCGGATGCCCAATTACGCAGGGAGCATTCCAACTCCGTACACCCCGGACAAACATGATCCAGCATCAACCAAAGCCACCGGACCGCGAAGAGTCCTTTCGAAAACGCCACCCAAGAGAGAAGGCCGCAGGGGTCCGCGACGCGTGCCTATTGCCTAGTGCCAGTGCTCAAACACATACAATTTGTATTAAATACGGCTGTTTAGACTCACGTTTCGTTACGATGGGGAGAGGTGGAGTATGCGCCGTTATACAAACCACAATGCAAAAGACCCATGATCCTTCCCTCGGCGTCAACATTGCAGGACATACATCCTGCACCCCCATACACCACACACACACCACGCACATTGAACAGTGCATGCGTGAGTCCATACCTCTCACTACCATCCCCATCACACCCTTACTGTAGTATATATAGATAGATAGAAAAACAACACCTCTCTTAGTAGCAATGTAAAATCTCTTCCGTGTAATATAGATAGTACCGTTAGAAGAACAATACAAAACGAAGCTTCCAGCTATCATCATCGTGCACAAGAAAAAAATGCACTCAAGTGCATCAGCAGTGTGCAGACAGAGAGCAGAAGCATAGATATTGTTGTATACACACACACAACAAACAACCAAACAAGTCTGAAGAAAACAATATCTGAAAGAAAAAAAAAGAAATAAGCAGAAATTGGAAAACCTTTTCGTTTCTCCAAGGCCGCCCCCCCCCCGCCCATGGGCATGAGGGTTAAACAAATGACAAGCCATACATATATATACATTGCCGGCTTAATCAGAGAGCACGTGGTCTCTGATTTATATATCCGAATATCGCGCCCCCCCTGACTGGATCGGTACGGATCCGTCCATCTCCCGTTCCCTATTGCCTTGGTGATGACTAACCTTTGTAGTTTCTTTAATTGAATCCTAGTACCACATACACACACACATACACACACACAGACAGACACACACACACACATGTACACAGCAAAACCTCCCACGCCCCCCCCCACCACTAACACCGAAAGAAGAACCAGCAAATCTATTATGTTATATTATGTTATGTTAGCAGCAGCGGACAAACCCCACCAACCAACCAACCAACCAAGCAAACAATCCTATCCAAACTAAGAAACAAAACAAACAAAAGAAGAAGAGGAAGAAGAAGAAGAAGAAGAAGAAGCCCCAGCTAAGACAAGACAAGACAAAGATGAGATGAGAGATTACCCTACTACCTTTGTAAGCCAGCATATCAGCCTCGGTGTCAGTGTCAGTGTCAGTGTCAGCCTCAGCCTCAGCCTCAGGCGTATGGGGAGAAAAGAATTGGAGAGAATTGGAGAGAATAGGTGAGGAGGGCTGATTGATGGGATATGTATGTATGTATCTATCTATCTATATCCTGTTCTGATGCTATTTGTTTGTTGTTTTGTATCACGTTATATCACGTTACATTCCATTACGTTGAATCACGTGTAAAGTAACTAGATAATTCCAGCAGGTTGGGTTGGGTTGGGTTGGGTTAGACTAGACTAGAACTGTTTGGTTGGCGGGGCCAGGTAGGTAGGTAGGTAGGTAGGTAGGTATGTAGGAGGTTTATCAGGTGATATGCCTTGATGAAGACACAAAGGTTAAAGTAAGACGCTCTGAATGATGGATGGGGTATCTATCTCAGATATCAAGCCAGCTATCCAGCCAGGCAAGCAATAATCATCCCATGCCCATGCCCATGCCCATGCCCCCGCCACCGACCAGCCTCCACGACACCAACCCCCTGAGAACCATCATGCCATCGTGCACGACGGCCCATCTTACCTTGCTCAGACACCTCGACACCACGGCCGCCAGGCTGTTCGTTCCCCTTTTCCCGACGCCGTTTCGTATCCCGCCGTTGAGCAGTCCCTCGGGTGGACCGTTGATGATGATTCTGAGAAAGGCCTTCATTTCGGCCGAGGGGTCCCAGATGATTTCATCCTCGTCGTCGTCGTCGTCGTCGTTTTCGTCTTCGTCATCTTCGTTGTCGTTGTCGTTGTTGCTGTTGTTATCGTTGTCATGGCGTTGGTGGATTATTGCAGTCGAGGAGGAAGTATTGGTAATAGTACAAGATAAGGGGGGGAGAGAAGGCGGCACGGGACGTGCGTACCAGACGCCCCAGACGACGAGGGTGCCGAGATAGACGGCCCAGGGGAGATGCCACAGTCGGCCGCCGCCGAGCTCGCCCTCGCCGTCTATGACGTCGACGCCCCGGTCCACGAGTTCGGCGGCGTGCCAAACCGCGTTGCTGGCTTCCTTCATGTTGTCCGCCACCCACTTCTTCACCACCTTTTGGCTCCGCGCGTAATCCGCTCTGGCGACCGGTCGGCCTAGGATGTGTCGCGCGCCGGCATAGATCTGTAGGTCGAGAAAGGGCGTGTGGAGGAGGATGTGTGCGGCGTGGTACAAGGTCAGTGTGGCGGTACGCGAGGCCTGGAATTCCCTGAGAAGGGTGGGGCTGTTGGCAGGTAATCTGGACAGGTACTCTGTGCTGAAGAGTGAGAAGTCATGGTGCCAGGCCGAGTACGAGGCGGCGAGACGCGATTGCCAGTTCCCGAGGGGGTTGGTGTCGATGACGCTGAGCGAGGTCTGGTCGCGGCGTTGCATGTCCCACGCTATCGACATCAGGCCGTGGAGGAGCAGCGATCTGGACAGCCGGTTGAGATTCCTAGGCACCTGCGCCATGCCGGGGTTGAGGTACATCTTCAAGCACGACAGAAAGAGCGGAGCTTGTGGCTGTTGCTTCTGGCGTTGCTGGTGCCAGCTCTCGGCCGATTCGGCTTCCCAGAGTGACTGGTCGCACGGGAGCGGGGATCGCAGTTCAAATGCAGACATGCAGAGCGACTGGCAGAAGAGAACCGCGTGTTGGGTGTCCCACATGAAGCAAAGGAATGCGAGTCTGGTTTGACATCAGCACGAGATCGTGGGGGGTTGGTTATCATCAGGGGGAGGGGTACACCCACCTCTTCTTCTGCTCGGCGTCGACCCATGTCTGCCAGTCGTCTTCGAGATCGTCTGTTGCGTCTTCTAGCGTTGGAGGTCGGATGGATTGGCAATCGCTCCGGCGGATGAGGTTGATGAGGAGGCCGTGGAACAGATGGGACATTTCATGTTGTTTCTGGCCGGCGCGGCTCTTGCCGAAACATTCGACGAGCAGGATGGTTTGCAGGACCCAGAGATCGGGTTTGGAAGAGAAGCCGGCGTTGGCGAAGATCTGGGGACGGAGCACATCGTGGATGCAGACCTGCAGGTTTGTTAGACGCATCGGTCAAGGGGTTGCTACATGAGCGGGATCAACATACAGCTAATTGATGAGCATCCTTCTCCCCATACGTCGCGCCGAGGAGAAGCACAGACGCGAGGAACAAGGTGTCGACGTGCGAAGGGTCAAATGTTGACATGTGAATCAGAGGGTATGTGGTGTTGAAGCGCGTGAAGAAGAGGTCGCAATATGTTTGCAGGCATGACAGGGATAACAAGTAGTGGTCGCGGGTGACCAAGCTACCGTCCGGGGCTACCGGCTGTGTGACATCGATCAAGTCCAAGAGCTGGGCGCGAGCCAACTCGTCGATGATGGGTAAGCTGCGTGATGGTTGGAGCATGGAGAGTGGGCGCTCCACCTCGGACTGAGATGCTTGCTGGACCATCCTGCTCGCCGGCATCATGTTCGGTGTGGTCTCAGCAGCAGTTGGGTTGAAGGGGCTCAGCAAAGCCTCGAGTTTCCCGCCGTTGAGTTCGTCGTCCGTCAGAGGCGGCGAGACAAGCGGCGCGGGAGGCGATGTTTGATGCAGCGAGTCTGCGCGCTGTGAGGGGATCGATCCGTAGTGTCCAGCCGTCGACAACGTCTTATCGACGACCATGTGATCAAGTTGGAGATCAAATGCGTGACTGGGTTGGCTGACGGAGTTGTGTGGCGGGAAGTGAAAGGTCGGAAAGGAATCGGGCATGGACTGGGGGATTTGTTCCTGTCTCGATAGGTCCATGTCGAAGAGCCAGTTGTAGTTGTTCATCGTGGTAAAGGGGTTGTTGAAGGAGCTCGCCGTATCAGGGTTGAAGATGTCCTCAAGTGGAGCATCGTCGAAGGCCGTTCCTACTATAAAAGGCTCAGGCTCGGGTTCGGGCTGCGGCAATTCGGCCGACCAGAAGCGTTGGTCGAGATCAGGGGAGTAGGCGGGATTGGAGAGGTTGCTTGCGTCGAGGGTATCAGGGGGGTAAACGGTGTTGTCGTGGTCGGACGAGCCAATGGATTGTCCGAGGGAGGAAGGGTCATGTGAGGTGGGGGGAGATATGGGAGCGCCTTCGTGATGTTGTTGTTGTTGATGATGATGCTGGAAAGGCACAAAGTCAGACAACTGCTGTAGAGGATTGTGGTGGTGGTGGTGGTCGTATGGGCTCTGCGAACGTTCGCCGACGTCCTTGTTCAAAGTGGGTTTCTTGGTCACAATGTTCCCATCGGCATCTTTCCACATGCGTTTGCGGGTATTCAGCACACCATGCCCTGCGGCACCAGCCTCATCGTCCTTTTGGCGGTGGCGGGCCATATGCCTGTCTGCGTGTTATTTTAGCAATCATTTCCCAAAGCCGTAGTCGATCGAAAAGCGCTTGGATCCGTATGGGAAAGTTGACATGGAGAAAAGAAAAGAAAAAGGCTGAAATGCGGTATGTAGAGTGGAAGAATTTGGCCCATCCACTCTTGGGGAAAAGCATGGACACGGGGGAAAGTGGTGACACGTGCAATCTATGGATGCCGTGGCCAACCCCGAAGGCCTACTACTAGATGCATTTGCTACCAACAAAAGCATGCATAACCTTCCCACTCTACGAGTACCGAGCGGGAAAAGAAGACTATTTCTTACCTAATAAATCCCTTCTCTTGAAGTGCGCTCGACATCTCGTGCACGTATACTCGCCTGTGGAATGGTTCAGCAGATGCCTCTGCAAATGCTCTGCCCTAGTAAAGGTCCTTCCACAGCCCTGATTTTCACATTGGAATCGCCTGCCATCATTTTTGCCATTGGCAACATCCTTTCTCTTTCTCCCTTTAGGCATAGTATTGATAGTAGGAGCAGCAGTAGCAGCAGTAGTAGCAGCAGTAGTAGAAATAGTAACAGTAGCAGTCGCCAGGACGGTGGAATCCATAGCCTGTGCTTTGGAATTGGTGAACGTAGAGAAATTTGGGCGACACAATTGAAGGTTGGGGGGGAAAGTCTGGGTATCATGGGGGTTTGGAGGGAGGATGATTTCGGCAATTCGCACGCATTGCCGAGCTTCGCGTTATCAGAGTATCGTGATGTCTTCCGTGTAGTCGGGCCGTAGTGTCACGGCACCATGCCGGCAACCCGGGAGAAAAGGGCGGGGCTAGCCGTGGAGAGGGCAACAGGGATTTATGGACGAGCAGCCAAGGCCAAGAATGGGGGTGGTGATAGCCTGTCACCTGGCGAGTAACAATCAAAGGTGGGGCGGCTGAGTCGCATCGGTTATCCCGATATGGGTTGGGCCATGGAGACCAGGCGTAGAACACCTGGGGTGGAAAAGTCTCCGAGGACATACATATGTATGTACAGTACATGTACATGTTACATGCACGCCCTATATGTAACATTAAGGCTGACACACGGATCTCGGCCGAGTTTGTCATTGCCCCCCCCCCCCGTTCCCAAGCAGGCCGAGATAATCCACGTTGAAGACCGTATATACTAAGCGGGAGTCAGCGATATTACTTACATATAATAGGATCTATGCCGCGTGGACTGGAGGAGTACATATTGTCACGTGCGCGGCACTGGGCCGACTCGCCTAAGTAAGACCCCTGCTGACCAAATCAAAAGACAACGACGTCCTCGTTATTACCTATTACTGTACAGTAACATCGTATTGTGCGTCTGTCTACGCCACACTGACCAAGAACCCCTTTTCGCCATCCCTCCTCTTGACCTCCGCCCTCTTAACAAGATCATCCCCAACAGCCAACCTCAACCTCTCCGCGGTCGCAGGAGAATCCAACCACCAACCCCCCTCCCTTCCAACCTCCTTCCCCTTAACCTCCAGTCCGTTCATCTTTCTCGCCGCCCCAACCGCTTCTCTCAGCGCAAAGAACACCGAACTACCCAAGAACAGCGGCGGCTCGCCAATACCCTTGCTACTCTGCACACTCCTAAGGTGATTCCAGTTGAGTTTATTGCCCTCGTTGTCGTAGCGCAGCATAGTAGCGTTAAACACTTGTGGGATGTCGCTGAAGCCGGGAATCTTGTACGTGCCGGGTCCCTTTGTGAAGAGTTGGCCGTTGGTGGTCCAGAGCGTTTCTTCGAGGGTGAAGAGGCCTTGACCTTGAATGAAAGCTCCTTCTATTTGGCCGTAATCGATGGCGGGGTTGATCGAGTTGCCCGTGTCCTAGTAACAAATCAACATCAAGTGGAGTGGACAGGAGAGGCAGACATCAACAAGAGAACAGGCTTCTTACCATCATCAGATCTGTCCTCAACACCGTATGATCACCCGTCAAGAGATCCAACTCCACCTCGGAACATGCCGCGCCCTGCGTGAAATAATAGTACATTGGCTTGACCGTCTCGTGATTCGTATCGCCCCACGTGTAACCCACTCTTGGCATTTTCCAGAATCCGTTTGCAGCGAGATTGATGCGATCGATATAAGCCGCGTGGATGATTTCTCTGAATGACGCATCTGGCCCCATCTTCTCGCGGAGAGGTGCAAGACGCTCGTTGATCTGGTCGCAGGCGTTCTTTACAGCCATACCATTGAGATCAGATCCCGACGAGGCGGCTGTAGGCGACGCATTGGCAATCTGGTATGTCGAGCTGTCATGGGTGAAGATGGAGTCGAGCGGTGTGCCGAGTTCTTGCGCGCAGATCTGACACATCTTCGTGTATAGGCCTTGACCCATTTCCGTACCACCGTGATGTAGCAACACACTGCCATCGGCAAAGATCTTGACATAAGCGCCCGCTTGGTTGAGATGCAGCGCCGTCGCGAAACTAAGACCGAACTTGGAGGGGATCATGGAGATACCGCGCTTCCTCCACCTGTTCTTGGCATTGAAGTCTACAATGGCTGCTTTCCGCTTATCGTACTCTGACTTCCTCTTCAGTTGATAGAGGAGAAGTGGCACGTGCCAGTCGTCGTCAATCTTCTGGAAGAAAGGCGTCCACTCCCCGACCTTGTACAAGTTCTTGAGACGAAGCTCATCGACGTCCATGCCCATTCCTTCAGCAATGTTGTACATCATGGTCTCGGCAAAGTACATTCCTTGTGGTGCCCCGAAGCCCCTGAATGCAGTGTTGCTGTGGATGTTCGTTCTGCACACGTGACCTCGGAGGTACACGTTGGGTGTCTCATACGAGTTGTCGAAATGTGTGATACATCTATCCATGACTGCACCACTCATGTCCTGGGAGAACCCGGCATTGTCGTAAATGTCCGCTTCGAGCGCATGCAGTTTACCCTCTTTGGTCACTCCGACCTTCCAGCGTGCTTGAATGGGATGACGCTGTCCGCTGAGTAACATGTCCTCGTCGCGGTTCAACATGAGCCGCATCGGCCTTTTTTCCTTCTTCGCAGCAATGGCGAGGTAACAGGCGAACGGCACGCTTCTCGACTCCTTTCCACCGAAGCCACCGCCCATGCGCTTGACTCGGGCGTTGATGCGATTACTTGGCACGCCGGTGACCTGGCTGACGAATTCTTGCGTCTCCATGCAGTTCTGCGTCGAGGACCACACCTCCATATGACCGTCTTCCCCAGATGGGATGACGAGAGCAGCATTGGTCTCCAGGTAGAAGTGCTCTTGGCCGCCCATGCGGGTTTGGCCTTCGAATACGCGATCGCACTCGGCAAAGGCCTGCTCCATCTTATCGTCAATGGCAAGACCCTTTTTGAGATTCTTTCCGTGCGCAAAGAAGCTCTTTGCCTCAATGGCCTCATCGATGGTAAGAATAACGGGCAGTTCTTCGTAAACGACCTTCACGGCCCTCGCTGCGGCCTGTGCTTCGAGCGCTGTCTCCGCGTATACCATGCCAATGACCTGGCCGTGGTGCAGAACCTTTCCATCAGCAAAGAAGGGTTCATCCTTCTTGATCGACCCCCAGATGTTTGTTTCTTTTGAGATGCTATTCTTGTCGATGTAACCCACAACACCGGGCATCGCCAAGGCTGGCTCGAAATCCACACTGATGAGATTGGCGTGTGCTTTCGCCGACAATACCAGGCCGCCAAACAGCTCGCGATCGAATCGAGGCATGTCGTCGATATACTCGGCTTCGCCAGTGCACTGTTTGAGAGCTGACAGATGCGGGACCTGCTTTCCAACAACACGCTGTTCGGTGGGATTGTAGTTGTCGCGATCACCCGTGGAGATGCCTCTGTGAATCTCATCGATGGCCTGGCCGTCGACATGCGCATGTCCAAGCTCGGCCGATGATTCGTGCCAGAAACGGAAAAAGAGAGATAGTGTAAGCGTCTTGCGATAGTCTGCCATGCCACCGGGGACTCCAAAGGGAAGGTCGAAGTCGTCCAGGAGCGCAGCAAGACCCGCGTCTAGCGTTTCTCGCGAGAACCACTTCTTGCCCATGATTGCAGCTTTCGCTTTCGGAGCCACCTTGGTCGTAGGAGCCATGCCGCCATACACCAGACAGATGTCTTCCACCCGATCTTCAGAATCGAGCCGTACCCGAAACGCGGCAGTAACAATAGCGATGTCGTCGTCCTTTCGCTTAGCCTGCTTGTATGCCTTGAACACTTCCCGAGCCCCCGCTTCTGGCAAAGGTATCCGGATTTGGCTCAGAATGGCATCCGCCGGCAGTGAAGTCGTACGATATGCGATGAAGAAGTCGTGCATTGGTAGATGGATGGACCCCTTCGTCTTGTTGACCGCTTCCAGAGTGGCACCACAAGCCAGCAGCACCGGATTTGCGTCGGATATGGGCGATGCGGTTGCGATGTTACCAGCGAGCGACGCGACATTACGAATTTGACGACCAGCGAAATATCGGAGTTGTTTACGAAGTGCTTCCAGAACGAGGGCGCGCTTGCCAAGTTTGGCATAGACAGTCTTGCAGATGGCCTCGAGTTCAGTAAGTGGCGTGTTGGCAGCGAAGACGACCTCCTTTGCCGATTCCAATTCGGAGTCTGGAGGGATTGTGTTCCGCTTCAACTCGGGCACATCGGAGACATATACCGATACTGCAAAATCCGAGTTTTTGAACCGGACCTCGACTTGCACCTCACTTGCACCACCGACCAACTTGGCAGACGGATAGGCATCTTTGAGGGCAATCAGTTGCTCGAGGGTAGTAGGCCTGAACCAAATCTTCTTCTCGTTTCCATAGCACAGCGGCTGAGGTGCGTACTTCCATAGTGAAGATGGGAAAATGACTTCGGTGTCTGGGATGTACTCTTGGAAGTGCACTTCAGGAACACCGCGCCTGGAGCCACGAGTAATCGGTGCCTCGAGCGAAGTCTCAGCCTTGACCTCGGTAGCCACATTCGCATCTTCTTTACTCTTTACGGGCTTGTTATAGGATGTGCCACTGACTGAGGAATCCTCGTCGGGCTTCTCCCTGGCTTGGACGATGGCGGGGATATTCTCGTCGTCCGATGTTGTCGCGGGCTCGGTGGGAGGAGTGGAAGCTTCCGACTTGCCATCGGTGGAACTGCTGTCTGATTGAGTAGTGGTAGAAGTAGCAGTAATAGCAGTAGCAGTAGCAGTAGCAGTAGCAGTAGCAGTAGCAGTAGCAGTAGCAGTAGCAGTAGCAGTAGCAGTAGCAGGCGTCGGCGCCGGCTTGTCCCGACAACATCCGCCAGGCCGACCACAAGACATGTTTGACGCCTTTCCAGTCTTGCGTGCCGTTTCGGCAATCTCCTTCTCCGCCTTGACGTCATGCTTATTCTTCAGCCCATCCTTGGTCTCATCTGCCAATTGACCGTTTAAGTCCTCAATGATGAAGGTCTTTGCAGCCTGCAATATCGGCTTGTATCCGGTGCATCTGCACAGGTTGCCGTCCAAATGTCCCTCTAATTCAATATCTCTTTCGCTCAAGCAAAACCTCTTGGATTCGGCATCATACGAGTTTCTCACGAGCGCATACAGACTCATGACAATTCCCGGCGTGCAGAATCCGCACTGACTGCCGTGCAGCTTCGCTATCCTCTCCTGGAGCGGGTGCGGGTTATCTACGCTGCCAATGCCCTCAATGGTAATGACATGTTTGCCGTCGATTCCCACAAGGGGGAACAAACAGGCATTCACGGCCAAATGCCTGATCCCCCTCTTATCTGACCGCGTGTCGGGCACCTGCAGGACTACTGTGCACGCTCCGCATCCTCCCTCGCCACAGCCCAGCTTGGTGCCCTTGAGATTGGGCTGTGCGCGTATGAAGTCGAGAAGAGTCCAGTGCGGATTTGGATTGCTAAGGACCGTCTTTCGACCGTTGATGTAGCAAGTTATATTTGATATCGTGTATGTCGATTTGATGAAAGGCGTGAGAGCTTCGGAGGCGGAAAGGGCCCGCGGAGGGACGGCGGCTGTGTTGGGGATGGGTAGGGCCATTACAATATAATTAAAAGATATAGGTCGAAGTTGATAATGATTTCAACGACGACGAAGTGCGAAAAAGAGAATTGATAGGAGTAAAACAGAAAGAATGACGGGAGAGAGGAGACAATGGGCCACGACTAGATACTGTATCACGTGTCAGCTATCAGCCATCAGCCATCCATCAGCCAACACCCATACGCCGGGGTTTGAGTAAAGTCGTTTGTTTGATTTGATTGGCCAAAGTGCCGACCGACGTCTGATGGGCTGTGACCCATGCACGTCCATTTACATACATACATACATACATACATACATACATACATACATACTGTGTACATACCCTTGTACTGTATACACTATGTATTATCATTCCCCACTCTTGCTCTCTTGCTCTCTTTGAAGTTTGTACCACAAGCGCAAATCCACTATTCCCCTTTGTACGGCGGGGTATAGTAGCACGTTAGCACACATTGCCCCTCTAACCTGCCCCTCATCCCCTCATCACAAACCCCCATTTCTGCTGTGGAATGACAAAATTAACCACTTGGCCACTTCACCACTCTACCACTCCACCCACTCCACCCACTCCACCACTCCACCACTCACCACTCACCACTCACTACTCACCACTCACTGCTCACCATTCAAGCATGGGACCTTCACGTGTGCGTGCTGGCACTCCCCAGTTAGCGCCAGGTACCCGTACAATAAAGCTCCCGGGGCCTTAGAAATGTCAAAATACATCTTCCCCAAAATCTCGTCTTTGCATCCCAAATCCTTCTCTTCCAAGGCTTATTATACCCATTACCCTATCTGTTTCCCTAGAACAATCGCCAGCATGCCCAAAGCCGACTCGCCTCCCTCGGGCTTCAAGCCCCTCAAGGACACTGCCCTCTTTAGCCCGCTCAAGTTGGGCCGTCTGAGTCTCCAACACAGAATCGTCCACGCGCCTCTGACGCGTATGCGCGCCACCAAGGAGAGCGAGGGTATCACAGTTCCCAATGACCTCATCGTCGAGTACTACAGCCAGCGTGCCAACAACGGCGGGCTTCTGTTGACTGAGGCGACCGACATCTGCAAATTCGTAAGTGACAACCCACCCGGGACAAAAACCTCTTCAGAAGATGTATTGACCGCATCGCAGGCCAGTGGCTACCCAGGATGCCCCGGCATCTTCTCGCCCTCTCAAATCGCTGCATGGAAGAAGGTCACCGACGCAGTCCACGCAAAGGGCGGCGCCATCTTCTGCCAGATCTGGCATACCGGCCGCGCCTCACCTGCATCGTTCCGAGGCGGAGCCCAACCCTGGAGCTCCAGCGACCTTCCCATGAACGGCAACTACTTCGACGGTACTTCGTGCTCTGAATTTCCCCCTCGCCCAATGACTGTGGAGGAGATTCAGGAGACTGTGAAGGAGTTCGGTGCCGCCGCCAAGCGCGCTGTCGAGGCTGGCTTTGACGGTGTTGAAATCCACGGCGCCAACGGCTACCTGCTCGACCAGTTCCTCCACGACAACGTGAACAAGCGCACGGATTCGTACGGTGGATCCATCGAGAACCGATCCAGATTCCCCCTCGAGGTCATCCAGGAGACATGCAAGGCCATTGGTCCCGATCGTGTCGGTATCCGGCTCAGCCCCTACAACTACTTCCAGGACACAAAGGATAGTAATCCGACCAAGAACTGGGAAGTCCTTTGCGAGAAGATTGCAACTCTTCCCAAGGAAGTGAGGCCCCTCTATGTGCACATGTGAGTTCCACGTCCATCCTTCTCTTCTTGGCGACATGTACTGATGCCCGTGTCAGGGTTGAGCCCCGCTTCGACGAAGTCCTCGACGAGCAGGCCAAGCTCGACGCCCTCTCCGCGTATATCTCAGCCGATGGCGTCGAGGCCGAGGCTACCAGGCCCACCAAGCACGGACTCTCCTCTTTCCGCAGCATCCTCAAGAAGGGCGATGTCAAGTTCATCGCCGCCGGTGGATTCGACCGGGACAATGCTGCGCCCAAGGTCGAGGCCGACGACGCGGATCTCATCATCTTCGGACGCCCCTTCATCTCCAATCCCGATCTGCCCAAGAGGCTCGCTGAGGGTCTCGAGCTCAGCCCATATGACCGCTCCACATTCTACGGCGCTGACCCCCCGCAAAAGGGATACACAGATTACCCGGCCTACGCTGCAAAGGCTTAGATGGAAGCATTGCCACCGAGTAAACTGTTTACGAGCATTTTATGGCGCTGGGTCTGTTTATTAGAATTAGCATAGACAGTATAGAAACCAGACATCGGATACTTGCATTCTAAAACATCCTTCGATCCTATGATGGCATCGCGCCTGTCACGTGGTGGTGAAACATCTAGTCAATATGGTGTTCCATCTGGATCAGAACTGACTTCCCTTGTGACTAAACCGCCTTCAACATTGAAGGTTCCCATCAACCCAAAGTGGTCCGTTGCGAATGCTAACTCACCCTCGTCTTCCAATAGTCGCACAGTCTCCGCGTCTTCCACCCTGACGTCGACGCCCACTTTATCAAGCTTGGCTATCTCCAAGTCTCCGCAGAAGACCATCTTGTCCAGTCTTTGGCGTCCCCATCGCGCCCCACTCGCGCTCTGAAACCCCCAAGTCGCACCGGCTTCATCGCCCTCTATGCCTCCAAGCTCCAGGTAAGCATCGCGGAATCCATTGTCCTGCGGCTCCGTCCGATCGCGCGGCCGATTAGCATTGCAGTCGCCAGCCAAGATACTCGCTGCCACGCCTCCCCACGGCGGCTCGAGCCCAGCCTGACACCGAAGCAGCTGTGCGAGCCCCCTCCACTGCACCGGACGCATAGCGCCGCTCATGGAATCAAGATGCACATTGCACAACCTGAGCACATTCCCGCCTCCCGCGCTCCCACTTGACAGATGCACATCAATGAACAACGCATCGCGCCTGAACTCGCTCACAAAGGGCAGCCTCCCAACCCTCGCAACGCTCAGCCTACGATCAATAAGCGTCACCGTCCCATAGCCCGCCCCGCCCCAGGCCCCGCCATCCACATCGCTCATGTAGAAGCGCTCTTGCACCCACCCCGCGCCCTGCAGCAATGCGACGTCTCCCGATCCCTCTCTCGCGCTCGACGACGCCAAACCCTCCCACTCGGCCATCTCCTGCAGGAACACGACCACGGCCGATGTCGTGGGCACGCTCGACACGAGCCCGGCTAGATGGCTTAGCGCAGCCGACATGCGGGCCTGCGGGTACGGCGCCATGAAGTCGATGTTCCACGTTACCAGATGCAGAGAGTGAAGTGGAGACGGCGGTGGAGACAGCGTCGTGCTAGTAGTAACAACAGCGCCAGGCTGGAAAGGGCGCCATTCGTCGTCGACGAAGGCGTGGAATGGCTGGGCGGCGGGGGTGTGCGAGAGTTGCTTTTGGAGCAGCGAGCTTAGCATTGCTTTTGATACCATTGTTTTGTCTTTTTTTGTTGGCCCGTTTGTTCAGACGACGACGGTTTTTGCGCACTGTAGTGAGCGATAGTTGTATGTTATGTTATGTGTGAGGCCGGCCCTCTTGTGTGTGGGTTGTGCGGCGAAGCTGTGGAGTAGACGTACTATGGGCCTTGGCGTTCGCCGTGCGTACCACTCAGCACGCTTCCCCTCATTTATACGTATGTAGGTAGATAATTACCGCGACTATTAATATGTAAAATACCTCGCGAGACACGTAAAATCTGGATAGTTTCCAACAAGTCTAATTCTAATTCGTTTCGCAAAAAGCTATTTTATCTCCTACAGTGCCCTAACATATCCATCTATTTATCCATTCGTTTGTTTTTTTTCTTACATATGCCGTATACGCGGCGGCTGGTATATGTATGTACCGTACAATTGGTATATCTGGACCGTCCGTGCTCAAATCAATCTACGCAAGCCAAGCCAAGCCAAGCCGTATGGAATCTTCCATCACGGGAGTGAGTAAGTAAGTAAGTAAGTGAGTAAGTGTGTATATGTATGTATGTATGTATGTATGTATGTATGTATGTATGTATGTATGTATGTATGTATGTATGTATGTATGTATATACGTATGTATGTATATATATAATGAACTAGCTTTCGCATCATTGGATGGATTAGATACGCAAGATACGAAGGATATAAAGAGATAAAATAACGATACAAAGAATGAATAAATAGGATTAAAGGCGTGTATGTCTGCTATATATGCCGTGTCCGTTATTTATCTATCGACCTATGGATCTATCTATCTATCTATTTTCTTCGGGTTGTTGTATCGAGGCCTTGATTGGTTAGGTAATTAGAAAGCGTGCAATTAGTATACTATACTATCCTAGTATGACAAATACATAGTTACATGTTAGATGGATACATTGATACAGGCATGGGTGGATATACCGCTGCTTTGACATCTAGGTGTTTCCGATCGACCGACTGGCGGACCGATAGACTGGCGGATAGATACATGTCTCGTGTTGGTTGTGCGTTCTATTCTAGTTCATTCTAGTCTACTTTAGTCTACTCTTCTCTGCTCTTCTCTTCTCTTCTCTGCTCTGCTATGCGAAAGGGGCATAGGTCACCTGATTGGTTAGGTTAGGTTAGGGTCAGCATTGTCACGTGGTTAGCGCTTGGGATTCTCCAGCTTCTGGGAAAGTTTGCACTCGTATTCTTCTTCTTCTTCTTCCTCTTCGTCGTCATCGTCGTCGTTTGTGCTGCCCAAGTAATCCCACAGCCAAGGTGGTGGGTGGGTGTTGGAAGGTAAAATCGACTACATAGTACATACGTACTACTATGGTAGGCGCTAATACCCTGGCGAGGGAACGTGCCGCACTAGAGTGTACATATGTACTCGTGAAAACGCCTGGTCCTGGAATTACATTACAGTACATGAGCTGGTCTAAACCCGAGTTGGAAGTGTTCTGGTGAAATCTTCGGTGTTGCCACGCACGTGACCCCAAGACTACCCGGCCTCTTGAGTATATATATGTGGTTACTTCCACACCCATGGAGACGCTCCGTCATGCTCACAATAAATAGACTTTGTTATTTCAGTAGGGGGGGAGGGGTCAAGGATCGTCGCCTCGCTAGTGGCTGTCTCGGGGGCGCTCATACCGGGGAACGCCGGCCGGTGTGATGCCGATGATGCGGTTGTGGGAGCTGTCTTGCATGCGTGTCGTGTCGTGTCGTGTCTAATGTAGCGGTTGAAAGGGCGGGTCGTAGATCCTGGCGTAGGGCGAGATGGCTAAGCTGGAGCTTGTCATTTGTTCGTGCTCGTTCTCTTCGGACTCAGCTGGACGAAGTGTACTTGCTGCCATGCATGGTTGACACCTTTGTTGTGGTACCTGTTTATATCAGTCCTGGCGACTTCACGGGGACAGCGGAGAACATAGAGTTGTCCATCACATGGACGACGTTTGAGCCCAGATTCAATTGCGACGATACATGGGAGCCTTGCTATCAACCCGATCTTCACACAACCGCGTCGTCCGTCCTCTTCGCAAGGCCCTTGTAAAACTGTCTCTCCTGATGGAACTTTACGTCCTCACCCGCAAACACCTTGCCCTCTTTCTCCGCCCGTCTGCGCAGCCTCCTCACTCGCCTAACATCCCACTCTACGTCTCTAGTCAGATACCACGTCCAGCAATTTGCCACCAAGCCAAGTCCCATGGCGCCAGCACAGATGGCGAAGCTCGTCTTGTATCCGTTGTACTTGTATTTGGCCTGGAACAGCTGAGGTGCAATGATACCGCCGACCTGCCCAACGCAGTTCTGGAAGCCGAGGGAGAAGGCTGTGCCGGTTGTTCCTTTTAGTGACGAGGTGCGCCATGCCCAAAAGGGGATGAAGTACACGGAGTAAAAGGTGGTGCCAAGGACGACTGAGATGTAGACCGTGGCGTTGGAGAGACCAGGAACCGCGAGGAGGATGAAAAAGGTAAAAGCACAGATCATGATGATGATGATGAAGGCAGGCCGAGTGATGTAGGCCTGTTTGAGGAACCACCCAGCGAAGATGATGGAAAGGACTGTTGCCGCAGCAGGCGGGATATTGAGAAGCTGGTTTCGAGGAAGTCCAGCATAGCCGAGTGAGGTGGTCACGGTGGGGAGTTGCCAGGATAGTGCGTAGCCAGCAAAGTTGACCAGGAACTGTGACAGCATGAAGGAGTAGTTGCGGATGTCCCAGAGACTTGTGATGACTTCCTTCTTGTCGAATGCGGCGTCCGCGGTCAGAGGTGCATTCTCCGACAGTCGAGCTTCGAGGTACTCCTGCTCTCTGGGCGTGAGCCACTTTGATGAACGAGGCGATTTTGGATAGTCGGGCAGCCAGATGTAGATAGCTGCCGAGAAGAGGATGGTGAAGATGCCTTCGAGCAGGTAGAGCCATCGCCAAGCGCTGAGGCCTCCCAGCCCGTTCATGTACGAAACTCCGTACGCGATCAGTGAGCCGAAAATGCCAGACGTGTTTTGCAAACCAAACATCCACATGACAGGCTTGCCGATCTCATCACTGCGATACCAGCCACAGAGCTGCGCCATCAAGCCGGGGAACATGCCAGCTTCCATGGCGCCAAGAAAGAAGCGCGCAGTGTAGAGACCGCCTGCATTGCGAACGGCAGAGTGACAGGCTAGTACGATGCCCCAGGATAGCATGATGCGGGTTTGCCAGTTACGCGGTGTCATCTTCTTCAGTACCATGTTCGACGGCACTTCAAAGATGATGTAAGCTATCTATTGCGGAGTTAGAAGTGGACGATAGTTAGACGTCTGAGCTATACGTACGAAGTATATGGACTGCACCCAATTGTACTGATCGGCAGTCATGTGTAGTTCTGTCATGATGTTGCTCGACTTTCCAACTTGCAGGACCTTTGCCGACGCGGCGTTCTGGTAGTCAATCTGTTGCAATGTCAATATCCTTTCGCATCATACTTTCGCCTAATACTGCTTGCTTGAGACGGGGTAGACATACATTTTTGAGGACATACATCAGGCCAATCAGTAGTAAGAAGCGACGATCGACTTTGCGCATAATGGCCTTGTTCTCTTCGTGCGTGAACGAAGACAGGAACTCGGTCTTGCTATTTGTGTGACTGACTTCAGACGAAGTGTCGGGCGCATTCGTCGTTTCCATATCATCCTTTGCTCCTTCGATCTCGATATCTTTCGACGGCGCACTCGAAGCCATTGTGAGGCGGGATGTGGCTATTGAGAAGCAAAGTACTTAGACAATTAGTACTTCTCTCAATCTTTATAGACATCTCTCCGTTTTCCAAGCAGTCGAGCGGCAGGATTAGCTGCCTGTGCCGTCACGCACGGTCTTCAGCCTTGATTCATCTTTTCCCTTAGGTGCCGTGAAACCGGAAGCGAAGGTATTTTCCGTTTAGCTAGAGCTTGCGCGCGATCTCGCTCTATCTCTCAAGATTTGTGATGCATTGCGTGCAATTTAGTCCAATGACGATTGAAGTGGCCAATCAGGGACAAGGTGGAATCTTGTTGAAGGATGCGGGGCTCGAGTAATGAGGTCCGTTGCTGCAGCGTGAATGTCGTCAGCAGAACCCTGAAGCACGACAAACAAACCACTTTGCCGGCAGCGCCTTGGTGAGCGAGAACAAAAGGTCGCTATGGTCCGCTAAGTCTAAGTCTTCCAATGTGGAACAGGTAGAAACTGTTTTTTTTTTTGAATATGTTTTAATATTGCTTTCATGGAAAGGGTTGGATGCAAGGAGAGTTGAGCGTGGGCAGTAATTAGCTTTGAAGTTGTCAAGGGGAAACGCTAGCCCCATCCCGGCTAGCCTCCATCTCCAGGGTCAAATCACGTGTTTAGACAAGACATCAGATAGGTATCTCCTGGACACTCATTATCTCCACCAGAGTACGTCAGAGCCATCAACTAGCGTCTATTTACTTCAAAAGGATTAGTGTATCCGTACCCCAAACATTCCAATTTTGTACATACATACAAGTACATCTCGAGGCACGCATCTTACATACTGTCACGTGACCCCGCGCAGTTATGCTTACCCCAATCAGATCGTGAGTTTGAATTGATACCTTGTACGTGGCTCTACTCGTTCACGTGCGACTATCCTATCCCATGACTATCATAAAAGTCGAACCTGTTGCGTAATTTACCACTCGTTGATCTATGGCCAACAATCGGATAGAAAGGCTTAGCGTATCTGTAGTCGGATCAATGCATTTCGAGAGAATTCCCCAAACCCTTCAGTGACTATTCAAACTTATCGGCCCGACTAGTGTCCCTGCCCTACATACTTACCACATGTGTGATTGAGATGGAAACCCCAGTCAGGGCCTTCAGGACAGTATTGTTAACATCGCTCGCAATCCTGGGCTCTTGGGATTGAATGCGTCTTCTTTCTGCAGAAATTTATGTTTTTTGACTACAAGTGCTGTCTGTATCCTGAAATCGTTCCAGGTAGAAAATGTTGTATAGACATTGATATCCCGTTGTGAAAGGATGGATTTTGTTTCTACGCCAGAAAGGAGTAGATCAGGCTCATGGCGGCTTATATACGGTTCGGGGGTGGATTGTGATAAGAACCGTGTTGACACGCTAGTCGTGCCAAGGCTGTGAATCGTTCCTGCGTCAATGGTGCAGCTGATGTCACGTGCGGGGAGTAGGCCCACGAATATTGTACTGTATACAAGATGCTATGTGTTACTTCTTCTTGTATAAAATGTAGGAGATGATTTAATAGGGCTTGGGAGTGTTCACAGTTTAGTTATAATCGAGTCATGTTGAAACAGTGACAGTGGAGCTATTTGATTGATATACTGAAGTCATTCAACGGTCCTGCTCTCTGCGGCGGAGCATTGCAGTCTGTTCTTGACGAAGAGAACCCCTGAAAAGCGCCTACTGAGTGTTGCCTAAAAGGCCCTCACCCCTCGCCAGGAGTACAATAGAAGTGCCCTATGGGTCCGTAAATTTCACTCCCGCAACTAGAACCTGCACCGCCGGACACTGCGGACATTACTCTGAGTGGCAATGGTAGATGTCGCGCACCCCACATCTCATCGTGTGGTACCTGCACATGATGCCCTGGCCAGTCGTAGTGACCATCGGAAGGCAGAATTGGGACTCCATGTAGCATCGCGAAGTCCAGGGAAAGTTGTATGAGTAATTGTGGCGGCCAAGTCCTGTGTTCATATGAGCTCCTGTGGCTACAACCTGGGGAATTGCCATAATGTTGGCAAATGGATTGGTTGGAGGGTTCGTAGGCTCGCGGGGCGATTGGCGGCCGGATTTGGGGCTTGATTTTGGTTCGACATCGTGATGGGTTGGGGATACTTGCGAGTCAATCGAGTAGTGCAAAGGTTCCTTGGTTGAAAATGGTAGTTGAATAGTTTGCAAGTGAGTCTAGAGTAGAGGCAGTTATGTAAAAGGGGACAATGAATGGTCGGTCCGTCCAGAAAAGGTAGACATCCTTGAAACTCGCCAAAGATTATTCAACTAATATAGGTAGAATCAGGCTGCAACAGCAACGTTCCTCTAAGTCAACAACGATACAAGGCTTCCTTCCTCTCCTCTGTTCAGGGTCCGGGTGTTGATGGTGAATGAAAAGAGTAACCTTGGACATTCGGGGCTTGCTACTAGTCCAAACACTGTATTGACAATCTCATGTCGACTTTTCATGGATGATAAAACAGGTAGCAATCGCATTGTTGGCCTGAACAATGTTCGCTTGCAGCCTGATTATGCAGATTCCCTCCTGATCCAAGCACAATCCAGAACCAACATTGTTGTGATAACTTACGTTAGCACGAGAGGCCCGTAGCTGCCTGCCTCAATAACGGCGATTTGGCTTCGCCATTTTTCTATAATAAAGAATCAACCGGACCACGCTAACTTTGACATCCCATTCGCTCACACAACGCTCCATCTCAATCATGCGCACAGTACTACCGTATCCCTCTGTCCGATCCATAGCTACTTAGTGTAGGGATGCTTCAGAGATTTCCAATTAAACAGGTGCATGTAAGAGATGTGTATAAGGCGAGGCTGTATGGCTCTGCTCCACGGCAGGGTGGGAGGGATAGCTAGACCATATCAAACTCGGATATGCACTGACATCTGTCACACCTCTGTGTGTGTCTGCATCAACCACAAGCACTTCATCTAACGATACCATATATTGAGGTATGACCAAAAAAGAGCGTATCAAAAAGGAAAGCTGGGAGTAAAATCTGGCATCTAATTAATATAGGTGGTAGAAAGGATCACTTTGAACTCTATTTGCCCTGCATGATTCATGTGCATCGGAAATCCGATCAGCTTCCAGAATTGTGTTACAATGAGGAATCACTTTGAGGTGCAAGCAGATCAAGGACCACAGTTGGGCAACACTGCCGTATCCGCCTGCTTGAACTATGGCAACTCGAGTGTCCAGTTTCGTAGCAAGCCGTAGCAAGCCGTAGCAAAGAAACAGAGAGATCAAAGGTAAAGAGTAGGTGCGATGATATGGAATGAGGCTGACAAAGACTAGTTTCTAACTACTACACTGGGAGATGGAGCTGCGTATTAGCTAAGTAGGTAGATCAGATCATGTGGTGTAGACTACGAGCTGGTGAATTGAGTTCATATAATTAAAGTAAGAAGATTAATTAATTAGTAACTATCTAATCTATAAAACAAATAAGATATGTATAGTGCTTAAACAGAGTAGTAAAACGTGTATCTAGTGCTTCTTAGGATTATGTAACTATATTTTAAGGTACTTATGTAAACATTAAAGATGTTTACTAAAAGTTACGTAACTACTTATAATTATGTAATTACGTATTAGGGTGCTTGCAATAATTATGTACGCAGTGGTCAGGGTGATCGTGTTGGTCAGGTAAGCACCCTACGCGACAGATCATCAATGCATATAAAAGACAGAACCCACGTAGGTCTTAACGTGAAATTGAATGTATATTTGACTCTTTACAGTTCTTGACCTGCGTGTTATTCTAGCCAACCCTGCAAATGCTAACACTAAATATTCGACGTTTTGACTTACCAAGAAATTGAAAGTCGAAGAAAACCAGGTGAACGATCTGAGGGCACATTCTTACCTATTGCTAGTCCTCATTTGTGTCTGAATGAGTTCACCACTTTAAGTCTTTGGCTTCTTTGCCTCGTTGGTAACGTCGCAAGACCATTTTGGTTGTTTGTTGGCAGTGGCCTCGGCGGCGGACTCGTCCTCCACTTCGCCAATGGCTGTCATGTCACGTTCCTTGATGCATGTCTGAGAGCCTCGCCGATTGAGGAGACGGGCACTGAAGAGAAATCTTCCCCTGAGGCTCGAATGCTTCTTTGAGTATACTAAGTTGTGGGCAGCCGCTTTTCTTGTTGACCTTTGAAAGCTTTTCTCTATCGTCAGGCACTACAGCCTGTTGCTCATTGACTAGAAGATGGCCCTCGGCATACCTTTTCTTTACGCCTGAGATCTTTCGATCCCAAGGCAGCTATCCTACGGGTCAAAACAACGTCAATATCCTCCTCTTGTGCCAATCAAGGCAACCTCGCTATTTCGTTCAAATCAGTCTCACATGTTCCAGTTTCTTAGTATATAACCATGACTCCCTCCGCGCTCGACAGATCGAGGACAGCAACTTCATAACCTCATTACTATGTATGTGTTCTTTCAATGTGACGACTTGATGTCGATACAATGACATGGCTCACCCGCATAATATACATGAGCCAAAAGCATAATAGCTGCAAAGCTAGCTTTCAATTGCATTTGAACGTGAGCAACGTTGATAGACATCTGTAACACAAACATCAAACTTGGTTTCGCCTTTGTGACGGTTTTATACCTGGACACATGTCAGCTAGTGCGCTTGTCGCATTAGCTTAGCGGGTGAATATGGCTTCACGTGACATTGGCACTGACCTACAGTGCATACTGTACACCAGATCAACAACGGTTAAGCTGCTCAGTCATCGTGGCCACCACGCTTAATACTTGAAGATTGGTACAAGACTAGATGGCCTGTACGTTGGGGACATTAATAGACGATGGCGGCATTGCATTTGGAATCGAACAGCGTGCAGGGTTCTGTCTTTGTGTGGATTTCATCATGAGTAAGATGGAAATCTGGTGAGCGGCATACTACCTTGTGTACATAGAGTAAGGTATCGCGCGGTGCGAGTAGCCCCCTCTAATGAATGATCCGGCAGAGTTAAATATTATATAGGAATGTATAAGATTAGGGTGCATATGTAAACCCCGCACACTCTACGATTTGAAACTAAACAGCCACCGCCTTCGCAGTTGACACCTCCAGCCGAGCTTTCCTATCCGCCTCGTCTTTCTTGTACTTCTCTGCCCTGCCATAACTATCTGCATAGCCCCCCAATACCGCCTGTTCCACCGTAATCGGCTTGTACTTGGCCTCCTCGCCCTCCTTCCTACAATTCGGCAGGCACTCGACGACGAAATCTGGGTTCCCTGAGAAGAAGACGGGGATACTGTATCGCTCCTTGCCGGAGACGTTGATCACACGGTGCAGATTGGAAATGTACTTGTCGTTTGACCAGCGCATCATGAGGTTGCCGAGATTGATGACGAAGGCGCCGGGCGTGGGCTGCACGTCGAGCCATTCCGACGTGTCGTGGTCGTAGACTTGGAGGCCGGCCACGTCGCCTTGTAGGAGAAGGGTTATGGTGCCGAAGTCTGTGTGTGCGCCGATTCCTCTGGTCAGTTTCGCGGGGCTGTCGGGCGGCTGGGAAGGGTAGTGCAGCAGTCTCATCGTGGCGACGGCGCCCTCTGCAAACTCGTCGAACCAGGTCTCGTCCAGATCCAGCGTGAGTGCGAGCACTTTCAATATGTCCTTTGCTAGAGCCACGACTTTGCTGTAGTATTCCAGGGCTGTGGCCTTGAAGTCGTCGACGTCGGGGAGCGTCGTCGGGGATGGCCACATGTTGGGCCCGGAATTTAACTTCTTTTGCGTGAAGTAAGGGTGTGTCTTTGGGATCTCGTCGCCGATGTAGTAACCCTCTTTGAGCTCGGGGAGAGTGCCGGCTTCGAGGATTTGCGACTTCATGAGTTCGTAGCCGCGGTTCCATGTGTTTGTTGTGTCTGGACGGCATCTATGCGTCGGCATTGATCTCGAGAAAGGGATGCGAGGAAGAGTAGGAGAGATAAATACCTTTGTTGACCTCGTTCTTCTGCTCGAGGGTCAGGTCGAAGAATCTCTTGTTCCACTCCATGATCCTTTTTTGTAGCTCCAGCGGCACCAAGTGCCCTGTGATCTGGAAGAAACCATTGTGGAGACAGCAGTTGCGGACATCGTTTACGAGATTTGTTTTTGCAGCAGCATCGCCGCTGTAAAATGCTGCATAGATCTTCACATCAGCAATTGGATCCCTTGACACGTCGTTGATGTGGGATTCGGAACGCGAACCTGCAAAGTCTAGAATTGGTGGTGCATCTCCGGCTCTCGGCATTGCGGTGGTCGATCACTGTGTGAAGGATATTTATATGGATAGATGACCAAGTCAAAGTTTACTCTACTCTGGTTGGATGGTGAAGAGAAATTATGTGCAAGAGAATTGTTGAAGATTGAATAATTATGGATATGAATTGTGATAAATACTACACATCATCAACCGTGTTCGTTATATGTATTCACAGCTCCACCCTAGCTACCCCTCCAATGATCGTACCAGACGAGCGCTGGTGGCGATGGTGGGGTTCGTTCGCGGCGCACCGTTGTCCCATCTTTCCTACGCTTTCCCCCACCTTTGGTGTTATCAGATTGATGGGATCGAGACTTGAACTCGAACGCGAAGGGTTGGACGTCCACTATTTCCGCTTACTTTTGCTGCCCAGGGTAGTCGTACCTTTCGTTATACAGTCAACTAAGAAAAAGGTCATGTATTGGTCGTAAGCCCCTCAAACCGGTGCAACCCTAGCACCCGTGAAGATACATCTAACTTGCCACCATGATCCGCAATGAAAACAAAAGACACAATGTGGAAGGTGTAGACGAATACAAAAAAAGGCCAAAGCCTGTGAACAACCTCCTGGACCAAATATGCAACGATCCGACCCATATATCATACATACATGCAATCGCATTACGGACATGGAGTTCAACCTTCAACCGCATAGTCATCGTCATTTTCGTCTTCATTTTCATCGTCATCGTCATCGTCATCCTCATCGTCATCGTCATCGTCGTCTTCATCTTCCACGTCCAGGGCGTTCAATCTCTCCTTGACCTTGCTCCAGCATTCCATCCTCCTCTTCTCTATCCCAAACAGTGTGCCCCATACACTGTGCATCCAGAACCAGCCATCGCAAAGAGTCAAATCATCCTCATCTCCATAGTAGCTCTTGGGCGCATCAACTTCCCAAATGCTCACCTTGTCCTCATCTGTCCATGTCCTCGTACCCTTGGGGGTTCGATGATTTGCGTTAACGTCCACGAGCACGACATCCAAATGTCGACCCTGGTAGTTCTCAAATAGGCCGTCAACATCTGCGGCTTCCATATCTGGGTAGTTGAGAAGAAAGAGAGATTCCAAAGACTCGATTCCGAGGCAGAAGTGCTTCAGGGTGTCGCTTCGCAGACCTTGACTCGTGATAGCCAGGCGCCTGAGGTTCGGTGGCGGATGCGGGAAGTAGTCTACGACGTCGAAGGAGCAAATGAGTTCTTCCAAGTTGCTCATAGTTTTGAAGATGCCTTCGGTCTGTGGCTTCATGCGCAGCACCTCAGATATAGTTGCGTAGACCGGTTGTAAATCGATAGCCAGTCTCTTCAACATCGGTCCCACCACACCGCATAGATCGATGATCTGGGGCAGCCTTGCCATAGGCGTCTCATTTCCACATGCTTGCAACTTATGCGGAGAGAGGAAAAGTGATGTTATATGTCGTGGGATATCGGCCTTGTCAAATAGTCGCTCATTTCGCCCGGCTTCGCCATATTGGAGCGCCTGAGGATGGTAGCTGGAAAGTTCAAGGCTGAGCGTGCGCCGAAACTGCGCGTAGGAGGTGCAGGTGTTGAGGTAAAGGCAATGGGCGTACAGGTAACGTGATGATACTATGTAACAATGGCGGGATACCAAGGTTAAAGCGCGCAGCGCCTTTGTCGTCGAGTGCGAGGGCGCATAGGCAATTGGTAAACGGCCGTCGCGCGTGCCAACGAGCTGATCTAGAACCTGTAAAAAGAGCTCTATTGGGAGAGAGAAGAAAGCTCGTTGCACCGGATGATGGAGTTGCGTCTGTGGGTGCATAGTGTGGTCATGTATGAAGAGTGGCGGGGCAACAAGTGAGGTCTGTTTTACCAGGTTTGAAGTGGGGGTTCGTAGTTTGTCGAGTGCTATTATCTGCTAATTACCCAAGTATAAATGTATGGAAGTCACGAAGAACGTCTTAATAATGAGGTCTCGGCTTCAGAGAGTTTTGCAGTCTGCGCTTGATGATGGAGTGGGGAACGTCCAGCATTGGTATTTAAATAGAGGCGGGTAAGTTCAATCAATATCAAAAGGTCCTCAACCAAGGAAAAGATAATGCACTGGTGATGATCATGACAAATACAATGCGCTCGTTGGCAATAAAGACAAAGACAATGCGCTGATTGGGATTATACTCGACGAGTTTCCTTCAAATGATAGGATGTGATAGGATGTGCTTGGTGAAAGAGCATCGTTTGCCCAGGGTGTATCAAGATCAATACCAAGACGAGGATAAAAGTAAGACTCACGTGACTGATCTCGTCATGTGTCACCCGAAAGACTTTGCAGACTGGCTTTATGCTGAGGATATACCTTTGTAGGGCTTTCCCGGCTGGTGTACTCAGTCTCGGGTATACGGGTTGTGAGGCGAGATGGCAGTACAATGGGATGATGTAATTAAAAGTGCAGGTTATATATATCCGAGTACGCCACGTGACAGATTGGGATGACCCAGATACGTCATGTGACAGATACGTCATGTGACAGATACGTCATGTGATAGACTGGGATGTCTTTGAGGGAATTGCAGGCGAGCAGAATGGATGTACACTTGCTTACATGAACAGTTACTGACATGTACTCACTAATGTGGAATGGTGTAATATTTAATCACATGTTTGTACAAAAATTGGAAAAGGAACAAAATTCTTCATCTTCGGCTTTGCTGAGAAATGCGCGACTTTGCTCGTCTTTGATTGGTCTGTCTACTAATAAACTTTCGGGTGTGGCTCCATTTCTATCCGAACTCGACAGGCTCATCATTAGGAAGCAGATCACCCGAACTCGATTGCTAACATCTTGGTCATAACTGCAAATACCACCGCTTTCTAAACCCTTACGCGCCCCACCCCACGATGTCGTCTCTAAGCTCTTCATCCATTGTTCGCATTTTACGTCTCGAACTTTCTCTCTCTCATCCGCGCATCAAGTATAAGTAGCCTTGCCGTCTTCCATGAAGACGCTTTTCTCCATCATCTTTGCACTCTTAGCAATCGCACTCTACAGCAACCAAGAATATATGTTATCGCGCTTTACACAGCTATCCAGACACATCAAACCTGTGCTCTTTAACAGTACGTGCACAATGTCGACAACATCAGCACCAGCGACGACAACAGCCTTCCATGGCCTACCCGTCATTCCTCCGTCTGAGAACCTGACCTCGACCGCACCCCGCAAGATCGCACAGTCCTTCCTCGCCATCGAGCAGTCCGAGGGTGCTGGAGCCCGCGTTCGTAGATCCGTGGGCACCCCCAAACTACGCAATTTCAGCCCGTTTCTCATGCTCGACCACTTCACTGTGGTTCCCGGCGCCGGTTTCCCCGACCACCCGCACCGCGGTCAAGAAACCATCACCTACCTTCTCGAAGGCGCAATCGACCACGAGGACTTCACTGGAAACGCGGGTACAATCCAGGCCGGGGATCTACAATTCATGACAGCGGGCCGGGGCATCGTGCACGCCGAGATGCCAAAACAGGATAAAGACGGAAAGGCCTCCATCGGCATGCAGCTCTGGGTTGATCTGCCCAAGGCGCTCAAATCGTGCGAGCCGCGGTATCGCGACTTGAGAGCAAAGGAGATCCCGCAGGTTACGGCCGATGGGGCCAAGGTCCAGGTTAAGATTATCAGTGGACAGTCATATGGAACGGATTCGGTGAAGGAGTTGGCGTATACACCTGTATGGTTCCTCGACTTCACTGTGAAGCCTGGTGGCACCGTCAAGCAGCCACTCCCCAAAGGCTGGAATGCATTTGCGTATACTCTGGCTGGCAACATCATCGTCTCTTCGAACCGCATCTCCCGACCGATCCCGCAATACCACAATGTCGTCTTCGAGAAGGAGGGCGACAGCGTTGAGATCTCGGTCGAGGAGAGCGCGGAGTCAGAAGCACGCTTCATACTGGTGGCGGGTCTGCCGCTTGACCAGCCGATTGTGCAGTACGGACCCTTTGTCGTGACGAGCAGGGAAGAGGTCATGCAGGCCATGCGAGACTACCAGACACACTCTAACGGATTTGAGAGGGCATACAACTGGGAATCCGAGATTGGGAAGACGATGGAATAAACAAAGTCGGCACAGATACCTAAATCTCTTTTCAGATTGTTGCCATGTATATAAATTTATAGATTCTTTGCTCCCGCAACTTCCTTCTGCACGTTACCCGTCACATCTCCTCCGAAAGGAAAAAACAAGATGTTCTCTATATGTGGTCCGTTTGCTGAGTTGTTTCAAAATGCGCAGCCAAGGAAAGATGTCGCGGGTTCGGCATCTGGCCTTTTCGGAAATTGATATGGGTAGGCTTTCTTTCATGTTTGTGGAGACGGTAGCGTGAATCTTCGTGAGGTGGGAGTAACTTGAACTACTAAAGGTTTTTTCGGCCATAATATGAGGGAATTTTACCCAGACTTTCGTTCTACACGTCCAATGAAACTGACTGATATCATGCTCTTGATATACATGTGTGTATTGATGATGATCCAAGTCCTAATGTGAGCTCTCCGGGAACTAGTGAAGTCAAAGTGCTCTGGCCACGTCCAAGCTCCGTCATGTGACTGTGTATCGGTTTACTATACACATGTGATATCTATTAATCGGGACCAGGAATGATTTTTCCCCTTGCTCATGGTCCACTCTGGAGACACCCCTTTATCCTTTCGATGCCTGTAACAGTTAATCCTCTGCATCCACTTGGACTGTCAGAGATACTGCCATCACAACGTAGAAGAGAAAGAGCAGCAAAGCTTTAGTCGTTTAGAGGAGAGAGAGGGAACCGATTGAGCAACGATTCAAGGGCCTGGCTGCTGAGTGTAGGATCGTGTTGGTTCCCTTCGACATGCTCTATCGACCTATCTGATGAGTACTCTTGGGAAGCTTCGCCATGTATGATTATCATATTGCTGAGGACTGTTTGAGTTTGGAATGAATGGTACTAGTCGGTGCATATTGGATTATTGCATGTCTAGCACCACCCATTGGCTATGATGTTTCTCTTCGCTGAGTTCTGTCATGTACAGTGAATGAATCTGCATCGTCGAAAGCACTTGGATCGCAGTTTCCTAACGATATTTGCTCGCCAGGTGCATCTTTCTTTAGCACTAGATGGCACTGACCTGACCCGGTCTGTCCAGTGTTTGTAGCAGGAAAGATGCCTCAACCTCCCTGAACTGAAGCAGTCGTACTGGTGACGCTGCCCATCATAAAAGCGCGTCTTTCTCTTCCCACCGTCCATCCTTCTTACACACCACATCTCGACACTCATTGAACGGTTTCACCTTGCACTTTTGTCTCTCTTTTTCTTTCCAAACACTTTTCATTTCTACTATCTATTCAGGCTCAGCTTTCGCACTATCCGGACACGAATGTCCTCGGCGTTTCATCATCATTGCCTCTTTCTCTGCAAGGTTCCTGGTCTTGTCATGGTGCGGATCCTCTGGAGTCCAATGATGTTCAACTAACACCACATAGTGCTGCTGACATCCACACCGACGGTCAATCTGGTGACGCTTTTGACCAGGCCAAACGACAGAATTTGATCCCTCTTCGCTCAGAACAGTTCTCATCACTGCGAAGAGATCACCACCGTGTAGGTGTATGATCTTTGGGACTCGACAGGTCTCCTTGTCTTCACTCAAGGTGAGTTATCCCCGGCACCCAACGTCTAGCCGCAAACCATTTCCATGTTTGGTAGGCTCCCCTTTGGTGCCAAGATCAAAGTCTCCAAGACTATATAGTTGCCCTCGGACTTCCTCATAGTCCTTGCGGGAACCCTGGAGGGGAGTGAACACCCCGACAGAAGAGGCGACATTTTTCTTATGGATCATCGGTTCTTTTCACACCGCGTAGGTGTATGATCTTGGGGACTCGAACGTTCTCCTTGTCTTCACTCAAGGAGTTGTCCCCGGCACCCAATCTAGCCGCAAACCATTTCCATGTTTGGTAGGCTCCCCAGCGGTGCCAAGATCAAAGCCTCCAAGACTATATAGTTGCCCTCGGACTTCCTCATAGTCCTTGCGGGAACCCTGGAGGGGAGTGAACACCCCGACAGAAGAGGCGACATTTTTCTTATGGATCATCGGTTCTTTTCACACCGCGTAGGTGTATGATCTTGGGGACTCGAACGTTCTCCTTGTCTTCACTCAAGGAGTTGTCCCCGGCACCTTCTCTAGCCGCAAACCATTTCCATGCTTGGTAGGCCTCCCAGCGGTGCTAAGATCAAAGTTTCTTCCTCATAGATCATCGGTTCTTTTCACACCGCGTAGGTGTATCATCTTTGGGACTCGACAGTTGTCTTGTCTCTCACTCAAGGTGAGTTATCTCCGGCACCGTCTTTGCTCCCACGACGGATTGACTGCAAGCAGATTCCATGTTCAATAAGCCTCCCGACGGTGCCAATATCAAGGCCTCACATTATATGATTATACTCGTTGGACTTCCTTATAGTCCTCTCAGGGATCCTGTTGGCGGTATTTTCCTCACAAGTCATCAGTCTCGCCCTTTCTCGCTCAGAACCATCTTCATCACTGCGAATCGGCCGGCGAGACTTCGTCGTAAGCCAGCTCTTCCACTCATTTGTCTCCGGCACCGTTATCCAATCACGACGGAATGGCTGCAATCAGATTCCATGTTTGGTAAGCCTCCCAACGGTGCCAATATCAAGGCCTCATGATACTCGTTGGACTTCCTTATAGTCCTCTCGGGAACTCTGTTGGCGACATTTTCCTCACAAGTCACCAGCCCTTTCTCGCTCAGAATCATCTTCATCACTGTGAGTCGGCTGGCGAGACTTCGTTGTAACCCAACTCTTTCACTTCATACGTGTAGATTCAGCTCGTCTTTTTTCTGTGTGTACCGGCCCTTTTGGAACAGTCTCTCGGTCTTGATGATGATGGACGGGCGGGAGGAAAGCGGGTGGTGGATGAGTGCCGAGAGCGTTAGCACTCCCAACGTTCTCTCGGGTATGTCCATTTGTCTGCTTCGACGGCTCGGTCACTGATTCCCTAGTCTGGTCCCAACCCCACTTCTCCCTCGCTCATACTACACCGTTGTTAGCAAATATACTGGAGGAAGTCGAGTCATCGTGCAGCAGGCAATGGTCATCGATTTGGGAACTCGGAAGGGCATATTGACACTCGAGCATTTGGTAGAAGGCTGGTGAATATCTGCGGGGACGCATCGGCGGGGTTGGAGGTTGTTACTGGCGTCGCAACGGAATGGATACAAAGGATGGCGATAGAGTTGGACATATCGGTCGGGGTAGCTTGGCATATATCACTGAGGTCGTCCGTGCGAGGTGATGAGTGAAGGTGATGAGTGAAGGTACGAAGCCGGAGGCCAGGATTGAAATATATATTCTTCGTGCTCGAATTGCGCCACGGTTGCTGTGATTGCCAACATTGGTACTGATGATGATTTTTGTTTGGTTGATTCCATGGAGTGGAATGTGTGGCTTTGGTCAGCACTCTCTCTGTTTGGGTTTCCTGTGTTAGCGTTCCCTCTCCCACCCAACATGTGGGGCACGCTCTACGTGCAAGCGTCGCAATCCAAAGGTCAGAGGCGTGGATAGCTCGGTAAGCCCTCACGGTATTCAGCTCCATTGGTATCTAGGGATGGCTAGGAGACTGGGAAGTGTCTCGACCATCATTTTCAAAATATAAACTTTTCCCTTCTCCAACAAACAAGTATGGTATACTAACTACTTCTCCGAGAATTAGTGTGGGTCCCTGCAGGTGCGCCTTTTATGGAACAGTAGGGACCACTCAACAACTTTGTCCCTGATCGAACACTGGGTGGGTGGCATTTGTATAGTCAGCCCCCCCACTCTGGAGAGCTGGTTTTCAACGGCTTGGTCAAAGGTTCGGCAATAGCGTCCAATGTACGCGTTGAGATAGGATGTTAGTGGCCGCGAACCAGTTTTTTTTTTCAAAACTCACTGGGACCCGTGGTACTGTGTGGCTTGGATTTGGTGTTGCAAAAAATAGAATCGGTAATATCATCGTGTGCGGAATCGAGGGCCCACCAATGAAATTATTATAGGGTGGGATTGATTCGTTTCAATCTATACACTTGATACGTAATGTGGCCTCTCGCGTTGGAAGTGCTGAGAAGGAAATGAGTTATTCCTGTCTCCGTTATGTTCTCCAAAGGAAACATGGAATGCGTCTAATACAGAGTTCTGCTCCTTCGACATCTGGGCAAGTAATGACTATGTGTATATGCAACCAAGTCGTTACCAGAATGATCGAGAGTTCTAATATGTGAACTAGTTTGAGGAATTATAGGCACCTATAGAGTAGTGCCAGTCCTCCTTACTCAACCCCTTCAAACCAAACACATAGGGAGGATTCATGACTGAAAGGTTAAAATATAATTCTACGAAAAGATATAGACACTCTGCATCCTACGTCTTTATCTGCATTACCACTCGTCAATTAAGAAAGAAAATCAAAGTTATAATTGTGGGTTTCTTCCCTAAAGACCAACACAACACGTTCTGTAAGTGGGGAAAAAGATCTAGTGGACTGAATAAGCTTTGTTTAGTAGTGCAGAAGGACAAGTACCAATAGCGTCGCCGAGGTATCTATGCTCTTGTCGTAAAATAAACTCACATCTAAACCGTTTCTGCACGTGAGTAAGACTCCTGAACAGCGACCTTCTTCCCCCTTCCCAGATATTTATCCTCCCTATCCTTCTTAAATTTATCCTTCTTCTCTGCGTATTCGATCCACCAATTCTTCGCGCCCGGCGACGTTCTGTGTGGCATCAAGTTCCACTGCAACAGACTATCCTCCTCGTGACTCTCCAATTCCAGCTCCACGTAAACATCCTGTCGTCTTGTCTTCGTATGTTCAAAGTCGCAGCGGTCAGCTCTCAATCTTTGCCCAATAATGTTGTCGTCACAGCCCACGCGGAAATGCGTCAAAACGGTTGAGACGAGCATAACAACCACCGTGATGAGTTGCGTAGCGAGACCAGACATGCCGAGACTGATCACCTGAAGTGTGAAGCCGATCCAGCCAATCATTCGTATAGTGTAGTATGAGATTTCCTTTTCGATCTCGGGCTTGGGAATGAAGCAGGAGAAAACGATGTTCAAAGGGACGTACATCGTGACCATTTTCGCGTTAGCTAGGATTACCAGTATCTTTTCTTCTTCTGGAATATGTCCTCCGGATTTCATCATCGCAATGCTGGACGCTTTCTTCTTCTCCATGACCGAGTTCACGGCGCGATCGAGTCCGTGCCTGTTCTGGTTGACAACGTATGTGCGAACAAGGACAGATACTACCATGGATATGGCATTTGCAAGCCCCCACCAGTCCCCCTGAAGAATTGTGAGGGCGAGAAGAACACCGTTGACGAAGACGCCAATCGATATCGCAACCATAAGGTCACGTGACCGAGGTTCATTCCACCATCGCGCTTTGTCTGTCATCTTCTCATCCACCGTCCATCGAACCATACTGTGACTCTTCTCAAAGTTCTGTGCTGTGCACCACCTCGAGAACCATCCAGCCAGATCTGTCGTCGTGATGGCGGCGGTCAGATTGTACACTGCGAATCCGGACTTTGCTTCAGTGAATGCATCACTGGCAAATATGTAGGCGCCGAGGAGGGGGAGAAATTCAACATAACGGCTCCGGCATAGGCGCCCTATCGAGGCGTTGACTTGTTCGGCACCAATCATCGTGATGATCCCGAGGGCATCGATGCGGAAGGGGCTCCAGTCGAGGAGATGGCGCAGGGGTAGTTTGTCGCATATTTCTGTTGTACATCTCGCTTCGTCTGCCATTCTCAAATTTTGATGGATGGATGACAATCTTGAAGGTTTCAGGTTTTCTATGGTCGGTAGAGGGAATTTATATAGGTTGTTTGTTTTGTACAACGTCGTACGGGGCTTAGCAGGTCTCTTCTGCGTCTTACTCTTGAGATATGTCGACATTATCAAGGAAGCAGGTGAGGCTTAGTTGAGGGACTAATATTTGTTGCAGCTCAGCCTTGCTTGGTCCCGCACCACACGCCCTCCAGCCGACAGCACGACTTGAACAGGCTACCTTCATATGCGCGATATAGTGTTCGGAACAGCCTTGCTGATTAACAGTGGTGAATTTGGGAATATTGAGAGCGATAACGACCATGGAGTTCAGAGACCCCGGCGTCTCTGGCCTCGCTTGAGGATCGTGTTCCCGGTATTGTTGACAACCGGTGAAAGTTGCTTCCTTTTGAGGTTGCTTTTCCGGGAGCTGGGGAAGAACCAAAACGGGATGGCTTGAATGAGGCCAAAAGCTAAGAGATTCATCTTGAAAAGTTTTCAATGACATGACGATGTTCATCTTACTCTACGAGACGCATTATCGCAGCAATCCGTTGGAAGAAAAATGTGGAAACGTACTGCTGCTAGAGTGAATTTATTGTGACACTAGTCATGGGACCTTTGGAAGAGGGTTGCGGACTGACTGATAGATTCAGCCTTGCGATACGTGGCGGAGCAACATGAACAAAATCACCTTAGTACGGCTTGATGCAATCACCCAGGAGTGATCGATAAGAACACAGAGAAGTCTTACGTTTGGAGTACATCATCTATCGAAGAGTCGATCCTTCTCTCGCTTGGCGCCAAGACTGGCGGCACAGGATGTGCTTGCAAAGCATGGATTGGACACAGGTTGGTTGGGGAAACGACAACTATTTGTACAAGATCATGGCGATACACTGTTCAGCAAGAGACTGGGATCTGACTTACGAAAGATACGATTGCTCTACATCATGCCAAGCGCGGATCCTCAGAGCACCATAGAAATGGTCATGTCTTACCGAAATCTTGATGAGCATCCTCCATATCAAGCTTTGTCTTATACGGGGGGCAATCCATTTACATCTGACTACTCGGAGAAGCTACCCAAAGACACAAACGATCCATGGGAAGAGCAGACGATAGTCACGGTCAACGGAATGGCATTTCCTGCGAAGCGAAACCTCATGCAAGCGCTAAGACGCTTTCACATCACTCACGTTATGCAATCAGTAAGCTTATCTTCTCGTTGGAATGAAACTCTTCTCAAGCATGATTCAGATATGGATCGACAGTATTTGCACCAACGAAGCGGATCCTGTTGAGCGTAGCGAGCAAGTCAGGCTCATGTGCGAGGTCTATGGCGAACGAAGCTAAAGCGATATCCATATGGTTGGGAGAAAGCACAGTGGGACTTGAGACTCCGTTGCGCTCGGTGAAGAACATAAAAAGTGCGTTTACTAAATGGTACCACGCTAACCATACATTTTCGTTTTGCAAGGAATGGGATAAGCACATTCGTACCACCGAAGCTACACCAGACGCCCTAGATCAGAAGAAATTTTGGGAATGGCTTCAGTAGCGAAAAGGCCAGCCGTTCTTCGAAAATATCGATTTTCGAAAGCTAGGAATTTGGACGGACCCCATGGCCTGGGACTGGCTCCGTAATCTGTTATCAAGACGGTGGTTTCACAGTAAGTAACCGGGTATAAGCTCCACTTGAACGTTTTGCCGACTGTGACCTTTCTTTGCGTAGGGGTCTGGACTTGGCAAGAGAAAGGGCTCGCAAAAAAAGCAACAGTATACATCGGCGATCGAACGCTCCCATGGGCAGATTTGAGATTCGCCATGCTTCTTGTCATGGCCCACAATCTTTCAAAGACAAGAGCTACGTCAATGATTGTCATGCCAAGCCGCGAATACCTCCATGTCATAGATAGTCTCGGCATCGACAAATCGCCGGATTTGCTGGACATCGTGGTCAATGTACGGCATCGCGAGACAGAAGTTCCCCGAGATAAGATCTTTGGTGTACTTGGTATTGCTGCGTGTTACGGTAACATGCCGTCCACAGATGTCACATACTTTACTCGGCTAGTGAACTATGGATATTTGAAAACGCAGGACCTTTACCGCGAGTTCTCGCGATATTGGATAGTGGAGAAGCATGATTTACGGGTTCTTCAGGCGTTTAGTCCCTCCAAGAGAAAGATGTCCGAGCTTCCATCCTGGGTTGTGGACTGGTCAGATACTACGCCATCCCACCAGCTCTCCAGTCGAATTTACACCGCCTCAAAGGGGAAAGACGAAGTCGGAGTGAAACATCATTACCACCTCAACAACAACGAGCTACAACTCACAGGTGTTCCAATCGACACACTAGAGTTAGTATGCCACGATACAAGCGTTGACAAAGCCGAACGCCATCTAGGAGATCGGACTGTCGACCAAGATCATTGGCGAGCACGACTGGTACAGCCTCTAATATCCCTGTATGTGGCTGACATGGGCAGAATGGACCACAGTGTTCTTAGGACACATTGGCGCGAAGCTGTAGGGAAGATGGACTGGGATCAACCATATCAGCCAACCGGGTAGTCTATGGCAGAAGCATTCTGGAGAACGCGTTTGGTAGACCAAAATCCGTACCTCACAAACGCCACGGATCACCGTATACATCTGGACGAAGATATTGCGTCCATCTTCGACCGATGGGCTCATCGACGTGCTTTAACACGTAGGCTCCTCCCAAAAACATATCGAGAACGAAAGGATGTTGAGGTTTCCACGCAACGATGGATCGAAGCACTGGATCTAAGTCTCCTTTACAAGCACTTCTTCGTCACGGAGAAGGGACTGATCGGACTAGCTCCAAACAACATACAGGTCGGCGATCTGGTGTGCGTCTTCTATGGCGGCAAGGTGCCGTTTGCGCTGAGGAAGAAGGAAGATTACTATAACTTGGTCGAGGAAACATATCTTCATGGTTTCATGGACGGGAAAGCCATCGGGATGCAGAGCAAGAAGCAATTAGACGAAGCGAGCTTTTGTATAAGGTGAGGCTGGCAATGCGCTAGTGTTTTTAGGTTAGGCGTACTTTGGCAGGCTCACTGGGGTCCTCATTTCCCAAGTAATAATTCCCAAAAACATCTTTTCTTTATCAAAAAAGCACCTCCTTCTATAACCAAAAGTCGAGATCCATGTCGAATGTTATCAAGAAAAAGGTTGAAAATGTCACCAAGAACAAACCCATGGGAGGTTCGCGTCCACGAGAACAACTGCGGACGTCTTGTCAAAGGGATACTAGAAAAGAAATTCTGACGCATGTTTAAACCTGTTCTGCCCACAGCCTTTGTACGTTGTCTTGACTACATATCTTAGGAGCAGGACGTCTACAAATCTAAGCGGAGATCTTGCCTCTAAGAATGCCACCTATGTTTCTTGATAGAAGGCTCTATCCTGTATATGATAGATGCGATATGGTCACCCAATCGCCAGTGGCGCTGCACCACAATACAGGCAGTTGCCGCACTAGTGTACATGGTCGATATCCCTCACAGAGATAGACGATCACTTTGACAATCAACTTCGGTTTCACTACTTCATTTCATCATTTCTCGCCATTACAACAACAGAATGGCGACTTCAAAGTAATGGAAAGCATCAATACAACGACCCATGTCTTCAAATATATCCAAAGATTGCGCAGTAGAACCGGCTGGCAAGAACCAAAGAGGCAAACATGACGAAGATGTTTAAAACATATCCAAGCAAGTGCCACTGCATTAATAAAGTCGGATAGAACTTAACAAACCCACCGCTATGTCCCCTGCGTTCTAGTTACTACCACCCCGCGATATGTGTTGATGTTCCAATCTTTCCAAAAAAGAAAAAAAGTTGTGAACCCCCGACTTGAAGTCACCTCCGCCCTCGACTCATGGCAGAGGATGTGATGATCAGAGAACCAGAAGGATATTCCCTCGTTCTCTCTTTCTTCTATGCACCAATTCTCCAGACTCAAAATTTTTGATTCTCACGCGCATGTCCACCGAAGCAATGCTGTGCACTTCGGCTCCGCATTACGAGAACGAAAACAAAACAGAAGAGCTTGAGGCACATGTCGTGGAAAGGCTGAACCCGAACCTCCTGATTGGAATGGATGCTCTAGTTCCCCAGAACGCCATCATTGATTGACCTTGGAAGAAGATTTGCTCATTCAGCCAAACTGTCAAAACACGATATACCCGGACAATCCGCCGTCATGGTGCCGATACATACGATCCGACCACTTTCACCAGATTGTGATTGTGTACTGATGGAACCGCTGACGGAACCAGCCCTGCGACATAGCAATGTGTGTTTGATCTCAGCTACTCGTTACAGTCGGTATAGCCAGGATCAATCACTGTCATGGCCTGTGTCTTTCTGCTTCTCCAACTCGTCAATTCCAAGTTCACTAGGTTAAATGTCCACATATGATTTTTGCATGACGAATTGGATGAACAGAGTCCCGCAGGCTGATTCCCGGAGCTTCTCGTGCGGGTAGTACACGTCTCGTGTTGAGGCATCATGGGGACAAAAGATCTGCGGGAAAGAAGAGATGTCCGTGTGCGTCGGACTGTGTCACTGGTTCATGTACCCAAAGAAGTATGACCCAGACTGGCATGGTCATTTCGAGAATAGAAAGCTTACCACGAGAAATTCATGTCCTTCCGCGCGTCCAAGCCCTTCTCCCCAAGTCGCCTTGCGGGTCAGCATGAACAAATACCACCAGCTAGAATTAGAAGCCTAAGCCGCAAAGACTGTTAAACAGTTAGGTGTCAGTTCTTCCACACCATACGACTATAGAAACTCGAGATTTCAAAATTCCAAAATCTTTCACGACCTCAAGGCATGGATGGCCTTTGAGCCTTGCTTGGTCCTGAGGAGAAGTAAAACCTCACCTTGTTGACAAAAAGTACGTCACGAGTTACCTTCTCCCTGACGGGTCGGCACCACCCCAAGTGCAGAGATGCCACGTGGATTCTATCTCGTCGTCGTCTTCTGCCTTGGTTCTCCGACGACGCTTTGACCACTGAGAAAAAGGGCACTCGTCCCGTGTACATGGTGCCGAGTTTGTGGACTCTGCGTCGCTAAAAAGAAAAAAAAAGAAAAAGAAAGGCGCAGAGTTAAACCGTGCGTTGGATCTGGGAATGGACTAGAACAAACGAGGAGTGGAAAAATGAACTGGGAGGAACTGCTGGTGTGGGTAGAATGGAATAGGTATCAAGGTATCAAGCATGGCGAACACGTGCGCATGGAAGGTGTGTTGGGGTGGGAGAACCAGCTTTGTGGATTGCTTCCTAATGATTATGATGATGATAATGATGATGATGACCATCTGTGGGTCTAGAGGATGGTCATTAATATGCAGACCTGTGGCCGTATTTCGCCAACATGTTTGTAGTTACTACGTGTCCCAGAGCTACCCCTCGTATGCCACACCAGCCGACTCTACATTGACCCTCCTATCAGCCCCCGCAAGCCCACCCGTACCGTTACCGCCACCTTCTTGAGAGTGAGCTTACAGTCCTTCTTCTTCCCAACTTGAAATTCCACACCCGCATCCGCAAGCGTGTTCCGAATCCGCTTCCAGCCAGCCAAGACGAGTCGATCATGCACCTGCATCTCGACGACGACCTTGTTCAACTTCTTATAGGAGCCCAGCTCCACCATGCGACTCAGATCCTCCAAGGCTGCGCAGAAGTTCTGGATGGAGGGGGGCTTCATGGTGCTCGTGGACCGGATATGCAGGGTCTCGAGAAAGGGGGGGATCTTGAAGAAGCGTTTGGGCGGGTACCACAAGCAGTCGATGATGTCGAAGTCTACTTTCCACTCGGTAGTCGGGGAGAGGAAGGCCATCTGGCGGACGTGATGGTTGAACGAAGGGCCGTTGACATGGTCGTGGGACCGTGTGCGCTCGTCGTAGAGTTGCACGCTCTTCAAGCGGTTCGCGATGGGGTGTTGGAACATCATGACCATGCAGCGGAGGAGGTGAGCCCCGTACTCATACTTCTTGGAGCCGATAATGGCGAGGGATTCTAGATGATGGCACGCGTAGGCTAGGAAGACTGGCGTGTGCAAGTCGAGTGCTGGCTTGGCCCCGTAGAGGGATAGGTGCTTGATCGAGGGGTTGGCGAAGTCCCATTGATCGAAGTAGAAATCCATGTCGGCGCCGCCAGCGTCGACGGGCAAGGCCAGGGTTCCGCGTGTGAAGTTCAGTGTCTCGATGGCGGGAAGCCGGAATACGTCCATGAGGTTCGCAATGTGCACGCCATGGATGTCAGCGTCGATGCGCTTCAGACACTTGAAGTCGCCGTTCGAGGGCCACCGTGTCGCCATGAGGCCAGCGGGCATCATGAGATGCATCCAAGGCAAGACGGTAGAGCCGGTGTTGACGTGCTGTAACCTGTGCATGACCTTGGACACGTCCAGATACTCGAGATTGGGGAGATATAGCGGGATCATATTTGGTCCAATCTCCATCGTATTACCGGGACCAGGAGCATCATCATTGCCAGTGCTGAAATCGGTGAGGGGCGAGCGACGTGCCTCGAGACGCGTGCAGTACTTTCCGAGTCGTGGCTGGGATTGCAATGTTCGGAGGAGGAGAATTGCAGCCCGCTTTTCGCGAATGGCGAGTTGTGTGTAGAGGTACGATTCAACTATCCGGTGGTATTGACGCGATACTCGGGAAAGGGCGGCGAGGGTTTTGTTTTTCTTCATCAGCGGCTCGTCGTCAAGAGAGAGTTGGATGAGGATCATGTCAACGATTTCGTCTGGGAGGTATGCCATTGCGGTCAAACCAAAGGACTTTATTTGAGTTTGAATGGAACAGATGACAGTAAAAGGGGTAGGTGGTGGTAGAAATGTTTTGCCGAGAGAAAGGATTAGAGGAGAAGAATTTGTGAAAGAGACATATATAGGCGGAGCGTGTCTGCAGTCCAAAATTGAGGCGGTGAGTTGCGGTGAAAGCAAACAGAATTCCAAAAAGGGGTAAAGCAGCACCAGCAGAAACAGTGCGCAGAGACATACACAAACATGCCATGGCAGTGAAATTGTAAGTCAACGAGTGAGGCGCCTTTCGTTACGGCAGGCAACAGGCAGGTAAAAGGCAATAGAAAATGGGGCAGCATCGGGAAACCAATGCAAGGAAACTCGCAGACCAGAAGTCAACCTTCAAATCACCGAAAGCCCAACTTCCAAGAGGCACAATCAGGAATTCTCCAAGCTTCATTTCTACCCCCCTAGACGCAACAAACGTCCTTCCTGCATGGCTAGCAACAAACCCAGTTCATCGGTTTACTTCTTCTCCTACACGTAGTCCCAGGATCCTGTACCATATAAGCAATATATATAACCAACTCCCCTACTCAAGATGAAACGTAAAACCACACAATCACGCAAACATGCAAACATCAAACACCAACCACCCAGCCGCCCCAGCTCGACAAACCAAGTGTGTTATGTCGCATGACCATATCTTTGCTAAGCACGGGGCTGTACACAAGGTATGCAATGGGGATTCGTCCACTTGATCAGCATTAGTAATTATACATACATACATATATACATACATACATACATACATACATACATACATACATACATACATACATACATACATATATACGTGGCACGGTAGTATAAGCGAGCGAGCGAGCGAGTACTGTACAACTAAAAAGAATAGTCAAGGTGAGTTGTTAGGATAAGCCAGAAGGTCACGTGTGACCAAGTCGTGACGTGACGTAGGGTTGAATATATTATGTCATTAAAGTTAATCGTACTCGTACATACTTGTTCGTACTCATCATCGTCATCGTCATCGTCATCGTATACAAACAAACAAACAAACGAATAAACAAACGAATAAATAAATAAATAACAACGCATCTATTGTAGTCCATCGTGCATAGTATGTAGAAGCACCAAGTAAGTAAGTAGTATTAACAAGGGTTCTAGTACAGTACAGTATAGTACAGTACAGTACAGTACATAACATATATAGGTGCTTGAGCTAGCGTAGCGTACCTAGATAAATAAATGAATGAATGAATGAATAAATACATAGATAATTACCTAGTCCTACTACCTACCTACCTACCTACCTACCTACCTCCCTACATGACTGATATGATATGATATGATATGATATAATCGATACACACACATGTCACGTGCAGTTCTACCTAGGTCACGTGCATACCCAGTCAGCCAGCCAGTCAACCAGTCAATCAGTCAGTCAACCAGTCAGTCAATCAGACTGGTCGCAAAAGTGAATTAATTAATCACTCGCTGCATGTGCACCTGCACCGACCAACCAACCTACAAGAGTGACGTGATATTTGTAATTTACGTACATATTCGCTTTACACTTGAATACGTTGGGATAATAATGGGGAAAAGGGTTGTGTTTAGCTTCTTTGTAGGTATTATGTAGGTATAGTTTTTTTTTTGGTGTGTGTGTGTGTGTGTGTGTGAACATTCAACACAGTGCATACATGTATCATGTATGTATATACCATGTATAATTACTACATATGTAACTAACCCAACATCAAACTCTCCCTCCTCCCCGTCGCTCGCATTTATTCATTCATTCATTCATTACATGTTGATTAATTAATAAATACCAAATTTCCAACCCGCTTTTCCCAGATTCCGACGACGACCCTGGTTGTTTCAAAGTCAAGGAAGCGAGCGAGCGAGCGAGCGAGTGAGTGCAAGAACAAAAAAAGAAGCGCAACAAAACGCCGTCGCGATGCTCTCTCTCTCCATCTGATAATATTCCGGAATGCAAATAGATCGCATTCCAACATTACATTGAAAAAAAAAGAAAAGAAAAGAAAAGAAAAAAAAAAGACAACTTGACCATCGAGTGCTGCCTGCCGTATCATGTAGGTCCACCGTTTTTGCGGCAAAAAAAAAAAAAAAGAAGAAGAAAAAAACGCCATTCCAAAATGCATCGTTATCGTCTTGCTTAAAAGGAGGCAGGTTAATAATTAATACTAGTATATAGGTCCTTTTGATTGACCCATCACAACAGGAAGGCTGCAAAGGCCAAGCCAGCAACACCGATACCCATGCCCGCCACCGTCGATGCACCACTCGACGGGGCAGCGGTCCCCGTGGCGCTCCTCGTGGACGTGGCACTGGATGGTCCGCCCGTGACCGTGGGCACGGTCCCGTTGCCCTTGCCGGTCGGACTTCCGGTGCCGGCACTCGCGCTTGAAGTCAGCGTCGTAAAGACCTCGGTGGTGACGACGGGCAATGTGGTGTTCCTGGCCTGTGGGGTGTTGCTCGACGACTTGCATAGGACGGAGCCCTCTTGTACGGGGTTGGTAGCGATGAGGGCGGGGTTCGCAAACGTGAATTCGGCGGAGCCTTTTACTTTGCCGTCCTGGTCTTTGTACGCTTGGCAGACGATGGTGTTGATGTCGATGTCGGTGGCGGTGGTAAGCTTGAGGCCGCAAACGGTATCGAGGTCTGTGTTAGGCGGCATGTGTTAGTGCCATGTTTCTTTCTTGTTCATTTCTTTGTCTGTTCATGGGCAGATGGGCATGGGATGAATCAAGAGAGGGACGCACTTATGGAAACGAGTTCATTGACATTGACAGTGACCTCCTGGAGCTCCGTGTTGTTCTGCAGACAAGCCGTCTCCTGAAGTGTGACGGTGGCAGCGGATGTGGTGGTGCTGCTGAGGAAGGCGGCGAGGGCAGCGATGGTGGTGAATGACTTCATTGTGGAGTGCGGGGGATTGATTTGATTGTATGTGATTGTGGGGCTGAGAGAGAGAGGGAGAGGGTGGTTGTGCGTATATGGTATTATATTATAATAGTCGAGTGATAGTTTGTCGTACAATCAATTGGTGTGTGAATGTCAAGATATGAATAATGTTAGATGATGAGTTGTTTGGCAGAACCAAAAAGGGATGGACCTGTCTTTATTTAAGTTAAAAACCTTTGACATAATACGACGTACGTACAAAGTAGTTTGTATGTACAAGCCTCCCAGGGTGTCCCCCCTTCCCAAAAATAGCCCTTGCGACGATCACTTTTACCGCTACCTTTGTACATAACACGAGTACCGAGCCCTACAAAGGTCATGGGGGCCTAGATGGGAAACTATGTTATTCGTCGGAAACCGATGAAAGAAAAAGAAAAAAAAAGAGGCCAACAAAAGAGGCCGGGGGATTGGAGGAATTGGAAATTGTCACGTCAGACTCCGCGGCTCCCCCCAGCCCCAGCCAGCCCCAGCCAGCCCCAGCCCCGCTGATGCAGCCTGACAAGTGGTTGGTTGCCCAGCCACCAAAAACTCGGCACAAGTTTACATGTAATTACAAAGGTACGAGCAAGATTAATTAATGGAAGATTTTTTTCCCCTTGATGCATATACATACATACGTACATATCTATCATCTTCTATATGCATGTATGCATGCATGCATGCATGTATGCGCACTTGACGTGGCTCTACTAATTAATTACATAGATGCTACTACATACCTATTATATTCCTCAATGTAGTATGTATGTACATACCAACATACATACATACAACTGCACCTCCACACACAGTATATGTACTGTACATACTGTACAATCACATCTGCAAGCTTATCCAACACAAGCCTCTGTACATTAGCTCGTAAATCCTTTCCATGGTTTGTGCATAATTAGCTCTGGTCTTGTTCGCCCCCCATGCATGCAAAGCGCACGAGACAGACTTTGATTATTAATTACTATGTATAGAAATAAGTTCCCTTTCGGGCTTAGACTGATGATCAATAACTACATACAATGTACATGTGTACCTATAAAGGTGATTATGTAATACGAGGGAGGATAGGCTCACTCACCCTCGTACTCTACAGTAATATGACAGACACAACCCCAAAAAGGATACCAACAAGAGAACTTTCGTTACCGAGTGGGATTAGGGTTTTCTCTCCCTTTTTCCCTTTTTCCCTTTTTCCCTTTATCGTCTTCGCTTTCGCATGTTCAACTATTACTGATGATAATATTGCCCATAGTCAGGCATGTTCAACTGTTACTGATGATAATATTGCCCATACATAGTCAGCTTACATGGTGTGTAATCACAGCCACCCATCCATGCATGGCTTGGGCCTGCGTTCCCATCATTGTCAACATCTCACCACCAAAAGGATCAACCGCTTCATGTCTTCAACATCAACTTTACAATTACAACCTCAATGCCCCATCATTCATACAAGTCCTCATCCTGCCCCGCATCACCAAACCCACCCTCTGCAATGTCAATACTACTTTTTCCCTTGCCGTGATTGACAGCCGCCGCTTTCCCCTTTCCTTTGCCCGAACCATTACCATTCCCATTGACATCCAAGTCCTCAGTGCGAATAATGTAATCATCGTCATCCTGCGCCCCCGCCTTTCCTTTTCCCTTGCCCAAAGAGGCCTGATTTTGCCTGTTTACTGCCGTATTCGGCACTGTGGACGCCTGATCGTCCTTCTTTCCTGCGCCTTCAAACGTCTTGCGTACCGTCTCGTAGTGCTTGATCTCATCAGCGCTGACACTGGGAATGAGCTCCCTGTTGGCTTCGACGAAGTCGTCTTCTGTCACCATCACAGCCGTATCTTCGTCCGTGGCGAGATGGTCGAAGAAATACGCCACCGTCATGGTCGGGTTCGCAGCGTTATACGCCTTCACTTTTTCATCCACCGCGCGTGCCTGCCGTGTGATGGCTTTCAACATGGCATCCGAACACAGTGCATACATGTCGGCACCAGTATATGTAAACGGTAGTTTCGATGCAACATGTTGCAGCGATAATTGCGGGTGCAACGTGAATCTAGCGTCCAGGTCAGCTTGCATGTCTTGCACAATGGGTGCTTGTACGCCTTGCACGTTGGGTGCTTGTACGCCTTGCACAGTGGGTACTGGTACTGAAATGAAAAAAAAACTTACTTCCTCGTCAAGGCCTCCAAGATGGTTTGCTGCTTGTCGTGCGTATCCGAAACGCCCAAATATAACATTTTATCGAATCGACCAGGGCGCAAGAGGGCTTGATCGAGCAGATCGGGACGGTTGGTGGCGCCAATAACGAAGACGCCACCTGCACCCTCCGCCCCATCACTCATTCCATCCAGTTCGGCGAGCAGTTGGCTGACGATGCGATCCATGACACCGCCGCTATCACCTTGATTGCCACGCTTTGGTGCGACCGAGTCTAGTTCGTCGAAGAAGACAACGCAGGGACGAGCATCTCGCGCACGTTGGAATACCCTTCGCACGTTGGCTTCGGATTCTCCAATGTACATGTTGAGCAGCTCCGGTCCCTTGACACTGAAGAAGTTGAGCGAAAATTCAGTGGCGATGGCTTTGGCAAGTAGCGTTTTTCCCGTTCCGGGAGGCCCGTAAAAGAGGATACCGCTTCGCTTCTTCATGCCTTTGGCGAAGAGCTCAGGCCGTGAAAGTGGTAGCTGAATGGTTTCCATGACGGCGTCCTTGACATGCGTAAGGCCACCGACATCCGACCAACCAACATTGGGGATCTTGGGTGCTCCGATGGAGTCGGCAAAGTTCTTGCGTGCCGCATCCACGGCGCCATCGAAATCAGCCTTGGTCAAGCTGTTGCTGAAAGGTCCCCCTGCAAGCTCAATGTCTCTAATCGTGACGGCTTCTAGGTTGGGAGACGCCTTGGATACAGTCGACGCTAACGCCTCTAGACGATTTCGCTTTGCCACGATAGCGCGGTCGACAACATCTACAAGATCTCCCGCCACCAAAGCTGCCGTCTTGACCGCGACATTGGACAACTCGACTTCGGGAGAGAGCCGAATACCGGCGTCGTCAATGATTCCACGCAGAATTCCCTCTCGTTCGCTCTCGTCCGGAGCTGTCATCTCAATTTCATGAGTGAAGAGACCCCGAATACCTTCCGATATCTTATCCACCTCGGTACTTGTCGCAATGAGAACGCGGGAGTCGGCCAAGACTTCTTTCAGCGCAGTATTCATTCGGTCGGCATTCAGAGCGTCAACGTGCTTTATTAACAGGGCAGTGAACTCTGCGCCGCACGATAATGCGCGTTCTGCTCTCGCTTTCAGAAATGCCTCCGTCTTGACATCGCTTCCGCCGGCTCCTCCATCCGTCAGGATATCAAACGCATCGATGGAGAAGGTGTGCAGTCCCAGATCCTCACAAGCATTCGCCGCTACGGTAGATTTTCCAATTCCGCGCTGAGTGGATGTGATTAGAATGGCAATGGGTGGAAGGCCCAAGTGAATCGCCCTCGGGCTCGTTGCAGCAGCGATCAATTCCCGCAGGCGCCGGCGAAGCGATGAGACAAATGGTTTAGGCGGCCCATCGAGAGTCGTTGTCTTGGACGAGGCAGTGACAGGGGGTCGTTTGGCGCCGAGATAGTACTGCCAGGCGCTGCTGATGGAGGCCGGCGTCTTCCCCTGCTCGCTCCCATTCATCTCCATCTTGGTGCTGGACGCGTCTACGGAGACCACACCTCCCCATACGTCGGGTTCTTCACTGTCGCGAGGTTCCGTGGACGATGTTGCGACATTTCCAATCTTGAACCATGCCACCACTTTTGGACCTTTGTTTTCGCCATTTGCATTCAGTTCGCCCGAAGTCTTGTGGGAGTTGGATAGCAGTTCTTCGGTGCTAATATCGTCTTCATCAGTCACGGTTTGGAACACTGCTCGACCAAGACACTCGTCGATTGCAACACCGATGAGATCCCCAGTCTTCACAATTCGTCTCTTCTGTTCAAAGTGTTCTTTCAGAGCAGCAAACAAGCTTGGCTGGAGTAATCGATCGGAGGAGAGTGGTGTAGAGAGCTTCAGAAGGGTGACTTCTTTAGCAGAGGGAGGTAATGAGGAAGTGGTCAATCGAGGCTTTTGAATAACGTTTCTGGGCAAATGCGATGGCTGATTTGGCGACAAAATTGAAATGCGAAGATGAGAAGGGCCACCGAGGTTGGCCAATAGGACAGGGGATATGTACGCTTGAGACGAAGCACTGGGTGGTGCAAACCCAGACATGCTTGACGATCGCTCAGTTTTGGACGTCTTATTCACGGGATAACGCGCAATCTTCTTGCCCATGGCCTCTGGTAGTCCATACACCCTCACGGGCCGCCATTCTGTATGGTCTTCGGCGCCATTCGTAAATGCGCTGAGGCCCCAGAGAGGATTTTGTGAAGGCTCGGCGGTAGCCTCAATCTTGACCCAATCGCCCGAGAAGCATCCGACTTTTACGAGGGTGTTTGTGTCCACAAAGATGCGCGCTTCCTCGTCGTCTTCGGCTCCAGGTTTGGGATGTAGGAGCTCATCGGGGATGGGTTGCAGAAGCCCTTGCGCTTTGAATATCTTTGACTTGGAGGAAGCAGGCCCGCGCGCCGTGGTAGCTGTAAAGCTCGAAAACACTGACCCTGGAGTTGTGATGCCATTGGTGTGGAAATTGCCCGGGCGAGGGGTTGCCGACGTAAAGGAGGAAAGCACACCGGAAGACTGAGGAGGCAACATGGGAGCACTCAAAGATATAATGTCATCACCATCATCTGAGAGGTCTCCGATATCAGAAAGCTCCGAGTCGAAAGTATCCGTGGATTCCTCGTCAGGGGGAGTGTTGTTCTGGGAACGATCCTCGGCTGCTGAGTAGAACTGCTCGTTTGATGTATCCTCCCCATCGTCGTCTCCGAATCCGTTTGGTACAGGGGCTGGCTTCGCCGGAGGAAGAATGTGCGTTGTCTTTGAGCTTTGATGTGTCTGTATTACCACGATGCGTGTACTAGATAGTAGGAGTCCTTGCGAGACAGGCTCGCAAGCCATGATCTTGGCTGGCGGAGGTGGTACATGAGTGATTGGATGGGCAGGAAGCGGCAGCGGAAGCAGATCGCCAGTATGCAGCACTGTTGGTGACTGGAGAGCATCTCGCACGGCATTTCTCCACACCAGTTCCTGAGCAGCAATTTCATCTGCCGTAGGAGCCTTTTGTGCTACTCCATTGACCTTCAACAGCCTGTCTCTCGGCCCTCTTGCCGCCCCATTGGACCGCCCTGTGCTGAAGCCACCGCCGAACTTTTCATGCACCTCGTCCAGCTTGCGCAGCGCCTCTGTATCCAAGTTCACATATACCGTATCCAGACCAAGAGGCACAACATCAAAGATGCGTATCTCGATGGGGGTGTCTCGCCGTTGTGTCTTGTGGGGCGCCAGGGCATGTAGAGTCTGCAAGAAGGACTGGAGCGCGAGGCATGTCGATGGTAGTCGGAGGGATGAGTGCGGTCGAGTTGTGGTCCCCTCGTTCTTCGGGTATGTTTGGACAGGCAATATGGTCCACGGCACGTTCTGGGCTGCTGCAGTGGGGAGCCACGGGGTGATGGCAACATGGCGGGCGCTTGCTGTGTTATCTGTCAGTGCTGGCAAAGAAGAGAAGAGAAGGGAAGAGAAGAGAATCCATGTAGATATGCGCACCTGTGTCTCTGTTACCGGGAAATAGATCCGCAAATAGGTCTTCGGACAACATGCCTACCTCTCCAGACATGCCATCGTCGAGCAGCAGTCGCGCGGAAATGGCAGGCCGATCGAGCCTCCTTCTCCGCCGGCGACGTCGAGGATGCAGAGCGCCATTCTGCGCCTCCATGGTGATAAATTATACAAGAAAGTGCTCAAAGAGCAGTGAGCAATTGTGAAATGGGAAGGACAACCATGATTGCTTCACGTCCCATCAGCTCTCGCGAATGATCTATGCCAAGCACCTAACTGGACAACCTCGGTAACCTCGCACCGACCACCACGCCTGTACACCTGCACACCTCTCGCTACTAAACCTCAACCTCAACCTCAACCTCAACACCGGCCACGAGTATTGCAATTATCGCCACAATCCATCTGTCAATCGTATTTGACATCTTGTCAACCTTTGGTAACCTAGTAGAGAGACCGCTTATTAGCTGTCACGGCTGATTTCTTGCATTCTACTCGCCTCCCCCCCGGTCCTTGGAAGGAGGAAACTCTGACATCATGTCGCAGTCAGCCACCGCCAGTGAATTAACACACATGCTAATCTACTAAATCTCTTAGCTGCCGTTCTCTGTCTTTTCATCCAACGGCTTGACGTCGTTTTCCGTCGTTTTTTTTTCCTTTCCTTCCACTGTCTTTAGTCTCTAGGTTGTTATCAACCCTGTTGCATTTCAGCCTGTTTCATTCTTCTCTCAAGTATCAATTGGCGGCATTTCTGGCTTTCACGTGTCAAGAACAACTGTGACATACATCTTTAATCTTCACCACAACTGCACAATGGGTCTCGTCGCCCAGAAAATACATGATTCTGGGGAGAAGGCTAGATCAAAAACCCAGGCCGCTCTCGACTTCGCCCAACAGGCCACCAAGTTGGGGCAATACGCACCAGACCAGGAAGATGACGCGGCGGGCTCAACCCAGGCCGTGGAGGCCAAGTTCATCACTGCCCAGGATCCCGTCATTCAGACCGCCGATGGTGGCAGACTACCTGCCGTACCGGTGGAAGAAGCCATCAAGCTCAACTCCCTTCGAGACGTGGTAGACGAGCACGATCCATCGCAACAGAAGCCAGTCAAGTGCGGGTCACGTGAATCAAGAGATGGAACAATGCATGGCGCCAAATCGACAAACAATGAACCCGAGGAGAGAGCAAAATCAGATGCCACATTGCAGGATTCCTCTCCGCCTTCCAAGACCAATCCTCTCTTTCCCCCACTACCCTTGTATGGGCCACCAACCTTGGGTCGAAGGATACAATGTTACATGTTTCGGGTATCATCGGCTATTCTATCGCTATGTTTTCTCCTCGTCATAATCCTAGGCGCGGCTTTTACCAGCATTCCTCTTGCCGTAGACCACATATGGTTGCGCCTTACGTTTAGAAATCCCGACAAGAGGCGACCGTTTTTTAAAGAGGAAGAAAGACGAAAGAAGGCTCGGAGGGCAGCAGAGAGAGAGTGGAACAAGCAAAGGAAGAATCGCAATGCTTCGAGAACGCCCACCCCTGGAGCAGAGGAGGGGAGGAATACTGACGAATACATTCCGCTCGAGGGTGGCCATGACTACATCCCTTGCGATGTACGCTATTATGCTCGCCGTGTAGGGCTTGACTGCGAAGTTTTCAAAGTTCAAACAGAGGATGGCTTCATCATCGACCTCTGGCATCTATATAATCCTCGGGACTATCTACGCAAAACCGACTCCCATCTGTCGTCGCATTCGCCTGACATCTTTCCCGACGGAGCCACGAATGGTCCCGCCAGTAGCTCACCTTATGCGTCAGGCAACAAGAAGTACCCCGTTCTCATGATTCACGGTCTTCTCCAATCAGCCGGCGCATACTGCACAAACGACGATGACAGTCTCGCATTCTTCCTCGCTAAATCTGGCTACGACGTCTGGCTCGGTAACAATCGCTGTGGCTTCAACCCACACCACTCCATGCTCCAGTACTCTGATCCTCGGATGTGGGCTTGGAACATCCGCCAAATGGGCGTCCTAGACCTTCCTGCCCTTATCTCACGTGTCCTATCGGAAACTGGATTCCCCAAACTCGGACTCATCTGCCACAGCCAAGGAACAACACAGACCTTCGTCGCCCTCGCCAAAGAACAACGACCAGAGATTGGTGACAAAATCAGTGTTTTCTGCGCCCTCGCTCCAGCCGCTTATGCCGGCCCTCTTGTTGGCAAGATGTATTTCAAATTCATGCGTGTCATAAGTCCCGCTATGTTCCGCATCTTCTTCGGCATCCACGCCTTCATCCCGATTATGATGACCATGCACTCGCTCCTCCCACCAAAGTTCTACGGCGCCATGGGATACCGCGTATTCTCATTCATGTTCAACTGGACCGACGACCGCTGGGAGCGCGACCTACGAGATCGCATGTTCCAATTCGCGCCCGTATATGTTAGCGCAGAGAGCATGCGGTGGTGGCTCGGACGCGAATGTTTCGCCAAGCAGAAGTGCATTCTAGCGACAAGAGAAGAAAAGATCATCGAAGACAAGGAAGACGAGCAGGAAGACGCTCAACAGGTCAACCGCGGCGACGAACACGAGTCCTCGGACGACGAGGACTCACTCGACCGAAACCAAAGAACGAGGCGCATGCCCCGCCGACCCCGCAAGGTCGATGAGAACAGAGCAAAGTACGCGTGGTACGGGCCCCGCACACCACCCTTTGCGTTCTGGGTCTGCGGCGCAGATGAACTCGTCGATGGCCGCCGACTCCTTCGCCGCTTCGAGCGGAACCGCGAACCGCAGGTAGACGTCGTGCATGCCAAAGTCATAGAAGGATACGAACATCTCGATGTTATCTGGGCTATGGATGCGATTGAGAAGGTTGGCAAGGAAGTCAGGGAAGTGCTGTGGAGGACGGCGGATGGGGAGAGTAGGAAGCTGTGTAGAGTTCCGAAGGGCTGTGAAGGGATGACGGATTTCTACAAGAGGAGTGATAAGAGGGAGAGCACAACGAGGAACATAGACGCGACTGCTGGGGAATGGAGTGAGAAGGGGAGGAAACAGGTTGGTGGTGAAGCTAGACAAGAGGCCGAGGGTAAAGAAGAGGATAGGACCCTAGACGACGATGTCGCCAACGGGTAGCCGCAGACGGCGTGCTCGTTGGAAAGTAACTGCAACTGGGATTGCCAACATTTATATTCCGTAACAGCGTTTCATGTACAACGAATTAGAATACCCGGGTGGAAGGGACGGGAATATACGAGAATCATATAGTACTGCACCCAGCTTCCCCATCATAGTACAGTAGTACACCTCCATCCTCCCGTCGTCCCATGGAGCATATTGCCCATCAGTCAGTCAGTCAATTAATGTGTGCGAGCAAAACATCCTTATGTCATCTCCCACTCTTTCCCCGCTCCATTTCCCTCCTCGAAACTCGATATTCCCACTGCGGAACCCCTCTGCTCAACCCCTATTAGGTAGATACGTACGGTCACATGACGGAGCTTGGACGTGCGGTGGCTGATTCCTTGGGGCTGGCTGGTCGGAGCTTTAGTGCCTGTCTGTTTCACGGGTGGTTAATATTGGAATAGGAATTGGAATGTTGGTATCGTTGTTGATAGTTATATGTATGTATATGTACGACAACTTTTATCGAACTTGGAGAGAGAGGTAATGCTGCCTTTTGACAACTTTCGCAGTCCGCAAAAATGAATTACTTGGTGAGATCGACGTCAGTGGATCGACCAGTGTCTTCTAGCCATTCCATGGTACAGGCTGAGCCAGGGTGGTCAATCTGACGTATGTACTACGTACGATCCGTATCTATACGGCGACGACGTAGTGATCACGTGAGCCGTACGGGAAGTATGTAGCAGAGAGTGCCCTATGTACTGTACGGTAACGTTCCGTAGGTGTGAATAGAAATCAAGCCGTAATATTAGTACGGATTACTACAGTAGCCTATATTGTAGTAGGGGGCATATGTAGATAGATTAGTAAGCTCAAGTAATTTAGAAGGTGTGGCGTATAGATGACATGTGTATGTACATACATATACATATATTACGTCGTCTTTTCTTTGTACTGTACGTGATTAAATTCACCACGTAACCTATATAACGTACAGTAAGTAGTACTACGGTATGGTATGTATGTATGTATGTATGTATGTATGTATGTACTGTTAACGGATGACTGACGTTGCAGCCGTATTATTGTAGATCTATAACATTTCACCTAATTATTCTAATAACTTGTTGTTGTTACGATTACGGATTGTATGTACAGTAAGTAAATACTTTTTTCTGTATGTCTACACTAATAATTACCGTATACGGAGGTACGGCCAAAGTGAGACGTTACGTACGAGTCACGACACCTACTCGACCCCTAATCGTGTCGTAGTACGTCAGACTGGCCACCCTGCTCGGGGCCGGGGCCGGGGCCGGGGCCGGGTACAGCCTCTTGTCCAAGCCTTACAGATGTTGATGTCACTTGGCGAGGTGATTGCTTTTCGGGTGGCCGGAGACACGAAGGCGCGTCATGTTCGAGAAGCTGCGAGAATGGATGTCGTGCAAGTGCTCGAAATCAGCTGTTGCAGTTCCGATTCTCGACGCCATCGCGATGGCATTGACTAGCAGTTAGTTGATCAGAGGAACAGGGAAGGAAGGTCTAGAACCTGATTGTCATGGCTCATGGCTCATGGCTCATGGCTCATGGCTCATGGCTCATGGCTCATGGCTCAAATGGGGAAAGTAAGCTCGTCCTTCGTCTGAGGTAGGAGGATTCCAGCTTATATCTGAAGACTTGTGCGAGCGAGTTTATTCAGGAAAATGGCGGGTTTGATTTAGACGTAGGAATCTGGTAGTCGAGATTCTGACTACTCGAGAAGGCTCGCCGACTCGGTCACGTCACGCTTCTCCAGTGAAAGTGGGGCATCAACGCAGCCCAGAAATGGACAATTGAGAGACGACCGGGTTAAAATAATGACAAGTGTGGAGGCAGAAATGAGCTGGAAGGTTGACTTCATATGATGGTGTGTCGTAGGATATCTAGCTCCTATTTTCAGGAATAGATATCGAGTACTCTTTTGCTGTTTGACATGGTGTGAATTGATTGATTGATCGGTGACTACTCAGATCTATGTAACAAAGGAGATTATATAGTATTCGAACAATTCATTCAAACGTCTCGAACATGTTCCCAAACATGTTGTTTTCGACAATGACAATCGGCGGAGGATACAATAGCAAATTCCGATATTTGTTTTGCTCTTCGATTTCCTTCGTTGGATCTTCTGGCATCTGGTCCGGATCTTCTGGCTCGGGGTCGAAGTCGTGGACCTCCCAAGCAAGGGGCTCTTCGGTCTCAACTCTGTCTTCCAATAGCTCATACGGATTAGGTCTATCTCCATAGAGATAGCCACCGATCGTATTGCTGAAACACGTTGTGCGAACTTGGTTTGAAAGACGGCCAGCCCCATATCGCATAGTCAGTCTTGGTTTACGAGTCTTCCATGCCCCGTTGTCGGTATCTAGGAGGTCGGTTTTGATACTGTTTAGGAGACTGGGATAGTATCTGATTTCATACGACTCGTGGCCGGTTTGAAAACGACAAGAATCGAGGTCAATTTCTACCAGAGATGGAAGTGTTGAAAGCAATATTAACAAGCTTTCTTGGGTGGTAAATATATACGCCAGGCCAAGATACTGCAGATGCGGCCAAACAGTCCCATGAGGCGTGGGAAGAATGTCCTGAAGAGACAACAGAGGATAGTCGTGCGAGGCAATGCCTATCGCCCAATGGTCCAGTGTGCTGAGACGCAAAACAAAATGCTTCAAGCTATCCAGCTGTGAAAGTGCGCGTTTCAGGTATGGGTGGCGCCAGAACCACGTATCAGGAAACAGCGGGTCCATACCTTGGGTGTTGATTGCTAGGTCTAATCGGGTCAAGCTGAGAACGGAGAACAGCGTTTCTGTACCGGTAAGGTCAAGACTGGGCGCGCAGAACAGCCGCTGTCCGATTCCTGTGTGCTCTCGGTGGACATCGATAATGAATTCGCAGATGTTACTATGGTGTCTGGCCGACAGCAGCTCTGCTACGATGATGGAGTATCCCCTCCATGCATCGTGAGGCTGGGTCCAGGGGGTTTGTAGTCGCCTGTTGTAATCATCTTCATCTTCGTCTTGATACGAGTCGTGCCCAAGCCATGCCCAAGGGTAGACCATCCGCTGGCCCGGCAGTAAAGATCGAAAGAATGGTGTTTCATATTTGGGGAACAAGTAATACATCCGCCATGCCTCACTTGTGAGAGTGATCCTCTTTAGATTCGACAATCTCAATAACCCCTGCCGCAGTGCCTTCACGTCCTCGCCGTTTTGAATAATGCGCTGTTGATCGTCCCACAACTGACGATAAACACGGAAACTCTCTTCAATGCTCATCTCCTCTGCATTCAGGCCCCAGAGTTCCTTCTTCCGCAGGTCAACGATTGAACGGAAGCGATTTCTCTCGTCCTGACGCTCGAGTTTGAAAACAAAGTGATCGAAGTCTCTGGGCAATTGGTCGACTTGCCATCGGCTCCGGCGCGGTCCTCTATGTGCAGAGAAGTACTCGAGCCGAGCATCGTCCCAGACGATCTCTCGCACCTGAAGTCTGTACTCTTCGTGATTGATCACGCTCTCGAACACGTCGATGTTGGTCCGGTTTGGAGAGATGAAGAGTCGTGGAATCTTCAGCTTGATGTGGGAGTAGAGAGCTCTGTTGACAAGGCGAAGGGATTTTAAATCCCGTTGAATGAGGTGATCGAGAACACAATTCAGAACGTCAAGATCCAAACTTAACAGCTCCATGATGTTGAAGCGTAGTGATGCAGAATGTTACAATAACTTAAAAGAACAAGGTTGTGGAAGTGGTGCTGTGTCACAGCAATCTGCACTAGTTTTTCAATGCAGGCTAGGGGATCATATATAGATTGAAATTATGACGAGGAACAGAGTGTGAAGAGGTATCGATTATGGTGAATATCAAATGTGGTGGTTACTACGGTGTGGGATGAGTGCGCCATTACTAACCAGGTAAAGCGTCACCCCCCACCCCACCATACATACAATCAATGTGGGACGACCAATGAGCAGCCGGTTGGCGTCATCAATCTACAATTCGTTTTTTTGGCAGCCCTGCGCAACGTCGCGAACACCAGACACCAACGACAAAGAACGAGTGAGCATGTCAGACATCCGACAGTACCTGTTGGACTATGACAAGAACAAGAAGGAGGCGAGCGCCGTAGCTCAGCAATCGGCAACGCGTGAAGAACCCCGCGACGCGCACGAGACCGAAATTGTGCTGATAGCGGGACAGGCCTACAGAACCACGACTTGAAGCTGTTGACCGTCATTGAGGAGCTCGGCGAGTACTTCAACAGCGAGGATGGCTCCATACGGTCGAAGAGTGAGTACCATTGGAATTTAAAAAGGAGTAGACGGTTAACAAATTCTAGCCATGTCGTACCTCGCCGAGGTCCTGGCATTCGTACCGCCGAAAGTCCTCTCTCTTCAGCAGAGTACGTTCCCCTGCGATCGAACTCGAGACTGCCGAGGAACACCATTATATGAATTTAGGGTGGAATGCGAAACTTATATGAAATCTAGGAAACCTTCTGTGCGACTTCATCCTCTCCCGAATCGAAGATAGCGAAGGACTGGGGAACTGTGCAAAGGCACTGATAGCTCTGGAAGAGCGCGGGAAATGGGACGATGAAAGAGTTACCAAGGTCATGGATACATTCCTCACGCATACCCACCCTCTCCGCCAGTACAAGCAGCAAAGCGAACGATACCCCGTGCTACAACTTATAGACACCATTATGGCAAAATATAGAGACGGTAGGACTATCTCAAGCGTAAGGAGATATATGACTGCAGACTGATATGAATTAGCATTAAGAACTTCGCACGATTCCGTACCCGACTTCATGACCCGGTTTATATCGTACTTTGATGGCGAGAAGGATCCGCGTAATCTCATGGTCGTCTTCTCTATCTTAAGGGTGCCTATGACCGAATGGAATATCGTCACAGATGCTCAGGTACAAATCTCGGTCCTGGAAGGGTGGGATATAAGTGGCTAATGTTACCTCAGGAACTCTTCGATGCCGTCTTCAATTATTTCCCCATCACGTTTAGACCACCTCCTGACGACCCTTACGGAATTACCGCACAAGACCTGAAAGATCGACTCAGAGACTGCATAGCTTCTACGGCTGATTTTGCCCCGTACGCATTCCCTGCCTTGTTGGATAAACTAGATTCAACATCCATGAACACCAAGGTAGAGCATTGAAAGTTCTTCGCGCAGCTATCCGCTAACGCTTTGCAGCGCGACGTTCTCCAAACCATCTCTACCGCCGTTGTCGAGTATGGCCCTCGAACAATATCACTATACTCAATCACACTATGGGATTCGCTAAAGTTTGAGATTCTCAACGTACAGGAAGAGGACCTCGCTCAGGAGGCACTCAATGCTTTGGCTGCAGTTGCAAAAACGTTGTCAACAGGAACCAGCGGTACACTCAATGCGTACCTCCGCCCAATAATCAAAGAATGCAACGAACATCTCGAAGACGCTCCGACGAAGCAATCTCAAGCTGCAGCACGGATACTGCACAAAATTGCCGACGTCTCTCCAGACGTATTCAACATCATCGTCTCCGGCGTGCTCCCAAATATCTTCCTCCTTTTTCAAACCGCGGACACAATGGCGAAGCGAAGAGGACTGCTCGAGGTGCTCGTCCAACTGATACAGGCAAATGTCGACGTCTATGGCGATTGGCGGACGATTGGCAGCGCAGGAGAACAAGCACCCGGGAACGCCTTCACCCAATTCCAGGGCGAAACCTTGGAGATTATGTTAAACGGACTTGAAAACGCACCCGCCAAGGAGGTATCCTTTCGCCTAGTGTGTCTAGATGGCTTGCTCCAGCTGTCAAAAGCTCGCCAAATCCTAAGTGATGAAGACGTGGGTAAAATCATACAGATATTCCACGCCATCATCATTCACGAAGACCCGGTTGGCAAAGACGAAGTAAAGGAAGCTGCCATCAATGGACTTGTCGAGATTGCGCATCAGAAGCCTCAGGTCGTTGTTGACAAAGCATTCCCAGCATTCATGGCCCAACTTCCTGACGTAGACGCGGACGGATCCAAAGGCTATGTTCCTGTTCTAGAAGCATTCGCCAAGCTCGGGAGCGAAGAGGACATCTTCGATACCGTCATCCTGCGACTGAAGAACAAGTTTAGCTCGGTAGTGAAGCAAAATGCTTCTTCCACATACACCGTAGCCTTGCTCTCTGCGCTTTTATATGCACTTAAGAAGGGTGCATCCAAACTGCAGCAGAGCCCCGATGCATCGCGCTACTACCAGGACATTGCCCTCCCTCTTCTACAGCAAGCATCTAGTTCTGATGAATCGCATCCCAAAGTCTTCGACGACGAGACGACACTCGACTTGGTCGGACGGATTTGCAACATAGTGGTTAGGTCACAGTCAACCAAGGAGCAGAACAAGGTCTCGGCCGAGCTGTACACTCTTTTCAGACACGCTCCTTATACCGAATTTCCTCCCTTCAGTGTTGAGCCGTCGTCCGAGCAGAACAAACTTATGATTGTATCAACACATCTGCTTTCCTCCCTGCGAAGAGACACTACGCTACCATGCGACGTCCCAGGTTTGATCTCTGCGCTTGTTGAGTACAACCAGCAACCCGAACTATCGAGCGCCATCCGCGCGGCCTCACTCCGCCAAATCTCTCTACTAATCAACAAGTTTATCACCACACCAGCTCTAAAAACCTGCATGGATCCTCTTCTTGCCTCACCTGTCGACCTCTTCAACGTTGAAAGACTGAATCCGTCACGGATACGGATAATTTTCGCATGTCTAAAAGGCCTGCTCCTCCGGAACAGCACCTCACTCAACACATTATATCCGCAGCTGCTCTCCTTCCTTTCACATAAGAATTATGGAATAACCGTCGCGCATGGTTTCGCAGGCCTCCTCCAACCTGATGACCTTCTCACCAAAGAAAACCACTGCCAGATCTCCGGCCTACACAAACAGAAAACCTTTACTCTGATCGTTCCCAACATCGTGCAAGCCTTTCGTAACGCGAGTCCCGGAACTAAACCAAATTATCTCATTGCACTCAGTGGTGTGCTAAAATGGATGCCCTTCGAGATCGTCGTCGAAGAAGTGGGTCAGCTCGTGCCTCTCCTACTTCAATCACTCGATCTCAAAGGCGAAGAGTTGGTCACTGAAGCCGCGATCGGGACTCTGACATACGTGCTGCAACAGCGGCCCAAAACGATCGAAGAACACGCTGGGAGTCTTATATCGCGCCTGCTGAATTCATCTGCCAGTGGAACGAAGGAACTTCCGGGTGCGCCACCGAGAGTCAGAGTTGAAGCTTTGAAGTGCTTGATGCAGGTACCTGAGAAACTGAAACAGGAAGTTGTGTTACCATATCGCAGGCAGGTGTGCAAGAGGCTGACCAAGGCACTTGATGATCGAAAGCGAGAGGTCAGATGGCAGGCGGTTAGGTGTCGGGCGAAATGGTTGGATGTCGATGAGGTTGGAGAGGACGACTGAACAATACGCAGCCGCAATTGGGAATGAAGGGAACATTTGCAGGCATAGAGGATATATGAATGGGCATTTGGGTTACTCGCGCCATGTTGGGATGGAGGATAGAGGCAATTGGGGGGGGGGGACCTTTTTGGCATGCCGGTAAAGCCTTGGTAAGGAAACAAGCAATTCTTTCGAGCTGAGGGTAGTTTTTCTTCATCTGGAGAACATGTTGGTTTCCAGCATCAATGATGACGTTTCTACCTAGATCACAGCATCGGATGATCCCATATCTGACCCTCGACGGCTATTCGACGTACATGTCGATTCTGAAATCCCATCATCACTTTCGCATATCACCAAATTGCACTTCCCATGTTGTTCGGATCAATTATCCCGGAACACCTCCCCTGGCCGCATGGTCCAATCACGTCCACGCCGAATAACCAAGAACAAGCATTATCCGAACCAAGTTCAGATCTACATATTAGCAGAACTATCGCCGTCGATCACTTGGCTAACCAAAGTATTCTCCGCCTATGCATGCAATTTCCCACCCCCAAGAAGACCCAAAAGCAAAACTACCACGTCATGCTATTGCCGTTTTCGGGAAATGTCCAACCTGGTGACCGGAATGAGGTTCATGAAAGAAAGCCACAATGTCCTAAATCGTGTCCGAGGCGGGAGTTGGTGCTGTGCTGGCGACCTTGGATTCGTGAAGACGATGGGAAAGTGTGCATCGTTTGAGACTTGATGCTTTCCAAGGCTTCTCGGAGATGCGGGCTGATCATTGTGATCTGCAACTGCAGGTCCCGGGGCGGACCGTACCCCCGACGTTGAACCATACAGTACATACCATACCGCTGAATCATAAACCCCCGATCACGTCGGTGGCTCCATTTACTACACATTTCATCGTCGATGCAAATATCGTGGGTCGCGGGGTCGCAGATTCGGCGACCATGACGTCGATGTGTTTGGTGTATCTTGTGAAGATGGGAAAGTTGGCGTATAAAGGACTAGGAGAACAGCTCCGGGATACTACGAACATCACTCCCCTCCCTTCTTTATCAGTCAGTACCTTTGCATATCTCCATATTCACAATCTTTACTTGACTTGAGTCGGGAGCCTTCGCCATGAGGTTCGAGCCAGCGTTCCTGCTTGCTCTCCCGGCACTATCGGCTGCCTACCCTGGCATGATGGGAGCCTCCCGTGCTGAGATGGAAGAGTACCTTCGTCAACGCCACGTTGAGGAAGCTGAGCCAGAGAAGCGTCAACTCCTCCCCGGGGCCATCACCAGCCTGACCTCCACCATCACCGGTCTTCTCGGCTCAGTCGCCTCAGCCGTCGACCCCTCGAACAAGAGACCAGAGGCTGGCTACACATTCCAAGCCCCTGGACCCAGTGACTCTCGCGGACCCTGCCCGGGACTGAATCTGCTAGCCAATTATGGCTATCTGCCACGAAACGGCCATGTCAACTTCGGACAGGTCCTCGCTGCTACTGCGAGGGGTTTCAACATGGGCGCTGATATCGCCACCGTCTTGAGCGTCTTTGCCGTCATCACTGATGGCGATATCGCTACCAAGTCGTGGTATCTGGGCTCTGGTCCTGGCGGAGTCGGCGGGCTGAATCGTCACTCCACTGTCGAGGCCGATATATCTCCCAACCGTGAAGGTTAAGCAATTCTCTCTCTCTCTCTCTCTCTCTCTCTCTCTCTCTCTCTCTCTCTGTCTTTGCAAATCACACTTGAGATTTGACGGCTGACATGTATACCTTCAAAGACTACTACAACGGCTGCGGTGACAACCATCACCTGTCGTCCCGGCTCTTCAGACAAAACGTTGGTTTCGCAGCCGCCGAAGCCACCAAGCAATTCACCCTCGACGCCATGGCCAAGCAATACGCTACCTCTGCCCAATTCAGCAAAACCTACAACCCTTACCTCTACTACCTGCCCTTTCCGCAGATCGTATCCCTCGCCGCATTCGCCTTCTACCCGCAATTCTTCTCCAACGGGACCTACGGCGCGGGCGGCGTGGCAAACTACGAGTCCATCTCGTCCATCATCGGCGCGCAGTACGACGGACGCACGGGCACGTTTAGATATGTGCCCGAGAAGTGGCCCAATAACTGGTACCGTCGGGCCACGCCCTACACGTCGGTGCAGGCCCTCACCGAAGCCTTCGCCGTCATCTACCCGCGCAACGTGGTCGTGCCGGGCGTGCCCCAACTCGGCACCGGCAATCTCACGCCGAGAACGGTGCTCTGCGACATCTACATGAGCATCCAGTCGCTGACGCCCCTCACGCTCGGGCGAAGCGTCGAAGATACTGCCAGGGCAATCTCGTGGGCCCTGGGCGTGCTCGCTCCCTTCATCAGCGGGACCGCGCTGGGATGTCCGGCCGGGGTGCTGAGTCCGAATTTCCTCTTCCCGAATGCGAGTCAGACTGGGGGGCCCCAGAATTTGCCGCCTGTCAGGGGGAGGACGGGGAATAATGTTTATAACCGGGTTTATTTTACGAGGGCGCCTACGAGGCCGGCTTGTTAGGCTGGTTGTTTTTTCTTTCCTTTTTTTTGCTTTCGGAGCGGCTTGTTTTGTGGGTAGGAAGTGGTTGGCTGGCTAGCTGGATGGGTGAAGTGTCAAAATGGATATTGTTGCATATATCGAGCATCTATTCCTACCACTACCATGCAATGTCTCCACAGCCCACCTTTTCATGTTACAGAATCCCACACTCACACATTCCCTTGAATCCCAAACAATAATCTAGCTGCTGGCACTGCTGGCAGATAGGTACAGCAGCAATATCTTTCCAACCCCAATGACGCGCCCGAAACATATCATATAATATGAGAGGAAAAGAAAAAGGCGCCAGAAGAGGGAGGCTAGACTAGCCATCTTCCCTGGCATTCGTGACACGGTCCGGGTTCAGAGCTGTTGTCGCTGTTGTCGGTATTGTCGTTGTTGCCGTTCTCACTATTGCCGTCGTTAGCATTGTCATTGTTGGCATTCTCCCCACTGTCGTCGCTACTTTCACCACCATCCCCCATGGCCATCCTCATTCACTCTCAGTCTGTTCTCCCTCGTCCATCACCCCCAATGATCTCACACTCCTCCATCAGCTCCCGCAACATGTTGATACTGGCCCTAAGTCTGTCGACCATTCTACTCAGGGCGAGCCTCCGGTTCCTGGATTCAACCAAGACATTCCTCATGAACCTGATGAGGCGGACCAGTTCGGCATTGGACCTCCTTAGGGCGGCTATCGTTATGTCTTGCTCGGTCGGGGTCGTGTTTTGGTCAGAGGCCGGGGGGGATGGGGAACGGGAGGCCACCCTGTGAGGCTGTAAATAAGGCATTCTCGGGGTAGTACCGGGATTTGTTGTGTCGTTGGAGACGAGGTTAGGTTTCCTTTGTCGGGTCGAGAGTGAGTGTTGCAAAGTTCTGTAGACGACGTTAGTTAGAGTTCAGATGGGGGCGAAATAAATGGCGATATCGGTCGAGCGTACTTGTGTACAAGTGTGTGTGAATCTAGGGCCCTGTCTTGAGAAGAACACCCCTTCACCGAGTCGAGAGGACAGGTGTATGACCAGTGACTATTTCTCCTAGAGGGAAGCGGGATTGATGGAAACAGTCGTACCTGTGTGCGTGAAAGAGAGAGAGAGAAGTACGAGCTGTGGCGAAGTCTGTCCTTGATGCCCTGGGAGAGAAGACTGATTTTCTTTCTTCAGTGTGGGCAGGGCAGCTGATTTATATAAGAAAATTCCTTGTTAGTGCGAGAATAGCCCAAAGATGAGATGCGTAAAGTTTAATCGCTTTGACAGGTGTGTTGTAATAAAAAGGTGTATTGATCGTAAGATAGAGGATCTCTCGGAGAGAAGTGACTATATAGGATAACGACGCTAGTGCACGGTCCCCTAACAATGAGGTGGTTCCTTCCACCAAGGTGTAGTGAGATAGAGAGAACAGAGTTCAACAGAGTTCAACAGAGTTGGCCGCAGCAACACCAATCAAAGTGACAAACAACACGTATATCATTTCGGACACACTCAACAAGAACACAGAACACAGAATACAGAACCGTGAACTGTGAACCGTGAGAGAATAAATGGGGGTTTCAATAGTTACATTTACTTCCTACTTGCTCCTGCGAGTCCATCGAGTCTCCCTGCCCATCTCAAGGGGCGAAGAGCCACGGACACGTTCATCATGTCCCATGGATCTACTGATAAAATCACCGGTTCGCTGTGAGACACTACTCGTCCAATGTCACATAATTGGAGGGGAAGAGACCGCTGAGTCCGTTGAACGATCCTAACCACCAATCCTCGTCGGGAAATTCCTGTTCTTTTGTTAGCATGGGACCTCTCAACCATGTTTTTCCCATGTACTTACCACTTGCGTGATGGTCGCGCCTTCGGGGAAGCTCAACTCGTTGTCCTCGGCAGCATCGTAGTCGTACAGCGCTGTAGCGGTCGGTGCACCGCCAGCGGGCTGTGGCGGTGCAACTGAAGGCGCTTCTTCGGCAGCGGGATGTGTGGGAAGCGGCGGCGCTCCACCATCGTCGCCGTCATCCTGGATGAGTTCGACGTAGTTGGATGGAAACAATCCGGTTTCGCCGCGAGCATTCTCACCCATCCACCAGTCTTCATCCACGAACTGAATGTTGATGACGTATTCGCCTTCCCGGAGCTCAACCTCATTGTCCTCTGCCTTTTCATAGTCGTAGATAATGACAGCGCGAGCACCTTCGCTGGCATCACCAGACCCAGAACCAGCTGTCGCCGCCGCAACTCCAGCGCCGGCAACTGCGGCTGCTCCAAACGTGGCCGCTGCAACGGCGGCGCCAGCGCCGCGGGCAGGGTCTCTGGAACCGACTTGTGGTTCGGGAGAGAGATCGCGGGCCTGGTCGGCAGCTCTATCGAGGGAGCGGTTCGGCATAGGCGGCGCCTTCTCCTCTGCCGGAGACATCCTCTCGGGCTCAGGCCCACGAGATACCGGCATAGCAATGCGGACGGGCGAGTGTTCGGGCGAGGGAGATGCGCTGCGTGGTGGTTGAGGAGGCGGTGAGGGAAGACGTTGATGTTGCTCAGCCGGCACATTGTCATCCTCATCGTCTTGTTGCGCAGGACGAGATGGGAGCCCTGGCATGGGGACACCTCGTGCACCTGCGTTGGGTTTGTTTGAAAAGTCCATTGGCGGCGGCAGTGCTTGTTCGGGTCTGGATGCCGGAGCGCCCATTGGTGCAGCTCCTTTGAATCGATCCTTGAGAGCACCAACCCCTCCGGCGGGGGACGATGGCTCCTCCTGTTGCCGGGGTTCGCCGCCTGTACGTTGTTCGCTGAGGTTGCTGGTGGCAGACTGCCCAGTACGCGTAGTCTGCACTGGTCCCCACGACTTGCCAGTGTAGCCACTCTTCCAACCACCTCCGCCACCACTGGTCTGAGTGGGGAGTGGGGAGGTGGCACTGGGAGACTTCAAAGGCCCTCCTCCTTGAGCAGCCTTCTTTTCGGCCCAGATCTGCGCAGGTGTCTTTCCTCCTTCGTCTGCGAACGTCTTGCTTGCAGTTCCAACTGGAGCAGCCGCAGCTAATGGCTTGGCGCCAAATACCGACGGAGCGGGAGCTTTGGTTCCGGTAAAGTTACTTGAGCCTCCAAATTTGTTTGCAACCTTGGGCTTTGGCATGGAAGTGAGCCTTTCGGGCTGCTTGAAGGCGGCTGTTCGGTCTGCGAGCGACTTTGGTGTTTCGTCTTCGTTGCTGCGGTTGGATCCGCCCGTAGCTGCTGGAGACAAGCCAGAGGGTACCTGGGCTTTGGCTCGGATAGCAGCAATGTCAACCTTGCCGATGGGTTCGTATGCGCCCTTGACGACTGTAGGCCTGTCGTCCTTTGCCTCCCTTGCCTGAGCTCGTATGGCGGCAATGTCCACCTTTCCAATTGGTTGGTAAGCACCCCTGACAACATCTGGGGACGTATCCTGTGTTTGTGGCTGGAAGCGTGAAGGTTCTTGCTTCTTGGAGGTGAGCTCGGCCATGTTAACCTTTGTAGGCTTGTACGCAGATTCCACCTTTTGCAGTTGTGACCGCGAAACTTCGGGGGCATCAGAACCCCAGCCGTCGGCGTCAACATCTCCGCTCGGCGCAGGTGCTCTCGATCGCAGAGGGTTGAATCCGGATCCACCTCCTCCTACTTGTGTTGGTGTGAAAACGGGTTTCTTCGCAGCTACAGGAGGAGGGCCGGAAGATACGGCGGGTCCACCGGAATACTTTGAGCCTGAAGCATCGGCAACCTTTTGCACAATCTTGTCTGGCGTGAGGTCTGCGTCTGACCGGGCGGTGACTTGGACGTGATATCCCTACTGAGTGTTATTCTATGCCATGATTGGGAATTTTTAAAAAGATTCAATCAACTTCAACGTACATGTAGAAGTTTGGAAACAACACCGAGATGACTGCCAAAATAGCCCTTGGTACGCTCAGGTACGCCCTCGCCGCACTGTATACATGGTTAATGATGTGCTTTGTGTCCGACCCAATGCCCACACCGTATATTTGAGAACTTACCCAAGCTATGAGGACGCATTTGGGCAGACCGGAATTGGAGTCCTTGACTTTGACAAAAGCAAACTGGATGCGGCCGTCGGAGAATTCGTCAATGAGGTCTGTGAGCTCACCCTCTGCAGCACAGTTAGCCTCTTTCTCCCATTATGTGACAATTTTATTTTTCCCCAGCCTACCTCCAGTGCTCTGGACCTTGAGCACGCTTTCCTTTCCGCCCTCTTGCTGAAATGCACTGACGAGCGGGGCAGCAACGGTAAAGAGGGCCCATTGACCGAAGGTGGGGGAGTTTGCCTGAGGCCCGGATGGTGGCGGAGAGTTGACGATGCTCTTGTAACTGGCGGTGATGTTGGCGCCATTACTCGACGTGTTGAGCGAGGCCATGACAGCGGATTGGGTCGAGGGCGCTGTGGAGGGGGTGAGGGTGGAGGGGTGAGGGGGTGAGGGGTGAGTTCAGTGTATTATAAGCAGAGAGAGAGAGAGGGAGAAAGAGAGAGAAAGAGAAAGAGAGTTGGAGGGTCAGAAGAATGAACAAGGACCCTTCCTGAGGCTGTAATATATGTATTGTTGAATACGCGTATACGGGAACGGTATACAGCTCCGTATGTGCAGGCAGAGTTTAGAGCTTGCACAGCCTCTTGCAGGGTCGTGAAATATGCCAAGCACACTTCGTCACCAAGAGCATTTGCCACTTTGGCTGTTGTGGCCTTCCGTAGCCCGCCGTACTCCGTAGTCAGCTTGTAGTCAGCTTGTAGTCAGCTTGTAACCCGCCGTAGCCCGCCATAGCCCGCCTTATAGTCCGAGCTCGAGCCGAACTCGTCGCTCGCCTCACATTTTGATTCGCTCAGGTTGGCCCATGTCGACAGGCATGACAGCTCCCGTCGCCCCGACTCATCAAAACTCGCCTTGTCTGTTCTATCCATCATCCATCACCGCGCCCTTAACCACCACACACCACTCCCTTCACTCCCTTCACTCCCTTCACTCCCTCACGCGTCAAAGGAAAGAAGAAGAGAAGCAAAAAAAAAACACTCCCTCCCGTCACACATCGTCTTCACCACTGATCTCGACCTTTGGCCACACACACCAGAACTCCATGTCACAATCCACGCGCCACTCTCAACATTCAACACAATAACATCATTACACACGCCTTCACTTCACTCCATTTCACTTCACTTCAACTCATGCCTGCTGCCTGTTGCGCGCGCACGGTGGAGCTCCTCTTGTGAGCTTCTCCTGGGGGGTCGAGCGGAGAAATCATGGAGGACCGTGAGGCCAGCATAGCTTCCTCGACCGACTTCTATGGGTCGGACAGGAAGCCCGACACACCGGCAAGGGATGCCCAGAGAGACAGTCTTCCCACCAAGCGCAAGGCCGAAGACGACGATCATGTCGCCCAAGACAAGAGGCGCAGACTGGAGACTGCCTCAGGATCATCTACTCCAGCCGGATTGCAGCCATGCGCTGGACTTCCGCCAGCAGTGTGGCAGCACATCTTTCTTTCATGTCCGCTCACTACACTCGGTCGATTGCTTCAAGTCAATCGATCATTTCATTCCTATCTTTCAGACGTGCGCAATGTCTCACCCTCAAAACCAGGCTCTGGTTTTCTGCGTCTCCTAAAGTCCGAGTCCATCTGGGCGTCTGCCCGTAATGCCCATCCAACAAAGCCTCCAAAGCCGCTTCCCGGCTTTTCCGAGCTCCAGATGTGGCAGTTGCTGTGGTCTAAGAAATGTCAGTTTTGCCATAGCCCAAACAATTTCACTCCAGGCGACAAGATCTGGCACAAGGGGCCCAGTGCCACGGGCGTCCGAACAATATGGCCCTTCGGCATCAGGTCATGTGGTCCTTGCTTATTGCAACGATGCCAGACGGTAAGTTTGGCACCTTACCAGACCTGGACCATTGCTAAGTTTGTAGGATGCGAGTCTCCTCTTTTCAACTGCCTCTGCTCTGCGCCCGGCACTCCCTTTTGCCTTTGTCACGAGCGATTACAACTACATTCCTGCCTATACATTGCAAGCGGCCACAACCCCTGCAGGCGTCGAGATTGGAAAATACTACTACAAGGATCATGTTGCAGACATGACAAAGGAGCTCGAACAGGCCCTCGGCCGTGGTTCGGCAGCAGCAGAGGAGTGGGCAAAAGGCCTTGATGCGAGGGGCAAGGAGAGAATGAAGGCTCCCGAGAACTGGGAGCGCTGGGAGGTCAAATACCAATGGTGGGCCGACCACAAGGAGCCAAAGAGAGCCGTCTCCAAAGCACCATCATCCGTCCCGTCAGTGCAACACCAGCCAGCCACATCTCCCACCACGCACACACCATCGCCCGTCATTTATGCGCCAATTCCAGCGAGTAAGTATCGATCTGTTCACTTTGCACCTCAAGAAGGCATTCCGCTTTCGCCAACCAACGACATCCCTTCTATCCCCTTCCTAACAGCTCCAGCTCTTCCTCATCCATACGTGCAGCCAAGGCCGCCAACTATTCCCCCCGCAGTCTACACCCCACAGCCCATTCCGGGTGTTGGTCCACAGCCGCCACCACGAGGGGAAAGAAATCTTCACGATGCAAACGAGGCCAAAGCAACCCGAAAAGCGGATATTGAACGACGGTGCCAGCTGTTGAATCCTCCCATTCTACCAACCGTTTTGCGCCACATGGACTCTTTCAAAGCGGCCATACAAATATCACAGCCAATGAACGATTATGCATGGAGTGTGCTTCTGCCCCGCCTCCTAGCTCAGTTTCCGGCTGCCCAACAGGTGGAAATGGACCACGTGTCTCGAGTAGCATCCGTTTCTACGAGAGCAGTGGATCGCCGACAACAGGACGCAAGCCTCAAAGAGGTCAAGGAAGTTCTCGACCGAGAATGGGAAGAAGCACAGCGACCTATCAGGGACAAGCTCGGCGCTTTTGCCGACGATTTCATTAACCAGGATTGGGACCACGGCAGAGCAGTCACGTACGAGAACAGCCCAAAGTTCGCCGTGGACCTCTTGGTATACACACGGCGCATGTTTTACGCCCAAGTCGCAAAGACGGAAACCGCTTCTCGCCACAATGCAGAGGCCGAGGCTGAAGCGCCAAAGTTAGTCCTGGAAAACATGAAGTGGGTATATGATAACAAACTCAAGCCTCTAACAGAACAGTTCCGGAAAGAGCTTTTTCTATGCTATGGTAACGGATGCGAAGGCAACACCAGATTCTACGGCTTTGAAGGTGTCATTCAGCATTTTGGCGCCAAGCACACTAGCACATTCAGCGTTGGCAATGTTGTTGTCGCCTGGAAAGATGCCGAGTGGCCAGAAGAGACACCGTTCCATCCAGACCCAATTTCCGTGAAACATGCATACCATGCTGCTCCGAGCACGGCTGCCCAAGGCCAATCCGGATACGGCTATGGTGGTTATTCACGTGCCGGAACCTCCACACCCCACATGCAGCCCAATTTTCCACAGGCGAGCCCAAATCCCCATTATGGAGGCCATTACAACGGACCATTCGCTCCACCAAACACGCAATCCAACACGGCCCAAGCCTATGACCACGGTCGTTCCCATGGTGCACCCATGGATTTTCCTTATCCTTCGTACCCCCAGATGGCTCCTCCACCCGGCTTCGGGTCCCACGCAACTAACATTGGATACATGACATCCCCAGCCATGGGCAATGCCGCTATTGCGCCTCCACCTGCCATACAGTTGCAGGCACAGAGTCACCTTGTTCAGAATGGGCCCGCCGACACTGGTGGTTATCGGGATAACATGTTTGATAAGCAAGTGAGTACCATAATCGCCATGGCCCAGGACATTTGGAAACATACCTCCGGAATAAAGGATCTCCCCAACAACCTTCGGGTATACGTTTTGTTGCAGCGTGTCATTTCCAAGTTCCAAATCCAGTTCAATCATGGACCGAACTTGAATCACTTTATCGATGCGCTTTCGAGTCATCAAATCCCCAAAGCCTTGAAGCATGCTCCTGGCCTTTTTTGCAAAGCCTGTCAAGGCGAGTCTTCTTACCAATCTTCGGCCGACTATTATACTCGGCGTGAAGATAGAAGAACGTACACAGTGCTGAGCTTATTTTCGCATTTCAAGGCCCAGCACGTTAGCCCCGAATATGGAAATGGGCAGCCATCTGCTGCTTCCCTGGACTGGAGAGAAGATATGATTGAGCTCCCAAATGACCGTTTCATATCCGGTCTCATCCACGCTCCCGGTATGGACGACGAGAAACTGCACATGGTTGCCACGGTCTTTCCAAGACTGTTCCCCACTCCATTACCCAGGATTGGTGTCGTGGATGCCAATGAGGTGCCTTCAGCACTACAAGGTGGTGGTGCCTCCAAGGACTCCAAGGACGCCGGAGAAGTAGGTCTATCACCGGAGAAATTTGGCCCTGCGTCTCTGATGGATTCGTCCGTGCCAGCAAAACCCAGTGAAGATGAGTACGATCCGCGACGGCCAGCGCTGTCAACCCGAGCAAGTCAGTCCACCAGAGTGGCTCATCGGGCACATTTCTACCGTGGAATCTCACCCCCGTCCGATCGCAGGCCTCGTTACTATGCTGAACCGCGGTATTATGTAGGTGGCTCACAAGATCCTAGTAGTCGGGTCCGCCGGGCTAACTCTTTCCTTTCCCAGTTGCCGCAGGACCATGTGGACGATGACTATCCTGGCCCTCGGGAATACATGGAGTACGCCCCAAACCCCCGGGGAATCCGCGAGCCCTTTGCTACTTATGATGATCATGCTAGCAGACGCCCATTGTACCGGGAGCACGAGACGTTTCATGAACCCGGTCCTGAGGAACTAGTCTACGCGCGCTCACGAGAAGGACCCAGGGCCCAAGATCATGCATCATACCCACAACCCATTCGTTACTATGAAGGGGATGAATCGCGTCCGGAGTATCGTCTGGTGAGGCCACAATCTGGAGAGCACAGTATTGCCAGGAATTTTGCCGAAGCAGATCGGTTTCTGGCAGACCTCGATCCCGGTCCATCAACAGCCACTAGGCCACTAGGTCAAGATCGGTCTTTACAACCGGAGCCTCAACTTCCTGCAGTGGAAGCAGAAGTGGAGGACGGTTCTCGATACACACCGCCACCCCCAGCTATCATATCGGCCGATAGCACAATGGACCAGCACCGCACCCTAGCCGCGACACGTCGTGGGGCGCCATCTACCGTGTCCAATGGATCGAGATACGACGACTATCCACCAGGAGATCGTCAAATACCCACACCCGATTCCACAAATGCCCAACGGAGACCTGGTCCAATTCGCCGAAAAGAAAAGCAAAATGAGCATGTGCCCTCGCGTTACTACAGGTATATGAGCGTTGCGCGAGAGGAACCATATGCTCGTGGCGCAAGCACGAGTCGTGCGCAACATAGACGCTATGGCCGCTACGAGGAACAGCGTCGTCGAATTGACCAACAGGAGACACCACAACCAAATGCGGACCGGGACTACATACCCGCCTACTCCCGCAACCAGAGCATAGATCAAGGACCTCCAAATGACTCGTATTATCCATCGGTACGACCTACTCCCCGCGAGTACATTCCAATCCAAGATCGTCTTCATCCCTCTCCATCCCGGGTCCGTTATCCTGGTCCGTCTGATGAAGAACGTGGTCCGCCCCCGGTCTACGTAGACGAGTTTGGCCACCCTATGCACGAGTACGAGATGATACGTGTGCCTCAAAACCACCGTACAGCGCGCGGGCCGCTCAGGTATTCTCCAGAATACGAGTCTGACCACATTCAATATGTTCCTATTTCCATGTATGACCGTCCACTACTACCCCGGCATGAAGGGCATGGTCGACCTGGAGAGTACGTATACTATGAAGAGCGAGACCGGGCACTTCCTATCAGAAGGCCCGCATTTGAGCCAGAGAACGAGGCGCCGTATGAGCCGCCTCCCGATATTAAGATCGATGGCGTAGCGCCTGTCCCTGAAGGACCCTAATGTTATTATTATGCCCTTTGTGTCTATTTGCAGAGATCATGTTGAGCTGACTTGCAACGACCATGTAGATGATTGAGAAGGCTATGCATTTGATGTTTGTTCTTGCGTGAATATACCCCCTTGTGTTGCCTTTTCCTTTCTCTCTTTTTACTTGTCTGTTTCGACATGTAGTTGTACAGACAGGCCATGACTGTATGCGTCCGGAGTTTCTTCCTTGTCTGCGGTAGACGTCTTAATGTACTTGTACTGCAGCGATTTCCTCGGGTGGCTACATGCTGCATTGCATATGCATGTGTAGATTCAGCCAGCACCCCTGATTTGTCTTCTTCAGCTCTTATATATGTATACAAGTCTACCCTGGATAGGTGGACATGTTTAAGTTTCATAGATGGATGGCACATGGATAATTCTACAATATATATATATATCAACGTCTGTGTGTCTTTTTGTATTAATTAATCTCATTTTGATTTTTCACTTGCTTTTAAAGTCTGCTTCTAACTTCTTTTCACTAATCAGGGCAGTAAGTAAGTAAGCAAGCAAGTAAGTAGTATTAATTAATCAATTAACTGCCGGCTGGCTGGCTGATAGATGGATAATGTTTCCTTTTTTTTTTGCAACCAATGGCATGCATGCAGGTAGGTAGGTAGGTAGGTAGGTAGGTAGGGTGGATAATGTTATCTGTTTTCATCTTTCTTCTTCTCCTTCTTCTCCTTCTTCTCCTTCTTCTCCTTCTCCTTCTTCTCCTTCTTCTCCTTCTTCTCCTTCTTCTTCTTCTTCTTCTTCTCCTTCTCCTTCTTCTCCTTCTTCTTCTTCTTCTTCTCCTTCTTCTCCTTCTTCTTCCTATCATCTTCTTCTTCTTAGGGCTAAATGTTTTATTTGTTCATTTATTTCTTATTGTTATATATATATATATATATACCCTTCCTTACTCGACCAATCCAAATCCAAATCCAAATCCAAATCCAAATCTACATCTAACCTCTTTCTTATTCTTTCTTATTCTTATTCTTGTTCTTTCTTCTTTCTTATTCTTTCTTATTCTTTCTTGTTCTTCCTTGTAATTTACTAGTTTACTAGTTTTTTACTAGGTAAACTAATAATCACTAATCACTAATTGCTAATTAATTAAATTTCAAAAAAACCCTTTTTTTAAGGGGGGGGGGGGGGTTTTTTAGGGGACACATTATTTATATATAAGCATAGGGAATAAGGATAAGGATAAGCGGTATATATAGATAGATGCATAGATAGATGGATGGATGCATATGTGACCTTTTTTTCCCCTACATCTACGGCCCACGGCCCACGGCCCACGCGCTAGTCTGTCTGTCTGTCTGTCTGTCTGTCTGTCTGTCTCTGATCCAATCTAATCTAGTCCTGAATCCTACTGTTGTTGCTGCTGCTGCTGCTGCTACAATAATTCATTGATTTATTTATTGCTATCATGTGTTTGGAAGAAAAGAAAAAACTGAAATGGATAAATAGATGGATAGATGGACGCTCTTTCTTTTCTTTTCTTCCTTTTCTTTTCCTTTGTTTAATTTACTTTACTTTGTTGCAAATATATTAATTTATATTGTAATATTTTGGGGTTTAGGGTTTGGGGGTTTGGGGTTTGGGGTTTAGAAATCGTGTATTTAGTTAGTTAGTTAGTTAGTTAGTTGCGAGGGTTAATCTGCTATGCTATGCTCTACTATGCTATGTTATGTTATGCTATGCTATGGTATGCTATGTTCTCTCCCCCAAGCCCATACAAAAAAGGTGGGGGGGGGGGGGGGGGGGGGGGGGGGGGTTCTTCCCCTTCCACTTGCAGATGGCATTTTAACTCACCTCACTCACTCACTCACTCACTCACTCACTCACTACACGTCCCTCCTGCGCAATCCAACGTCGAGACCCAGCGGTTTCCTCAAGAAACCCTCTCTAGTCTCCATGCCGACCTGTTTGAGGACAAACTCGTAGCGTCTGAAGACGGTGCTGACGATGAGGGCCAATTCCATCTCGGCCACGTTCCTGCCCACGCACGCCCTGGGGCCGTGACTGAAGGGGATGAAGGCGGCCTTTTGGTCCTCGGTCACATGTTCCCAGCGCTCGGGCCGGAACGTGTCCGCGTCGGCGCCCCATATCCATGTCGAGTGGTGCATGGTGTAGGCGGGGACGGAGAGGACGGTGCCCTGGGGGAAGTGGTGGCCCGAGATGGTGACGCCGGGGCCGGGGGGAACGACGCGCGGGAGGCCCAGCGAAGACGTGCTGTGGATGCGCATCGTCTCCTTGATCACGGCGTCGAGGTAAGGGAGGTCCTTGACAGAGGAGTACGTGGGCACCGTGTCCACGTCGGGAATCGCAGCGTCTAGTTCCCGCTGCAGTCTGCGCACTACGTCTGGGTGCTCCAGACAGTGGAACAGCAGCGCACACGACGTGTTGGACGTCGTGTCCGAACCGGCGATGAGCTGCGTCAGTGCTTCGGCCGTGAGCTCCTCGCGTCCGAGCTTGTTGTCGTTCTCGTCCCGGCCTTCCATGAGTCGGGCTAGGAGGTCCACACGCTCCGTTTCTGGCCTCTCTAGACGAGCGTTGACGCGGGCCACGGCCATGCCGGCCAGGTCTTGCACGGCTTTCACGCCTTTGCTGAAGAAGGGGTCTGGGAGGTATTTTGCATAGGGTTTGAGTTGAGGGAGGCAACCGATTGTTCTAATAATATATATACGTCAGTGTTTCTTTTCTTTTCTTTTCTTCTTTCTTTTTGTGCCATGGAGAATAAATAGAATAAGTTGGAAGGAAATGCAAGAAAGTCGACATACCCACTGACCTCCCCCCTTCGATTCAGAACCTCGATAGCCGGCGCAAAAGCGACGGTCCCATCCGACCTAGTCACCTCGGCTCTATCCCTCCCCTCCTTGAGCATGCCAAAGGGCGCGCCAAAAGCCAGATCCCCAATGACGTCGAAAGCGAGGTAGTTGAACCAATGGAGGGCATCCATGTCGTAGTAGTCACCTTTGGCGACCGACTCGCAACGCTGGTCCCATTGTGTCTGCAGTTCCACGAGGTTGTGGTGTATGTACTGTTCGAACTGGCCGACTGATTTGGCGGAGAAGGTGTGGGAGACGGTTTTACGTTTGCGCGTGTGTTCGTGGCGGTCGCGCGTGTTGAAGAGGCCGCGACGGATGGAGACAAAGGCGTCGTAGTAGTCGCTCTTCAAGAACCCCCCACCATGGCCGTAAACCACCGGAATCGCATCCTTGTCTGCAATACTGACGTGGTTCGGCTGAATCCTGACCAGCTTCCCATACTTCCCATGTGCCGCATCTACCGCGAGATACCGTTTCCCCGTCCGAGCCTGGTACAGGAGCCATAGATTTGAAAACGCAGCCGGGAACGGGGAGGGGATGTCGCGGATGGACCAATTGCGTAGATAAGGGAGGAGGTAGTACAGGACGGGGAGGAGGAGGAGGGTGTAGGGGGTGAGGAGATTGGTGAGGAACATGGTTTCGATATATATATATATATATAGTATGGGAATGAGAATGAGAATTGAAGAGACGATGAGATGGGGAAGGGGAATGACAAGTTCGCAGGGAGAGGAGGGGAGGGGAGGGGTCCCGATGTGATTCTCTCACTCACTCACTCTCTTCTCTTCTCTCCCTTCTCTTCCTTTATATATATGCCTCTCTCGAACTAGCTCCACACTTTTTTCCCTTAATTATTCCTTTCCTAACCCACCCTCTTACCGTGTGTGTCAGTGTCAGTGTGCTCTGTTCCAATGGCAGACGTCGTGAAACAAATTTACACGAGCCGAGATCGACGACCGTCGCGCTAGTCCCCGCACTGATCCATGTCCTCCGAGTTTGCCCCGCGGCATGTGCCAAGGCGGATATCATATCTTCTTCTTCTTCTTCTTCTTCTTCTTTTCAACTCCCGATCATGGTTCCCGTTACGGCCGTGTAACTTGGTACTATCAAGCCAGTTCGAAATAGGAACATAATCACTCGTCAGAGCTCTACCTAATCGTTTTCGTAATGGATAGCATGGGATGGAAGCGAATGGGTCGGAGCCGACTTTCACGGCGGTGAAATGACGAGTACGTGTGAGAAAGGCAGTGGATTATATTAAGGGAACTTATATCTAAGGTCGTTTATCAGTCGTCTAACTAGCAGGGCCAAAAACAAACAATCAATCAAAAGGGGGGCGGGGCTGCTCAACACCCAAGCGTGTATCAATCCGTTCGTTGCAAGAGAGAAAAAAAAAAGAGGAAAAAGAAGAGTTTGTCTTATTCAGACGCACTCCTGGTATCATTCAATCATTACCACCATCATCGTGACCATGAATATTCGTGCCTTTGCACTTTCAGCGTTACGCCCAATGTATCTAATCGTCATCCTCGAAGAAGTTCAGGATAGCCTTGACAGCCATGGGGCCCAAGCCGTGCGGTGGGTAGCAGATGTAGCTCGGGTCATCGACGGCGCCCAATTTCTCGCGGAACTCGGTCTTGTTGGTGAGCTTCAACTCGGTGGCAATGGCGTGATAAGCTCTGCTGAGGACCTTGACACGCGTGCCCTTGACGTTGTGACCGGGTGTGAACTTGGAGCTGGCACCTCCGCCAAACGTGACCGTGGACGCGCCGCCTTGCGCGACGATCTTGAGGGCATGGGTAACGGCGTGTTCAATTGACCCCGATGGTGCGTTGGGGAAGTCGAGCGAGTACTTGACTTGCCATCCATGATCGGCAGACAGTTGTGCCATGGCGACAAAGGCAACAATGGTGCCATCCGGCGTCTGCGCAATGTGATATTGACGATGTTCCTCGTCCTGCCAAGGGCGAATGTTGGTCAAGTGCACTTGACGGCCCTTTCGATTTGCCAGCCAGTCCTCGACACGAGCATCGAGCTTCTTCTTCATCTCATCCGGCACTGGTGTTCCGAGGGGATAATCGACAATCTTGACGCCTTCCTTCTCTGCGTGACGGATCTTGCGCTGGATGTCCGAGTCGTGGAGGGCAGGGTTGTGTGCCGGATCGACTCGCTGTTCAGAGACGACGGAGAAGGTGCGCCAATTGAACTTGGTGGCCAGTACCTCCTCCGCGTCTGCGCCGACAAGCAGCCAGAGTGGCTTGAGATTGCGCTCCTTTTTGATGTATTTCAGGAAGCCCGTCATCGTCTTCAAGTACTGCGACGTGTGACAAAGAGGATCGCCTACGGTGATGGCGAAACCATCTTGAGGTACGAATCCGACAGCCTATTGAGTTGTCAGTGTGTGTAAATCATGATTTAGTGCAGACAAGACTCACGGCTCCAGTGAATTCATCGCGCCAGATCTCTGTTCGAGGTTCCAGCCAAGACGTATTGGTCGCATCTCCATAGTTGGCAATAAGCTTCTCGATGGGCTGGAAAGCCTGCCCCGCAGCTGCACGATCTTGGCCTTCCCAGGGAGGATGCATTGTGCTGGATTCTGGATGCCGAAGTTGCTTGATAATGGGCTTTGCAGGCAAACTCTTGGGGTCGCGAGGGAACATGGAGGCGTGTCGAATATTTCCGAGGCTGAGGAGCAGCATGAGAATACGCTCCAGACCGATACCACCGCCACCGTGAGGGGGGGCTCCCCACTGGAAGCCCTGGATATAGTCTTCCATGGATGAGGGATCCACCTTCAGTTTCTGCATCTTGTCTAGGAGCATGGACGTGTCGTGGATACGCTGCCCACCGCTAAGGATCTCTTGACCGCGGAGGAAGATGTCGAACGAGTTTGTGAGTTCTGGATTATTCGGGTCTGGCATGGCGTAGAAGGGACGGGCATTGGCGGGGAACTTGTCCAGCACGTAATAGTCGGTTCCGAGCTTCTCCTTGATGACACGACCAAGTTGAACCTCATCACGGGTGCCCATGTCCTCATTCTCGTCGAGAGGGTTTCCGTTGTCGTCTCGCCATCCAGAGTCGTTCAACATGCGAATGCCCTCGGCAAAGGGAATGATGGGCGTCTGGTCCAGCCAAACGAGATCTTCATGGGGAAATTGACGTTTGATTACCTCGATTTCAGGGCGGAAGCGCTGGTAAATGCCAGTAAAGATGGCCTTGAAGGTGCGGTCCAAGGTGCGCAACACTTCGTGATAATGCTCGTCAATGGCCATTTCCAAATCGAGTCCGGTGTACTCGGTCAAATGACGGTACGTGTTGCTGTTTTCCGCTCGGAACACGGCGCCGATTTCGTACACCTTCTTAAAGTCTGCCGAAATGCTCATCTGTTTGGCCAATTGAGGACTCTGGGCCAGGAATGCACCGCGGCCAAAGTATTGGACCTTGAACCCACTTGCACCGGACTCGGTAGCACCGCCCTGGAGCTTGGGAGTGTGAATCTCGATGAAGCCCTCGGAATCCAGATGCGAGCGGAATAGGCCGCAGATGCCGGATTGGATTCGGAAGATGCCTTGGGAGGCAGTCGATCGGAGGTCAATAACGCGGTTGTTGAGACGAGTTCGATCGGCAATCCTGACTCGCTTCTGGCCTTCCTTGTGATCGGTATTTGCATTGGCAGCCTCCAAGTCGACGTCGGCCTGTGTCACTTCGGCTTCGTATACGTTGAAGGGCAGTGGCTCGGTGACAGCGGCCTCGACGTGGATATCGTGGACGGCGATCTCAACATCGTGGATAGAGGCGCCCGTCACCTCGCCCTGCTTTGATCGAGGCTCTTGCAGGATGCCTCTAATCAAGACGACGCTCTCCACCTCGAGATGCTCGGCCCAGTAGAGCATGTACTTTGAAATATCCCCGTGCTCGACCAAGATGCCCTGCATGGTTTCAGTCTGCTGCCGGAAGACGAAGAAGACAAACTTTGAGCTCATCTTCCGCAAGTGATGAATTCTGGCGCGGAAAAGCACCTCTTTTCCGACGTCTGTCACGGTGAAGTCTCTGAGGTCTGCTCTGGGCAGGTTCTTCCATTCGCCGGCGTAGCTGTTGGGCGGCGTGTCTCCGTACTTGGCCCTCTGTTCAGGGGTCAACTCAGCCAATGCTTGTGCCTCCAACTCTTTCTTCCTCCTTTCAATCTCCTTTTCCCTTTCGAGATTCTCCCTTTTCCGCTCTTCTTGCTGAGCCTGCTTCTCATGCTTGCGCAGTTGATTCTTGGACATGGGGTCACCCTCCCGGTTGAGGGGCAAGTCGGCATCATCGGACGAGTTGTCTCCAATGTGCAGCTTCTCCTTGACGACGCGTATGGGGCTGTGGGTGCTCCGGTGTGCTAGGCTGGTTTTTGATGCACCCGTATTGACGCGACTGGGGCTCTCTGTGCGGCGGTGGAAGATGCCACTGCTTTTGGGGGAGCTGGGTATGACGTCTACGCTCTTCCTACTGTCTGAAGGGGATACGACGTCTTTGCGATCCAAAGTACCGCTACTCCGCCTTTGGTCGATGCTTGATCGGTGGAAAATACCGGGGCTTTTCGGCGATGCAGGTACGGCGGGAGCCACACCATTGGGTTTTGGCGACGTGAGTTCATCGTCCGAAGCCGGGTTGCTGCGAGAGCCCGGCTTCAACTTTTCTAGGGCCTTTTTGAGGGACATGTTTGTACGTCTCTTTCGCGCAGACTACCGGCCCTGGTATAAAAAAGAACGAGTGGGATAGGTAAATGGCAGACAAGCAGGCTGGGTGCGAGATGAGGTGAGGTGCGATGATGTGAGGTGGGGCGGGCGCAAAGGCGAACGCGTGGGAAGGTCCTGACAAGATGTGGAGAAGAAAAAAAAAAGGGAAATCGAGGGGATACTTTTGGTGGTAGGGAGGGACAAGGCGGGTATAGGAGAAAGATATGTGCGAGGGGTTTATTTTTTATTGTTGGCCTGGTTGCTTTCGTTGTTGTGTTTGCTCTTTACTTGGATGGGGCGGGCGGGTGGTCCGTCGCTAGCATGCGATGACGAAGTGTGGCGTACTTTCCCGAAGCGGTCAGGAATAATGGAGGGGGGGGGGGGAGATGAGATATGATGTCAGGCCAATGTCAATTCGAAACGAGTTGAGGCGGCAGCACACAATATACAAAAGGTATATACGTATGTAACAACAAGAAGAGCAGCAGCAGCAGCAGCCGCAGAAGCAGCAGAACGATGGATGATAGACAATCGATAATAGTCAAAGAGGAGGGGCAGAAAAGAGTTCAAACAACCTTGGGGGATGATATGGAATAATTAATGGCAAGGAGGACCCTTTTTGTTTTCTTCTTTCCATGGCCCGATTGATAATTTGGCCTAGCCCACATACAGCTCTTCAGGCAACATGCCGCTGCAGAACCGCGGTTTTCTTTCCTCTCTCGATGTCCTGCAAGGGCCCTGAAGGCATCCGCTGTCTTCCGCTCGCTTTGATGAGGAAGAAACAAAAAGACTCTCGTGACCTCTTCAGTTTGATTACTACATACATACATACATACATACATACATACATACATACATACATACATACATATCACGTTGGTTCCCCGCGGGCGTGTCATGGTGCATGGTGAACAGACAAGACCAAGACCAAAAACCAAGACCAAAAACCAAAAAGGTCGATATAATATGTAATTAACACATCTTCAATAATATCGTCACAACAACCGACAAAAGGCAGAAACGGCCATGGGATCCCGAACAACCGCCACGTTCCGGGCCCCTCGCCCACAGGGAGGGAACATCTATCACGAAGCTTTTCCCGCGCCCCACATGGCGCAATGCGCCGCCTCTTCTTTTGCATGGATGAGAGCTGCTGCATGATTGATCACTAACATATGTAGATACATATGCAGCTTACTGTACGTATTAGATAGCAATTACCTACCTAGTTCTAACAAAAGGCATCAGCATTTCCCTCACCTCCAACACCAACTCTGCCAACCAGACCCAAAAGCCAAAGTGCATCTGAAACCAGTCCAATTCAGCCCCCTCTCCCCCCCCCCCCTGGACAAGCGTCGAGTTTCGCAGCGAGGGAAACAAACAAAGGAAGAAAAACACATGCAAGTGGACAAGACATGAGAGAATGCCATCGTCATAACATGCGAAAAACCAGTTTCCCATGCGGCCGTATAAATAATTATCCTCGTCATCTCCATCAGGACTAGCGCCCCTTCTCAAATGCACTAATTAGCATATCTACTGTATTACAATTGATATAATCATCCCTAATTAGTCCACATGTCTCCCAAACCCACGGTATGAACATGTTCAATCTCTTCCTTTGCTTCCTCGTCAAAGTCCTATCAGTGCCTTGTTCACAAACGAATGAGTGAATGAGTGAATGAGTGATTGCAGCTCAATTTTCAATGCAAATCACAGACACAAGACAGAGACAATACAAGACGGTACGCTACGGTACTGCAGCCCGTCATACGCATGCAATCTTTACCTTTTAACCGGAAATTCCACCAAAATTCCACCAAAATTCCACCAAAATTCCACCAAACTTTTCCCCCATCTCCCTCCAGACGCTGCGTGCAGCTACCGTTACTCACTGATTGTGGGGATACTCATACGTCGTGACATCGGCCTCTGTCCCAAATCCGCCCCAGTGCTCAAACTCGGCTGCGAATCTGACTGCTGCTTTGAGGTAGTACTCTTCTGCATCGCCCCACGTCTCCGAGGCGACTTTCATCGCGCGCAGCGCTGGCGAGGTTGGAGTCAGCACGACAAATCCTGATACTGCAAATCCTGATACTCCAAATCCCGATACCTCAAATCCTTGTGACGAGTCCAAAAGAAGAAACGTCGACTTACATTTGACAAAATGCGCGTCCAGCGCGTGCCCACTCTTGAGCGCTCTGTCAACCACATACTTCCAGTTCCGACCTTCGAGGTCATATCGAGTAATGGTGTCTGCATCCACCGCTGGCCTCATCTGCGCGATATACACCGCGAGGGCAAAGAGCCACCACTGCCTCACCAGGCTGACATGCCACTTCTTCGGCACGACTGGGAGTAGTATCCGCACCGCATGGCTACTCGTGAGTATATGCACCAAGAAGAAATCAAATTTAGACTCCTCGGGCGCAGGCGTGCCCAGTAGCACCGCCACGGCCGTATTCTGACTATCTTCGAAATGTCTCGTGGGGTCCGAAGACAGCAGGTCCCAGGAATTCCAGTGTTCGAGGAATGCAGCTTCTGCTTTGGCATCGGCGAAGATGGCGCTGATGTCCCCACTGCGGTGCGAGTACAGTCCGTCGAACCGTTTGTCCGCCCGCACGCGCTCCAAGATGGAAAGGAGCGATGTGCAAGGCTGCGCGCTGGGCTTCGTGTACGATGCATCGTCGAGGTATTTGTGTAGGGGGCTGTAGAAACAAGTTCCCAGCGCGAGGGCTTCGATGGCGATGGTTCGAGAGTCGAGTTCGTAGGCGTAGCCGAGGTGGATGAGAGGATGCGCGACTGAGTCTCGTATATTAGCAATCAGACATCTGATAGGAAAGAAAAGGTATACTCACGTCCCGACACCATGCCATTGATCAACGGCTCTTTGCCCGAGAAGAGATAGTCGTCGAGTAACTGTTTCCAGTGGTATCCGTTCGCGACGAGTTGGTCCTCGAAAAAGTCGACAAAGGCGCGCTGGTACTCCCTCTTCCCCAGATAATCCCTCCAGTCGTCCTTTGATATCTCCCCGGGCGAATCCTTCCACGGCTCCAGCTCCAGCGCCTCCGCATCATAAATCCTATTCAAATGCTCATGCGTACCTCCCAGAATATACGCCGATCCCAGAATCTGTTTGCGCGTTTTAGCATCCCATTCATTCATTGCCCGAGTAGTTTAGTTTACACTGCCTTCAGTGTGTCACCGGCTTACATGAGGTGTGTGGTTGTGGAAGCGCAAGTCGTGATAGATGATGGAGTAGTTCGCATGGTTCGCTTTGAGGAGGTGCTTCAGCGTCCGGGGTCGCTTCTCCGCTGCCGTCTCAACATCGTGGATTTCCACGGGCGGGAGGTCAATCCCCGCGTGGTGGTTGCGCTCAAAGGTACCCAGAAATGGCAGTCTGAAGGATGGTATCGTGAACATGTCGCTCGCATCTGTGTAGGAAAGCCAGAGCGAGGGTTGTTCCAAGGTGCGGCGAGCGGGGGTGCTTTGACCGCCTGGCTCAAGCCGGCCCTAAAATAATTATATCGTCACCTGTTCGCAAGCACCACCCCCCAAAAGATTGCCATCCACGGATTGTGGAACTAACTGCATGGCGTGACCTGTGCACAAGGATACAGCTTGCATCACACAATTGGCCAACAATGGCTTCATTCTTGGACGCACATTTAAAGGCCCTTGACCAGAAGCTATATTTGACTCCATCCTACATCCCAATCCAATATCTAAGCATACATAAGCCTTTCATCTGTCGCTACACACCTTCTTGACCTCATTCCAAAGCCAAAAAAAAGGCCAAAAATTGCATCGCTGGGGTATGTCGCTTAGTATTCGCCTTCGTCGACCTCTCCGTCGAGAGAGTCACTGGCAACCTCTTCGTAATCCTTCTCCAACGCGGCAAGATCCTCGCGAGCTTCAGAGAACTCTCCTTCTTCCATACCCTCGCCAACGTACCAATGAACGAAGGCGCGCTTAGAGTACATGAGGTCGAACTTGTGGTCGAGACGGGACCAGGCCTCGGCAATAGCGGTGGTGTTGCTAAGCATGGAGACGGATCGGTCGACAGCTGCGAGCTCGCTTCCGGGAGGGCTGATGGGCCTGGGGAAAGATTAGAAATGTACAACAAGAAGATGCGGCATGCACTCACTTGGTGTAGTTGATTCCAAGCTTGAAACCAGTAGGGCACCATTCCACCAGGTTGAACGAAGACTTGGCCTTGAGCGCACCAGCGGCAGCGGTACAATCACGAGGAACGATGTCGCCACGATACAAGAGAGCTACAGCCATGTACTTTCCATTGCGTGGGTCGCAGACAACCATCTGGTTGTTTGGTTCGAAGCCTTTCTTCGTCAGTTTCAATGCATCTTGGGTAGGGAAAGTACATCTTACATTGGAAGGTCAAATCGCTGACCTTGAAGCTCTCGTGAGTGCTCTTCTTAGCCGAGATGACGGGTGCGTAGCTGATCAACGGATAGTGAATGCGGGGATAGGGAACCAAGTTGGTCTGGAACTCATTCAAATCGACGTTGAGAGCACCATCGAAACGCAAACTGGACGTGATGGAGCTGACGACTTGGGCGATCAGACGGTTGAGGTGCTCAAAGTTAGGACGAGGAATGTCCAAGCTGCGGCGGCAGATATCGTAAACGGCCTCATTGTCCACCAGGAACGTGCAGTCGGAGTGTTCAATGGTGCTGTGTGTAGAGAGGACGGCGTTGTAAGGCTCGACGACACAGGTTGAAACACGGGGTGCAGGGTAAACGGCAAATTCGAGCTTGCACTTCTTGCCGTAATCAGTGGCGAGGCGTTCGAGGAGGAGGGCACCGAATCCGGAACCAGTTCCGCCGCCAAAAGAGTGGAAGATGAGGAAACCCTGGAGCGAAGAGCAATTGTCTAGGAACAGTTAGACGCGTGATTGGGACGAACTTTTGCTAGATACCTACCAACAACCCGTCGGATCTTGTCAATAACGCCGTCGACCAATTCCTTGCCAATAGTGTAGTGGCCACGAGCATCTGTTCGACCGATTAGCTTTCGCCAGCTATCACAACCGTATACCAAACGCACAGTTATTGGCAGCATCTTCCTTGCCACTGATCAACAGCTCAGGATGGAATAGTTGGCGGAACGCGCCCGTTCGGATCTCATCAATTGGCTACACCACATCAGTATTGCGCCATTCCGACTGCATCAGGCCCACATACGGAGGGGTCCAAATCGACGAAGATGGAACGAGGAACGTATTTCCCGTTTCCAGTCTCGGTGAAGAAGGTCTCGCAAGAGCCTCCGTCCTGTAGCTCCTGCGCATCAGGGTTCGGACGTCCATCGGGTAACAGTCCATGCTCTAGGAGGTACCTGCGGGCAACCTAGGTCAACTCAGGGCTTCAAAAGCCGCACGGCAAAGGTTGGAGAGGTTGGAGAGGTTGGAGGGGGCGGAGGGGGGAGTCTGGGGAGGGTATCGTACAGTTCCCAGGCACTGTTGCCGAGCTGGACGCCAGCTTGTCCGATGTGAAGGTGGCAGATCTGAGCACAATGGCAGTTAGCAGCTTGCTCAGGAGGGAGACCAAGACGAGGGATGGATCCAGTTCGTATTGAGCACAAGGAATCATACCTCTCCGCGCATTGTGGTTCTGCAAAGCTGTATCAAACAGGTTGAAGCAAGAAAGGTCAAAATCCGAGCCGGGATAGCAGTTTAGAAGAGTGAGTAAGTAGACTTATTATGGGGATTGCCGCAATGCAGGACCGGTGCAACGAGCGGTGAAGGGGGCTTGTTAGTGGGGCACGCTGTATGCTTGTTTGGCCAAGCGCGGGCGCTCGGGGCACCGCGATAATCACGTGAATGTCTCAAATTCGTGGACCAATCAGACTTGGAGACGAGACGAGACGAGACGAGACGAGACAAGACAAGACGAGACGAGACGAGACGAGATGAGACGAGACGAGACGAGGAACCAAGACAGGACCATGATGGATAACGGGCAAAAGGTGAACCATGATTCCAATGCCGGTACTTAATTACAGCGGGAGAGCCGTTCAGAATCAAATGCATCCGACAAATTTTTACAAGTAGATCAAAATGATCAAGAATCTTTGCAAAACACTACGGTATCTACGTAGTTTAAAACACCATCCACACAATCTATCAAGCTCGCTCTATAATTATGTATCCTACAAAGGAAATGCATCTTAGCCCAAGCTCTTTGGGACTGAACTCCAGTAAATGCCGCCAACGGACAAGTAAACATAGGAAGAACATATCAACTTTTCTGCCACCATGTCATGATCCCACAGGCCCGAGGAGGAATCCAGGGATAGAAAGGGCGGGAGGATCAAAGCTTATTCATCAAGCCCCACTCTTTTTGTGCCAGCAGGACCTTTACGAACGTCCGCTCAGTGGAAGTGTCTCATCTCAAAATTGTCCGTCTGAGAACGGATAGGGCCAGAGAACTGAGGGCCCGTTGGGCCACTTGGAGGTAAATCACCTGAAGAATGCGTCAGTCGCACATCCTCATCACTCGTGCGCATGGCCCTAGGGCTCACACGCCCGCTTCGTGGATCCAGACGCTCGCTGGCCTCTTCAAGAATGACGGATTCTTCATCCATCTTGCTGCGGCCACGGCCGAAGAAGCGGTTGCGATGATTACTGCGTTCGCGAGCCTGGGTGCTATCGGTATTGACGCGCTGTAGGCGCACCGAGGTCGAGCGAGCCGTATCTTGCGAGCTTCTCTGGTCCTGCGAATGTCGGGAAGGCGACGTTACTCGATTAATCTGTGCTCTGCTACGACTTTCGGAATCTCGATCGTCGAAAACGTCGCCAGGCATATCACCCTGTGAGATATCCTTCATGCCCAAGGAGAAATCGACCCGACGACCCATCGCGGCCATGGACTCAGCACGGCCGCGGCCAGCGTTCCCATTTCGGAGAATGGAACCATATCGCCCAGGTGCTTGGTTCTCATTGCCTGGAGCAGTGGGGATGAAGGGCTCATCCTGCGGTTCACGGTTGGAAACGCCATTCGGGTTGTCGGGAGTTCCGTTGTGGCCAACGCCAGGTGTAGCCGCATGAGGCAGATTCTGTAGGTACATGGGGAAAGATTCCTTCTGTCCGGGGTACCGCATGCGGGGGCCTTCAATGCCACACTCTTGCATGGAAACCATTAGAACGCAGATGAACTTGTTGCGACGCTGAAGACGGAGAAGCTCGTTCTGCCAATTGGACTTGTAGAAGAAAACCACGTTCAGTGTAATGGAATGAACCTCCTTGACTTCTCGCAACTCGGTCAAGATGTTAGACTGATATTCACGCTTCTCGCTTCCGACGAATTCGAGCAGTCGCCGACGAAGGGAGTCGATCTGATCGAGGGTCGTTCCGAACTTGATAACGACAGGGACAGCTTCAGCGAGGCCTCCAGAACGACGCTGGTTGAGAATAAAGAGCGTATTGAGGTAGCTGTTCGGGGCCTGGACTACGTGGCCTTCCATCTTCTTGAACTCGGTGTAGAGCAGGGCAATCTCCTTGACGAAGTAGTCATCTCCGAGACCGGTGGCACCGGTGTTGCCGTAGATGCTCACACGGTCTCCGACGTCGAAGGGGTGCTTTACGAAGACGAAGATGACCGACTGCAGAAATTCCTGTGCGGTGGCAGAGAACAGCCAAGAGAGAGCGAGAACAGTGGATCCGGCAGAGGTGAGAACACCAGCCGCCGACGTAGATATCAGGGAGATGAAGACGAGAAGGGTAATAATAACCACAATGAACATGAAGACATCGTCAAGCTTGCTAACCACCGAGTCCAGATCTTTGAGGGATGCGGTGATGGATTTGCGTTCACGGCCAATTTCGATACAGACGGCCTCGAGTTCTTCCATGGAGATATCTCCGTTCATGTCCTTGTCGAACATGGAGAAGGCGGCATCAGCTTCCTCGTCGGTATCGAAAGCGTTCCTAAGGTCTTCCGAGTATACTGTTTCTGTCTCTTCGCGGGCAAAAGTGCGGAACAGCCTCCGAGCGAGGACCTGGCTGCCGTTGGTACTGCCAAGAAGCGTCAGGACGACTTGATGAGGGTGTGTACTTTTGGTAACTTGGCGTCCTGTAAAATCTCCCGCCACTTTTCCGGCAATATCTCCGAATTTGCTGAAGGCTTCCTTGGTGTTTTTCTGAGCTTCCTTGACAAACTGGCCCGGAGTGCGTGCCCCCGATGCAATTCCCGGTCCTTCAAACTCCGAGTCCTCCATGGCAATCTTCTCTTTGGAGAACCTGTACAGTTTTGCCAAACTGCCAATTTGAAACTTATTCAGCTCAATCCGGTCGGCGTAAGTTCGCAGATGGAAGCTAATAGCAATGAGTTGAACAATGATCTTCTCGACAAAGTTGAGGACAATGCCGATAAAGATGGAGAGGAGGACCTTGTTAGTCGTTCTCTCCCAGTCCTTGGTAGTCTTGTCGCCGTCGGAGTGGTGGTTCTTCATGGTAGGAAGGAATGAGATCTCAATGGCCAGCCACCAGAAGAATAGCGTAGCAGGGAGCTCAAGCTGTTTGCCCATATCCCTCCACTTCTTGCTGTTGTTGGTGAAAAGACTGGATAAGAGACCGATTGGCCATGGTAGACATTTGGCGAGGATTCGGCCAGCCCACAAGGTGAGCCAAACGATCTCCAACCATATACAAAACCACACCATCTCGACGCCTGCGACAGACGCGTGCTTGAAGAGCAGGGCGCCGAGAAGCAGTGGGATGAGGATAACCAGAACCAGGGGAGTAATGTAGACAAAATAGCGAACGAGGAAGCTGGAGCCGTGAACCTTTTTGAAAAACTTGGATAGGCTGGTCGAAGGTTTCTCGGGAGGTTTGTAGAGGGCCGTCTTTTCGTGTAGGGGATTCGTGGCGGCGTCGAATTCGTCAATTGGATCTTCGTGCCGTGTCCGTTGCTTTCTAAGAGAGCGGTTCTGTGATTGTGCCCTATCGAGCGAATCCTGGTTAGAGATTTGGCGTTCCACCTGGAGCATGGCCAGGTCATCGTCCAGCCTGCTAGCCTGTTCGCGCGTCTGTGAGGGAGACTTCATGCTCATCGATGGGTCCATTGCATCGGTCTGAAGCGACAAATGTGAGAATCCACGTCGCCGCCCGCCTATTCCTGATGTAGATGCTGCTGTCGTGGACGCTTCGGGATTTGCTCCTAATGATGCCTGGTAGGGGTCTTGCAGGCTCAAATCATCGCCGATAAAAGTACCATCCTCGTCCGAAGAGCGTTGGTGGGGCGCGGTGGAAGGATTGTGGTCCGGAAACGGCTCCGTTCGTGGGTTTACGGGAGAACTCATGTTCGCAGTTGGATTGGGGTGGCAGAGAAAACTTTGTTAACCCAGGCCTGGTAGATAGCGTAGGGTTTTACGCTGTTTGTGACAAACTCGTGTCCTGTAATTGAACGATGGGCAGAGGGATCCCGGCGGGGGAAGCTTTCGTGGGCGCGATGACGTACGATCTACTTTGTAGGATTCAAAGAGAATGCGACGGACCACTGTCCACGTCTTGAACGAGTGTCTTGCCGCGCAAACGAGAAGTGCGACGGTTAGGACGTAGGAAGGAAGCAGTGGAACTGCGAGGAACGAGTGTTCTAGAAATAAGGAGGGAGAGAACTCCAGGGAGCTCGCGGGTGTACTGGGACGGATCAAGCTGCTAAAAATATGGAGGTCCACAAGAATGTTTTGGGACGGGACCCTGGGACCGACCCTGACGAGACGGGACGGATTTGGACAAGGTTCCGACGTGACTCGGGAGCCGGTTGGTGGCTAATTAAGTACGATTATTAGAAATTCCGAAAAAGAAGAAGAAGAAGAAGAAGAAGAAGAAGAAGAAGAAATAATTGGGGGACGGATAAGATGCGGGTGGATGATAGGTAGAAGAAGACGAGCGACGTAGATGGCTGAAAATCTGTGGATACTGTATGTTTTGTTGGGAGCAGACAAGAGACGGCTCTGTTTGACAAAAATCTCTTCCCATTCAATCAATATTCACTATTCACTATTCACTAACTATCTATTATTACCCACTATCGCCGAGTGGCACAACATGTTCACCAACCCGCCTGATTCCGAACTGGGATATGCCACACGCTACACGCTACACGCTACACGCCATACGCCACACACCACACACCGCACGCCGAACCTGAAATGTGTGTACAGTACATATGTATGTACATATGCAGGTCCCGGAACTCGCCACCAAAAGCATTCCAAGATGATAGTTATAAAATTACCTTTGTAGGCTTTTCAACAATCACAACTCAAAACCCTTTCTTTTTGTCTCCTTACTTTCCGACGCCGTGCCTCACAAAATGAATGCATTTCTTATCATCCCGGTTGTTGTTGGCCAGTCACGACGTGTCATTATATAGATGTGTATCCTAGCTTATCGTGTCTCAAACGGCCCGTGATGGCGGTTGAGGCGTCGATCAATTTTACACCATGACCCCTGAAATCCCACGTCGTGCGTGGGGGGAGAGAGAAGAAGAAGAAGAAAAAAGACCATCGTTCATCAACCCACCGCGACCACCACCAGTTGACGCATCTTGTTGATCCATCTTGTTGATCCATCCAACACCAGCACACAATCCTTTCTTTGCAACTCGGGATTTGCATTAATAAATCCACCTAATCGTGTTTGCCACATCATCCTTTACTCTTCTCCACCTCAGTCCCACAAATTCCATCACCGCGCACATTACGTGATACCTGTGTGGAGGAACAGTGCAGTAGTGCTTCATACCAAGCCCCGACTATTTACTAGCATCTGCATTACTATCCCCTATAATATGTCCAGAGCAATCGTTCGCGTTCCCCATCCCACTGTGTCTTTCTATAACCCTCTCTTCAACTGCCTGCATCGTTTCCTTTGCGCCCATTAAAATGACCTTGGTAGAAACAACACAATACATTAATCTACCTATCAAAGGAAAAAGTGAGTTAGTAATCAGTGACTAACATCTGCAGTGACCAATTCTGGTCCCTTGCCTCACCTTGTCAGTTCATGTATCGTAATATCTATCAATAATTAGCAAAGTATGAGGTTATTCGCTTTCCTTGGCAAAAGTCCGAGAGTTCCACCGTCACTCATCTCCTATGCTCCTGTCAATTTCAATGTCAATTTCAATGTCAATTTCCAGCCGAGGGCCTCCATCTCCATCACATGCACCGCACGTGCTCCATGTCTCGTCTCATCAATAGATGATTACTCCATCACACGCACCGCCCGTGCTGTATGTCTCGTCTCATAGAAAATTACCCCACCCCCGTCATGTCTTCCTTTCAAGAATGCTTCTCCTCAAAAGCCTAAACACATTGCGCTGTCCAGGTACTTACTCACTCACTGTAAACTTGAATCAAACCAAATGGTCATTATCGCCCTATGTTCAGTGTGAGCTCTACACTTTGTTGCAGCACATGAACAAGACAAGAACATTATAGTCCAGAAAGACAACATGTGATATCAATCTCTCTACCCTTTTGTTAGAAAACTGCGGTTCATGTCTTGCACCTGCTACTTGCTACTTGCTCCAAGGGACGTAAGTAAAGTGCAATGGTGAAGCACGAATTTCGCCTTTGCATCGTGCTTTCCAGATACAAAAATCTTACGTCACCGTCAACAAACGCTCAAACACAACCATCACCATCTTTGCCCTGTAACCTTTCAACTATACCAAACACCAAACACCAAACACAAACACAAACACAAACACAAACACAAACACAAACACAAATACTCCAAAACCACGCTCAACATCTCACAAACACGCAATGTCCTCTGCCGTTGCCTCGCGTCCCCGCGCCCTCAGTTCAGTCAAAATGCCCGTCCTCGTATGCTTCACCCTCTCTATCTTCCTCCCCTCTTCTCCCCTCACCTTCTGACTTCTCTCCAGGACTTCCACGACCACCTCCAAGTCGTGCTCGCGAAGCTCGAAAGGGACCCTCTCACCATCACCACGGACGACGCCCGCCGTCTCCACGAGCACTTCGACGCCAAGGATGAGCGTTCGGCACGCATCATCTCTGCCGTCGAGGCCCTCGCTCTCGCCAACCAGGACCTGCGTATCGAGAAGGGCGAGATGCCGACGCTAGGACAGCCGGGTCATGCTTCGCTGCTCACTGTGGTCGAGGATCTACTGGCTGCTGTGGATGCGAACCCAGAAGATGTCACCACGGAAGTGCTGAAGTTGACGCAGACGGCAGTTAGCAGTAAGTGTTCCCAGCCACCTTCACAAGAAAAGATAAAAAAGAGCTCCAACCTTTATAGCATATGCTGACAATCTTCTAGAATGCCAGAAGGCCATCGGCACCAGCAAGGCTACCCACCCCGAGCTCGAAGCCAAGCTGCAGGAGGAGTTCGCTAAGATCGAGCCCAAGGTCGAGCAGGGCACCGTCACACGCGAGGAAGCTGATCACCTCCACTCCCTCGAGGCTCGTACTCACGGCCACACCGAGAAAGGTGGCCTTACCTCAATTGCTCAGTCAGTTGTTGCCAAGCGTGAGAGAAAGGTCTCGTTCAGCGAGGGATCGAACAAAGTAGGCCTGCCCACAGTCGAGATACCTAACCATCTCCACTCAGTCAAGGCATGTGCCCATGATCATGATCACACGAAGAAAGTCGCCATCACCCCGTCCGCTGCGGGCAAACGTGAGGGACAGAACAAGGATGGGCTGCCCGCCATCGAGAAGCTCACCGTCAACGATGCCAAAAACAAACATGGCAAGGGGAACAGTGTTGCTGCCACAGAGATGTCGAGTGGCACTGCGGTCGAGGCCAACTGAATGACGGCAACGCAATGGAGAGATGCGAATGCGAATGAGTGTGGAATTCTAGGGCAGATATATACTATACGCCCCATCGGTTGCGGTTGCCCCTTGTAGGCGGGATTTTGCAATGAAAGAAACATTTTGATACTTTTGCTGTACTATGCATGTACATGGTGAGCCACTTGGACTGCATATCGCCCATGTCGCTCAGGAGGCATGTGAGTGAATAATAAAGACTTCATCTATGGTATCTCCTTCGTTCCTGAATCCGTATCCGTATCCGTATCCACAAGGTGCCTCCATCAAAGTGGCCTAAAGTGGCCTAAAAATACTGGGCCGTACATGTACAAAGCCCTCACCCCGCTCGCTCACTTGATCTGCGTCTTGGCCAGAGCGTCCGCCAGATCATCAACCGTGGCATCATTTTCCTCGGCTACATTCTCATCCTCGGCCTGCTGTGCTGTAGCCAGTTCCCGCGCCGCCTTCTCCTGCACCTCGACGCGCTCATCCTCCTCGTCGCTCACCTTGGCATCTTCGTCCTCGTCCTCGTCTTCTTCATCCTCGTCGCTGTCTAGCTCATCCAATTCATCGAGACCCCAGTAGTTCTCAACATCCTCGCCAAGACCATCCGCCTTGTCCTCGCGCTCTTTCAGCGTCGTGCGAAGTTTGTCGAGATTCGAGTCGTCGTCGCTGAATTTATTCCCGTTGAGTTCGAGACGGCGGAGTGCGGGGAGTCCAGCTTGTGCGTCGGCTAGCCCCTCGATGCCCTTTGCGTTGATGTCGTTGTGGTTCACTCTAAGCACCTCGAGCTTTGCATTTTTGCCCTGCTTGAGCGCAGCCGCGAGAGCGATACCGCCCCGTGCCGTCAGGAAACAGTCTCCCACGCCGAGTTCCGTCAGCTGGGTCCAGCCGCCTACGACATTGCTCAGGGCTTTGCTGCCCGCGGCTGTGAAGGTGTTGTCCTGCAGATCGAGCACACGGAGATTCGACGCGTGGGATAGCCCATTGGAGAGGAGGTGCACGATGCCTTCTTGTCGGATGCCGTTTTGAACCATCTTGACTTCTTTCACGCCCTTATGCGCGGCGTATGCTTTTGCCCACGCGGCCATGCTGCCATTTTCGAGTCTATTGCGCCCGCAGATGACGGTCTCGAGGTCCGGCACTTCTTTCCCTGCTGCCTTGGCTGCGGTCTTCTTCTCCGCGAGGGCAGTCAGCGCATCGGCGATGAGGACGCCAGCCGCGGGGCCCAGACCATTGTTGTTAAGGATGAGATGGCGCAGGGGGACGTGCTGGGAGAGGAACTCGACGAGGGGCGCTTGTGTGTTTAGGCCGAAAGCGTTGTCGGAGAGATTGATGGTGTGTAGGTTTGGGAGCGCGAGGAGTGCGTTGAGGAGGTGTGAGAGGGCGGGGGGGATTTCAGAGAGGAGGCGGGCGGTGAAGATGTCGGCGAGGTTGGCGATCTGTAAGTCGTCCCACATGTTAGAGATATGTCATGGGGGAAGGGTAAAGTGTGCATACCTGTAGCTTCTTCTTCGTCTCTAGGACCTTGGCTAGAGCTTCTGACGCTCCGATACCAAGTGTGTTTCCTAGAAGGCGCACTTCCTCCACATCGGCATTGTCCTTCAGGTCCCCAATATGCTTCTCAATATCCTCGGCGGTGTCAAGTTTCAAGCCTTTTCCCTCGATGGACCAAACTTTAGTGGCAGCCATGTTTCTCAGAAATATACCTCCCTAGTTCGGATTAAAGATGTTCGTGGTGCTTCGGGAACAGCAAAGTGTGGAAGTATTTGTTCGGTATTGTTCGGGCAGGATTGTGTATGTAGTGGGGTTGTTTGTTGTGGCGGGGGATGGACAAATCGTCTTTGCGGACTGGTCTGTGCGGCACGGGAATGCCAAGGCCTGACGGCAGCATCCATCTCGAGAGAGATTCTCGATTGCTAATCACGCGAAAAACAACACACCACAGCCGTTACCATGGGATCAGGACAATCAAGTATGGTATATTGTGTCGCCGTGGTACGCTAAGGCTAATAGAACCTTTGTAGCACCCGCAGCTTCTATACCTGCCAAAATCGCAACTCCCGCGGGCGATGCGAAGAAGCCAAAGGTATGAAGACTCTCTCATACTTTGAAAGGTTGAGACTAACTCTTGTAATTAGCCCTGCTGTGTCTGTCTCGACGAGAAAGCCAAGCGCGACGAGTGCATGCTCTTCTCTACATCTGACAACGCTCAAACTGAATGCGCCGACCTCGTAACCAAGTACAAGGATTGTATGGCAGGATACGGGTTCAAGATATAACAACCGACACACATGGAAGAAACGCGAGGCGACTGTACAACACGCGGCATGGTTACGGCGCACGGCATTGCAGGAGCACACTAGACGAAGCATGATACTTTTTGTACAGGAACATGAAATGAAACCCGAATCTTCCCTCTATCAATAATCATTCGCTTATGCAATGGGTATCTCGGGGGCGATCTAACAACAGAAGAATAGTCGCTTTCGATTTTACAACGTTTTGCTCTCCTCCTTCGCTTGCTTGACAAGTCCGCTCTTCCAGAACAATCGCCACACACACCACAGGTAGCAGATCCCGAATCCACCAGCACCAACAATGGCATTCGCCACTACCCACAAGTCAGGCTTGTCAGATGGTGGCGGCACGAAGGCTTCCACGACATGCCACACCACCATGACCAGGTAAAGGTTAAGATGGAGGATCTTGCTAAGAAGACTCAATCCACCCGTGGTTCCTTCGTGGTATGCGGATAGAGAAACTGGAGGGAAGCCAAGAAGGTAAGCCCACAGTAAGGTTATGACAAAGTAGGGAACTCGTAGTTCGTCCCGCTTCAGCAGCGGGAACATAGTCCAGACTCCAAGCATGTTTGCCAGTCCAACCCAGGCGCGAATAGATGGTAGAAGACCGCCCTCTCCGCCCAGAAGAATAGTCATGGGTAGCAAAGGAAGAAGCACGTTCTTCTCGTGTACTTGATACGAGCAGAGGAAGAAGCCCCATGATGTTGCGGCTAGCGCAAGAGGAAGAAGCTCCTTTCGCGGCTTCAAGAAGAGAATGAAGCAAGGAGGTATGATGGCTAGAGACGTGGCAGCGAGGGCAGCTCGTTGGAGGAGAACACTTGGGTATCGATTGAGCTTGTGGAAGGTGTGTATAGCGCACCAAACGTTTGCCACTTTGTCTTCGAAGAGGCCGCGAGCGAAGGGGAAGATGCGATGAACAGATTGCGCTACTTGAAAGACGGCCGGGTAGTACCAAGACTCCTCATTGAGTGACACGGGCAAAGACACTAGAAGAGGCGGAACCGGCAAGTCTTCGAGGGAGATGCCGCGGTATTTGTCGTAAAGGACGCCAAGCAAGAACGGAAGGTAGAGTAACGCAAATGAGAAGATGGTGACAAGAGCGATGGACAGGAAGCGGATGACATCGACGCGGGGAAATAGACATATGCCCAAAAGGTATGCGAATATAGCAGGTGCGTAGAACAGAGCCATTTGTTTGAAACCGAGAGCGCCGACGAAAAAGACGCATCCCCAGAGAGGCCTCCCGGCAGCCATGCTTGACATGCTCGCAAGAGTGAAGCCGAGCATTACCGTATTGTATTGGAAGTGACCGTGGTCAATCAGAATGGTACCAGGCTGCATGAGCACCGCAACCAGGGCAATCGATGCCTCCCAGACGTTGACCCTTTCGAGACGAGAGTATCTTCGTAGGAAGATGATGACGGCGGGTACATATATGAGGTATTCTGAAATAAAGACGGTCGCTCGCATATAAATCTTCAGTGATGGGTCATCGAGTGCTCGCGAGCGGACCAAGGCAAACCAATTTGGGTTGATGTATGAACCACTGCCAACATTAGCAACAGCATACATGTCTGATAGGGGACTGCTCACACGATACCAAGGATCCAGCTATGATATGCTGTGAGGGGTGGGTAATCTAGGCCCCACCACTCTAGGTCATGAAAATACCATTGGGATACTGGCAGATGTGTCGTGAGCTCCATCCAGTGTCGTTGAGCTTCAAAATCACCGTGCATTGGAGGCGACTGAAATCCGGAGTATCCCCATAGCCCCGTCGTCCATCTGAATAGACCAACAACCATCAGTATGAGAGGTATGGTGACCCATTGTGACACAGTTCCCTTCGCAGGCCACAGAAATGCAACGAGGGGGAACGCGGGCTTGCGCGCATGGGTGGTGTGGTCACGGTCGAGGGTGCCGTGAGTTACGTGTGCGAGTGACCCCTCCTCGATCCTCTTCCGGCGGCGGGGTTTGTGTGCGGCGGGCGATGCCATGTCTGTGAATACCAGGGAAGTTTTACAACACTCGAGCTTCGAACATCCACGACAACGTTCGCGTGGAGTTGACGCACGGACCCACCGCTAATATCCGCGCCATAGATTGGCCGACCAGTGCCGCAGTCTCTTCACCGCTTTGGAGCTTGGGCCCAACCACCCAGCTAATAATCGCAAAAAAAACTTTCTCGAGCTTAAAGTCCCGCCATCGCGCACTTCCTGCTTCTCCACCACTCTCCCGCAACCAACATCGTTTTTCACATTCACCTTACTCGAACATCACCAGTTCGAGACATCCTTTGAGGGCTACCAGTTCAACAAAACACCTGAGGGCTTCCTGAGGGCTTCTGTGGGCTACCAAGAACATTTTCCAAGTCAGTGGGCATTTGAGGCATTTGCATATTTCCTTTGCACACATTGTTCAGAGGGGGGCACGTCACGTCTGTCGCTCGCCAGAGCACGACAAGATTCATCAGAGGGCTTTTCGCTACTGAGGGGTTGATCTTGTCTTCTCGGCTTTTGTGGGAACACGCCGCCTTGAAGCATTCTTCTGTGGGCTCTTGTGGGCTACCTGTGGGCTTGAGGGACAACCGCTTCGCGCGGACTCGAGAGATACCAGTGGGCTTTTCGCAATTTGAGACATTCAGTTAGAAACAGGCTATCGGCGCAAATCTCCTCGCGAGATGGGCGTTCGAGTGGCGAGACCCTTCTCGTCTTCCTTCCCCAATCCTTATCTTCTGTCATCACCTAACATAACAGCATCTCAACTACAACGTACTGATGCCTTCTAGAACACGAATCATACCCCCCATCATGTCCAAGACCAAGTCCAGCAAGGCCGATGTCGCCAAGGTCTCCAAGAAGGCCTCCGTAAAGGAGGGCCGCGTCACCAAGCCTGCTCAAACTCCCAAGGCCAAGAGCAAGGAGATCGCAAAGTCGGCTGTCAAGGAGGTCAAGAAGAGCAAGAAGTCCAAGAAGGAGCCCACTCCCGAGCCCGAGTCCGAATCCAGCGCCAGCGAGGAGGAGGATGACGACAGCAGCTCTGACAGCAGCGATGAGGAGGTTGAGGCCAAGGCGCCCGTCAAGGCAAAGGCCAACGGAGCCGCAAAGGCCGTCGCCAAAGCTGAGTCATCTGACTCCGACTCTGACGATTCCGCATCCTCGGACAGCAGCGATGAGGAGGAGGCTGCTCCCGCCCCCAAGGCCGCTCCCGCCAAGTCCAACGGTGCCCCCAAGGTCGCCGCAAAGGCCGAGTCCGACTCCGACAGCTCGTCTGGCAGCGATTCCGACTCTGAATCCGAGGAAGAGAAGCCCGCTGTGAAGGCCGCCCCCGCCAAGGCGACCAAGGCCGTCAAAGCTGAGGTCAGTACTATACATGGTCCATCCCAACACCCATGACAATGCTGACTTGAATAGACTTCCGACGATTCTGACGATTCCGCATCCGATTCCGATTCCGACTCTGATGATTCTGCCAGCGAGAGCGAGGAGAAGGAGGCTGCTCCCTCCAAGAAGCGCAAGGCCGAGACCGAGGCTACACCCGTCGTGAAGAAGACCAAGACCGAGGCTCCTGCTGCGGCCGAGGGCGATGGCATCAAGAACCTTTTCGTGGGTAACTTGAGCTGGAGCATCGATGAGGAGTGGCTCGCTCGCGAGTTCGAGCAGTTCGGTGAGATCGTTGGCGCTCGCATCATCACTGATCGCGAGAGCGGCCGTCCCAAGGGGTATGTTTGAATCGTAAACCTATCTATAGAATGATGCTAACGGTCTTAGATTCGGCTATGTTGAGTTCGCCACTGTTGAGTCTGCGCAGAAGGCGCAGGCCGCTATGCACGACTACGAGCTCGATGGTCGCAAGATGAACGTTGACTTTAGCGCCCCCCGTCCAAAGAAGGAGTTCGGCAACGACCGTGCCGAGCGATATGGTGACAAGAAGAGCGAGCCTTCCAACACTCTCTTCATCGGCAACATCTCCTTCAACGCCACCAACGAGATCATCTCCGATACCTTCCAGGAGTATGGCACCATCACCCGTGTGTCTCTCCCCACTGATCGCGAGACTGGCAACCCCAAGGGCTTCGGCTACGTTGACTTCACCACCACCGAGGAGGCTACCGCCGCCTTGGAGGCATTGAACGGTCATGACATTGAGGGTCGTTCCATCCGCATTGACTACGCCGCTGCGCGTGTCGACAACGGAGGTGGCTTCGGTGGCGGACGCGGAGGCGGCGGTCGTGGAGGCGGCCGTGGCGGAGGCCGTGGTGGCTTTGGCGACCGTGGTGGCCGAGGAGGAGGTCGCGGCTTCGGCGGTGGACGTGGACGTGGTGGAGACCGTGGTGGATCCCGTGGTGGACGTGGTGGTTTCACAACCAACCGCGGCGGCTTCGGTGACTTCAAGGGCTCCAAGGTCACCTTCTAGGTGACTAGGTCGATGTTCTCTCTTCAAAAAGGACTGCACAATAGGGTATATGAGCTGACGATATGCGAGGTAAGTAATTGACTACTGTAGCGTGGCACGACTCTATCTAGGCTTCTTAGCTTTTGATATGATGCAACGAGATCAGATGTTTCTCTTTATACGCCGGCGCAACTTGGCCTAAAAGTAATTTGTTTTTTTCCTACGGCTTTTGCCTTCGAGTTGTACAATACGTTGTCAACAAGAAGACCTTACTTCGGTAGAATATCGAATTCTATGTATAATTCTTCATCAATTTCGATTTCGCTTGCTTGTGACGCTTGATAACCAAATCATAACTACCTCGTACCGATACTCTCGCTGGTGAAGCTGTGCATACCTCACGGGCATGCACATTGTTGCCGACTTCTCCCAACGGGACTACCCAAGTATGGATTTCTACTAATCCATAAGCGCGATAGCTCGTAGTGAGATCGGTTGCGCCTCACAACCACATCCGGTGTCTAAATGACTACTTTGCATCTCTCTTGACCAACATCGACTTCAACAACGTTTCTCCATTCTACAAATTACAATGTCGTCCCCACCATTCCGTTTCCTGGATCTTCCCAAAGAAATTCGCCTGATGGTATACGAGCATCTCCCCCTCCTCCTGAAGCACCACAAAGTACTCCTCCCATTCAATTCGTCGGCAGATGAACCCATGTGCGAAATCACACTCATAGTGCGCTGTCTTCCCATGGGAATCTTGAGAACTTGTCGCACCATCTTCAAGGAAGCAAATACTATTATGCAAAAAAGAGCGTGGAGCTGGGTGATGGAGGCTGATAAACCCGTGAGGATCATTTTCCAAATACCCGAGGGACTGGCGGGCAGTCAACGTGCCAATCAATTCGCTCTTGGGGCGAATAATGGTTACGATAATGATGTAGTCAAAGAGACGACGATGAGGGTTATTGGATGCATGGCTGGGCTGTGCGATGTAATTCGGTTAAGGGTTGAGAATCCGGCCGATATGTTGATGGTGTGTTGAAAAAATTGAGCTCTCTATGTACAGTACATGTTGAGCTTTCTTGCTGATGCAACATAACATACAGGAGACACCAGAAGAACAGACACCAGCTGAACTCTACACCGACCCACCCGCCTGGAACGTAATCGACGCTGAGACCCTCGCCACGATATTCACCCAACACGTGCCCGCTCGCATCGCAAAACAGTTCCTGCTCCCACTTCGCTACAAGCTGCCAAACTCTGGAACCTTCCACATCCTGGTTCGACGTCCAACCTCGGGACCTCTTTCTCTGCAAAACGCACGGACCCGTCTAATCACGGCAAGGGAGAAAGAGCTTTGGTGTATGGTGTATGAGTGGGGCACGGGCACGCTGGATGTCTTCACGAGCGAAGACTTGAGCAACGATGATCATGATTTGCTGTCTACTTGTACGTGGCTAGATGAGAGGAGCTCGAGTACGGGGTGGCAGGTCAATTTGTTTTTAAAGGCGGAAGAGGAGAAGGGGTGGAGAGAGTGGATGGAATCCACTTGATCGCAGTCTCATTTTTCTTACCCTATCGTGCAGAAATGCTACACACCCCGCAACCACACATCATGGGCAATACAAATGTAACACTCGGTAACATCTCTGGGCGCGGTAACTTACGAGAATGGCGTCTTCCAATGCGATTTCCATCTACCCATTGAGGATGTTTCTGTGCTTCACGTTGGTATCTGAATCTGAATTGCGACCCAAACGCCCCACCAGATACATGTATCGACCTGAGAGCAGCACCCACTACCATGTAGCCGAACTGTTCCTTTTGCCAACTACTCACACCAAAGAGGAAAAGTACAGTCTCATCAAGGCCTGGCTGTCCTGGTGCGTTAAGCGTCATAAAATATTCAACACTACCCGTCCTACTTCCATTTCCTGTTTCAAGACGATTGACGTAAGAAACGTGATCATCGTCCTATTTGGTGGTCTTCCATTCCCCTACGTGACACTTAACTACGTATGGGGTGATTTCACAGACGGTGAACTCGGACCTGGACGACTACCCGAACTTCTACCAAGAGCTATCGTCGATGATATTGCTTTTATAAAAAAGACTTGGACGGAGATACATATGGGTAGATCGATACTACATGACGCAAAACAAGCCGAAAGTCAAGAAAGAGCAGATCACGAAAACGGGCGAGATATATTACTCGGAGTCACATCTGGCCATCATCGCAGCAGCAGGACCGGACTCGGAGTACGGACTACCCGGAGTTTCCCGACCACGAATTGCACAGCCCTCTTACTCGTATTGGTCATTTGTGTATGATGGTTCATACGAGCAAAGACGAAGAAATCCACAACTCTATGTGGATTTCGCGGAGCTGGACATATCAAGAAGTTCTATTAGCGAATCATCGCCTCGTTTTCCCTGATAGCAGATGCTACTACAATGCAATAATATCTTCAAGCCGGCTCTCGCATACCCGAAGAAAAAACACGATGGGGTGTTAGCTAGGAACTGGATCAAGACGGCGTCAATGGCGTATAAGCCCTCCTCCCTCTTCCAATCTACGCCCAATCCCAGATTGCTATACGGTCTCCCGATCGAACAAGGCAGGCCCTCTCTGGTACCACACTACAAAACTTGTGCACAGATCGTGTTTCTCGAGCTGGACATGGGCGGGCTGGAAACATGCAAGCGCCGAGGAGCGGATTGTGAATCTCCTGTTAAACGACGGGTGAGTGGTAGTCAATCCTAGAGCCAAATTCCTAGTAACTCCCAGAGGCGCGAAAAAGAGTGTGGATGACTGTCTTGTTCAGTGTGCTCGGGCGTGTTTTGAGGTGTTGAATCGGGGGAGAGCGAGAGCGAGGGTAATCTGGAGAGGTCGAGAAGATGTGTTTATCCGATGTGTCTTGAAATCATTGGATGGGTATTCGACGTTGAAAAAGTGCATCATCCCGCCATCCCCGTCTCTCCAGAATCAATCTGGCACTTTACATCCACCAGCCCTCCTCTCCAAAACCCTCCAGAAAAACACCGACGTCCACCCCCACACACCAAACAAGAATTATTTCTCGACCTGCTTCTCATGTCCAGATTCCGTGGTTTGGAAGCGAGAACGAGAATGTTTCTGCGAGTGCTCGCAAAACCGGGTTTCTTATCTCGAAACGAAAGGATAATGGATTTACGCGTGTGGAAAGACATGTCATGGAGCTTCCAGATACTACGGATGAGAAGATGACGTTTAATAGGATAGGAGAACAGGGGAGTCGAACATCTTTGAGATGGATGTCAGACGAGAGACTATACCGGCGTATCTAGAAATCAACAGTACAAGACCAATCCTCGGGCTTGATGGGGCTTGGCCGAAACTTGGAAACAGAGTGAAAGATGTACAATTCTCACAAACGTTTGAGGAAAAGGTGGAACAATATGCACATGTTGTGTAGCATAGCACTGACCAAGTTGACAGTTCCACGGCATTCCCTCGCCCACAAACATCTTCCCTCCCTTGCCCGCCCTCGAAAAAAATATGTCACCGACAACATCTCCTTGTATCTTTCCCCGTACCCGTCGTACCCGTCAACGTGAAAATGGCTTCCTCCAAACCCGATACTCAACCCGAGTCAGCGCCCCCAACAACAACAACAACAACAACAACGACAGCAGCAGCACGCTCTCCGGCCACTCCCCATCACCCATTATTCCCTACCTCCTCGCCCACGCTCTCGACGACCCACAGTGCAAAAGAACCGACGTTCCAATGCAGCATGTGTCCGCGGACATTCGAAACCTACGCCAACTTCGAGCAGCACGCAAGCTACAAGCGCACCAAGTGCTCCAGCGCAACATGTCTCGCGCCGCCGCACTGCGCCGTGCCCCGTCTCTTCCGATGTGTGCTCTGCTCCGGGCGCTTCTCAACCCGGACCCGACTGAGGAAGCACTTCAAGACCTTCCACCCCTACCATGTCGAAAGTCCGGATCCAGTACCAGGACCAGAACCAGAACCAGCACCGTCACCGGCACTGTCACCGTCACCGTCGTCGTCGTCATTTACATATCCCTGTTCTTCCACGCTGTCTGCCACGGCTGCAGTCTTCGTCCCGGCGTCGAGACACACATCCAACACGACACTGTCTGCAGACGTTACGCCGCAAGATAAGTCTCCGGACACGGCCTCGCGAGACGGATCGTAGCTGTAGTGACTTACAGGGTTAGTTATGGGGGGGGGGGGGGAGAAGGGGGAATGAATCCATAAAGGACGTGAGCGCTGAGATTAGACAAGCTAGCTCACTCATGGGCCATGGCAGAGAGCGTCGTCGTCGACGTCAACATCTAAAATAAAGCGAGTGAACGACAAAGAGTGCCATGCAACTGCACCGGCGACTATGTGGATGGTCTGTACATACATGGAACATTTCTACAACCTACACAGACGCCCGAGCACTACCTAGATAGATATATATATAACCAGGAACACAAAGAAGAAAGAGCACGATGGGGGTTTAGGGAGGGGGAAGTTACATGCCAAAGAATATATAGTGTATGGTACTTACTACTACTACTTACTTTACTCAGTGTGTGTGGTGTGTAGTATGGTAATTAATTGCACGAGAGAGAGAAAAAAAAAAGAAAGAAAAAAAAAAGGACATTACACAGTTGCACAAAAAAAGGGCCCGCCCGCCTAAACTAACCAAACTAGCAGCCAAAGCGCGTTGTTATCATTATTATTATTATTACATGATTAGTTGTCTTTCTCTTACACTACACCATATATAGAATAGAATAGAATAGAATAGAAGCAAATAATTAATTATATATAAAAATTAAAAACTAACGTAAGATATTACTACACCTACTACTTACTCCCTTGCTCCTACCTACCTCTTTATGTAACCCCCCCCCTAGATAAGCGAGGAATACAAATAACAGCAGTCTAAGGGGGGGGAGCAGGGGGATGTATTTATAGGATATATATATATATTAAAATCTTCTTTTTACTATATATATATGTATAATAAATGTGCAATAGTTAGTTTACTTTTTAATTTCTATTCTGTTCTATTCTATTCTATTCTATTCTATTCTATTCTATTCAACGATGATAACAACAGAGAGAAAGACAAAGACAAAGACAAAGACAGAGACAGAGACAGAGATAAAGACAGAGATAGAGACGGTATAGCATATCTTCGCCAGGTCAGAGATAGAGACATGTAGACAGAGAGAGAGAGAGAGAGAGAGAGAGAGAGAGAGAGCTAACTAGTAACAAGAGGCTATAGATTCGATAAATATCAGATATCAGATATTAGAAAGAAAGAAAAAAAAGAAAGAAAAAAAGAAAGAAAAAAAGAAAAGAAAAAAAGAAAAGAAAAGAAAGAGAAGAACACAAATAATTAATAATACTAAATAAAACAAACCCCTTGTATCCAAAACAAAAATAAATCGATAGTAATTATTCAAAAAAACGCCCCCCTACTGACTAAACCTAATTTAGCCTAGCCCAGCCGCTACAATATGTACCTATGTACCTACTGTACTGTACTGTATGTACTGTATACATACATGTTTCGACGCCACAGCCACAGCCTCAGCCACAGCCACAGCCACAACATGCTTCTTCCATGCCACAGCCACGCTACGCCACGCTACTGTACAAATTGTCTGTACAGTACAGTACATTTACTCCCCGCCACGCTAGGTACTGACTGACTGCCACACCACGCTACGCCACGCCACGCCACGCCACGCCACGCCATGTCATGTGGACATGGACATGTCATGTCATGTGGGCATACAATACCATAAAGCAGACCAACCAACCAACCCAGCGCCCGGTCACCGGGAGTTTCAGTTTCAAGTTTTCTTTTCTTTTCTTATTTTCTTTTCTCCTTTCTCCTCTTCATCTTTTCTTTCTTGCCCTATTTCTTTCTCTCGTTCCAGTTTATTGCTGGGAACATGGTTGATGCGTGTGTGAGCGTGGGAGAGGAAGGGGAGAGGGGATTCTCGACATGACATCTATGATGACGGGCGAGCTGCCATCGGAGTACCTAGCGCGGCATAACCTTTGCAAAAAGAAGAAGAAAACATGGCAGCAAAAAGCAAGTGAGGCGACCAAACGCTCGCTGCACCACACGTCCTGAATCCGTGACAAATTCACACCTCACGATGCTACCCCGCAAAGATGGGGGGCAACTGTGAAACCAAACTGCCTCGAAAGATTTGTGTTTTTCTACCTATGCTTGCGGCCCGAATGGGTCTCAATTCAGGTATCGCATTCTTCCCCAGACAAGACTGAACATGTCCGCAATCCTTGGTGAGCTCAAAGAGGACAAGTCTCACCAATCCACCCCGCATAGAACAACCCGGTAGCTGTTGGGATACATGCACGAAGCATATTTTTGAGGATCAAAGTCCAGAATCAAACCGTAGCCTTCCCAGTACCACCCCTTCCCATGACCCCCACCGACCCTGCTTGCACCGAGACTATGCTCGCGCATTCCAAGCAAAGAACTAGTGCATTACCAAGGCAAAGCCCCTAATATAACCCCATATTCCGAAGAACATGCTCCCGAAAATAGCGCCTAAGCATTTGTGCTCCACGTGGCAACATGCTCGTTACGAATTCCCATGATTCCTCCACGCCCACAGAAATGACAAAAGAAAAAGAAAATTAGACATACATTCAGATTGGTATAGCTGCGACAGCAATGACAGTCAATGAGAGAAACTAGCGCCATTCTAGGCGATTTTCCTGTCGAGGCATATAATCCGTGAGTCATGGGTAATGCAGAAAAGATGATAGTGTACAGAAGCACAAGATTCGAAGAATTGGGATGCCGCAGGTGGGTTCGAGGGGGGGGGGGCGACGTCATCTAGCGGTGTGGGTGCTCATACGGGCGCATGCCGCCAAATTCGACCCCTTGCATCGCACCCGCAGGCGCACCCCATTGCGGGGGCTGTGCCTGGGCTTGTGTCTGTTGCTGTGCCTGTTGCTGCTGCTGTTGCTGCTGCTGCTGTTGCTGCTGCTGCTGCAGGGGCGGCGGTGGCAGAATAGTCGACGCCGCGCCAGGTGTGGCGACTTGTTGCTGTGCAAGAATGCTCGTCATACTTCCGTACACGTGTGCGTTGCCAGGGTCAGCCTGACGGAGGTGTTGCCATACAGTAGCCAATTCGTTGCGCAATACATCATTCTCTTCTCGAGCCCTCCGGCACAACTCGGCATCGGGGCGTAATCGCGCGTTCTCGGCCCGAGCCAGTTCATGAGCGCGTCCCAAGTTTTTGATGTACTCGATAGCTGGCCACAGTCAGCATTCAATCAACGAGCAAGTCGAGCTTTGGATTTGCATACCCTTTGTCAGAATCTCCCACTTGCTGGACTTGCTTCCCGGAGAATTGGGTAGGATCTGGTTCAGTTCATCAAACAGATTCTTCATCTCGCTTCTTCGCTTCCTCTCAGCCATCTTGTGACTGACACGGAGCTCGGGCGTTCGGCTGTAGTTGCCACTGCCGGGGGAAGCTGGATTTTCGGGGCTCTGGAGATTCGTCACGTTCCGATGCTGCATCGAATGATGGTGGGTTGTAGCATCTAAACGAGGTTAGCGTGGAGGGGGTGTGATTGGGTAATAATAGGAGTGCATGCCCTCGTCTAATCTCTTCTGGCCCTGCATGTGAGAGTCGGCCGTGAAGATGCTGCTATTCACCGATGTGGCATAGCTATTCTGTCGCGACGGAAGCGATTGCCCAATGCTAGACTCACCACTGCTGGATCCCCTCCTATCATCAGGTTCATATTCAGCGGGAAAGGCCCAAGCATAGCCCTTGGTGGGGGCAGCAGCCATGGGATCTGGCATGCCTGACACGCTTCGAGGGTTCGGGTTGATGACTGGGGCCCGCCGTGGTGGGTTTTGTACACGTGGACGGCCCATGGGCGAGAGCGGCGAGGTGCCATTGGGTCGCTGTTCGGCTTGTGTGATTCCTCGCTGTTGCTGCAGGCTGGAGACGAGGGACACGCGTGACGTGTTCTGGCTATCGTAGGGTGAAGCTGGGCCAATGGCCAGATGGTTCATGCCAGCATTCATACGACTGTCCACGCTGCTTCGTCTCGAGTCAAAGTGAGAAGCGGCTTCGAAGCTCAACCGGCTGTCGACAAACGGCTGGTTTAGAGAGGGTAGAACATTGGACTGCGGCGTGTCAGCATCACGAGTTGCGAGTACGACTCTCGAGTGCGTACCTGGGAGGGTTGTTGCGAGACCTGCAAGAGCCCAGACGGGTACCTTGCTGAGGAGGGTGTATCTGGCACAGAGTGTCGCGACGGAGAGTCCTCGGCATTGAGAATCGTCTGCAGCTGGAGACCCATGGTGTTGGACACGCCCGACGAGTCTGGGGCATCTTGTTAGAGTGAGCGGGACAGAATTGAGCGGGGTTGTTGGAGAGTTTGCGTTCTGACAATGAGAAGAGATCTGGAGAGTGGCATTGCTTACGTTTGCTTTGGGAGATGGACCAGTTGCCCGAATCGCGAGCGTCGCAAGCTTCCGAGTGCTGTCGATGGTGGATAGGGCTCTGCTCCGAGGGCGGTAGGGCCGTCGTCAGCGAGGCAATGGATGGCAGGGCGTGGTTTTGAGACTGGCTACCGGGTAGCGGCCGTTGCTGGGAGAGATCCATGGTGGCAGTTGGAGGCTGGCCGTGGTGGCCTTTGCAGTACGACGTGCAGATACGAGTCGGAGGAGGGTGGGCCAATGGCGTGGTTGGGAAGAAGCGAGATGAGGTGAGGCGAGGTGAGGTGAGGTGAGGTGAGGTGGGAGCGAGGGGGAAGCGAGGATTAGGGTGAAGACGAGGGTGGTTAGACGTCGAGGGAGACGCTGATGGAGACGCTGATGGAGACGACGACGACGAGGAAGAATATACGACGACGACGACGATGGCGTGAGAGTTCAAGAGTTCAAGGTGTGTGGGGGTAAAGGGAAAGAAGAAGAAGAAGAAGAAAAAAAACAAGATCAATGGATGAGGTGCAAAGCAAAAGTGCGAAAGCGGGATGAGGGACGTCGAGGGCGCACGCACGGGATGCTGGCGACTTCCCAAAATGGAAGGCAACTCTTGTTGGCAGGCCACAGAGGGCAAAACACGCGCAATCTCGACGGCAGGTACGATGGAGACTTTGATCCAGGAAGTCGGGACACGGAGAGTAGTCAAGTGGAGACGGTCGGCAGAAGGCGACGGCGCGCGACGATGCTGCACGGGACGAGACGACGACGACGATGCTGACCTTGACCTTCTTTCGGCGGGCAGCAGCAACACCAGGCCAAACGAGAGATAGCCGCGTCGCCCACTACGATTACAACCATAAACTCGGGGCGGGGTGCTCGCAGCTCAAGCGGACGTGGCTGCAGTGGCTCGCAGGGCTGGCTCTTGTTGGCGCTGCTGGATCTGCTGGATCTGCTGGATCTGGGTTGACGCAATGGCGAGGGGTGTTGGAGGATCGAGTGCGACTCAGGCGTCGAGCGAGGCGCCGATGCAGCAATTAACTCGGGCAATGGGCAGTGGGCAGCCAGCGGACAGGTGGACAGGCGGGCAGCGGACAGCGGATAGCGGATAGCGGATAGCGGATAGCGGACAGCAGACAGCGGACAGGCGGACAGGCGGACAGGCAGTCGAGCGCAGCTGGAGAGAAGTGCGCGCGCGGATCAAAGTGGTAGTACGGAGGGAGGGGAGGGCCAGACTGGTTCCCCAAAGAGTTGAAGGTAGCCGAAAACAAAGTCAGAGGGCCCCGATGCGAGTACACCAGCAGACTTGGGCGGTGTTTGCGCGTGCGGTGGCGGTGACGGTGACGGGAGGTCAATACCAGGCAGACACGGCAGCCATTCGGTGAGGAGGATAGAGGGAGATAGAGAGAGAGAGAGAGAGAGAGATGGTGTGTGCTGTTGGACACTGGTGGGGGGAGGGACTGGCGACAATGGGAGGGGAGGTTGTCGATTTAGTCGTCGTCGTGGTCGTCGTCGTGGTCGTTGTCGCAGGCGGATGAAATGCAAAAGGGCGTGCCTTGCATAGACGGACTCTCTCTCTCTCAGACGGCAAAACCAGACAGAGAACAGACCAGGCGGTAGACCAGGCGGTAGTAGACGAAGCTGGGGCGGGGCGGTAGAGGTAGAGGCAGAGGCAGAGGCAGAGTGGGCAAAGTGGGCAAAAGTGGGCAGAGAGGAACAATTGCGCGCCTCGAGCGACACAGGACACGGACAGAGGAACGGGCTTGTTGGTGGTCTCGACGTGTGTACTACGTACGAGTCGGGATGGATGGACGTCGAGGTGAGGTGCACGTTGGACGGGCACGGAATGACCAGACTCGACGGAGCAGATCCGCAAGAGCAGCCAATAGATACGGTTACGAACAAAGACGAGGGTACGCACGTGGAAAATGGCTCAATCAGGGCGCCGTGGAAGATCTCATCAGCGCCTTAGTGGCGGTTGGCTGCACCTAATATGTCCAGGTGTGTGTGCGTGTGTGTTGTGCGCGAACAGACAGGGAGACGGCAGACGGCGGGGAGGGGGATGAGGATGGGGATGGGGATGGGGATGGGGAGGGGTACCTAGGGGGGTAGTGTAATGTAGGGTAGGGTAGGGTAGGGGGGGACAACTGAACGCAGTCGGCGGCCTAATGTAACAGTACATGTAGATACATGGATACAAGACAGTACATACATATGTACATACATGTACCTACCTACAAAGGTAAATTACCAGCATCATAGTAATTAAGCAGGCGACAGCATCGAAAGAAAAAAAGAAAGAAAGAAAGAAAGAAAGAAAAGAAGAAAAAAAAGGCTAGTAGAGCCAAACACGACTCGGGGGTCGCGCATTCGCATTCTTGGCGCGCCGTCGGTTGACCAGCGGAGCCCTGGTTATGTTGTAATAGTAGAGAGAGTGTATTAATATTAGAGAGAGTGTGTATTGATACATACATACAAATAGTAGAGAGAGAGGAGGGCAGGGGCCAGATTGGAAGAAGAATAAAACGGAGGCTTGGAAAACGTGGGCGGGCGTGGCCGCAGCGGGACTTTGCTTGTGGTGTGTGGAGCCCGTGCATCCATTAGGTACCACCCACTCACTCACAACACTAAAACTCACACTAACACTCACACTCACAGCATCAACCCCCGCCCGCCTGCACCACTACGGAGGTATACATACATTGTATACTCACACACCAACCGCACCCCTACCTATCTGCATATGTAGTATATACCAGCATACCTGCATACCTGCATACCACACTCACCCCAGCAACCTCTACCACATATACCCCAGCAACTCTACCACATATACCCCAGTCATCAGCGGGTGGGCGTTCCTGATATCACCCTCTTATGACCAGCCCTAGGATCACCCCCGCGAAGCCGCCGCCGCCTTCCGGAAGTACTTGTGTGAAAGAACACATTGGACCGCCGCCGCCGCCGCCGCCATCGTCATCCTCGTCCTTGTCATCGTCGTCGTCGTCGTCGCCTTCTTCTACACACAATGCTGCAAGGTCATACACTGCTACAAGGTCATACACTGACTCAAAGTCACCGCCCAGATACATGTGTGTGTGTGTGTGTGTACACAGTGTGTGTGTGTGTGTGTGTGTGTGTGTGTCTGTGTACTGTGTATGCCTGTGTGTGTCCATGTCGTCGTTCACGCCGTTGGCCGCCTCGTGCCTCGTGGCGTCCACGGGCTGTCTTAGGAGCCGCGGCGGTAATTTACATTAGCAGGCATGGCGCATAGATAGCCGGCGCGACGGGCATCTGACGAGCACGCAAAAGACGCACGTCCAAAAGGGGTTTGGCTAATTGAACAGCCGATCAGGCTACGGCGCATCAGAAACCTTACCATGTACCTAATACCAACTATGGACAGTATACATACAGTCCAGTATGTATCAAAGATCCGCTCACAACCCGCCCGCGCCAGTTCCCTGGTTCTTTGAACTTTACAGAGTGCGAGCACTACATACATAGCACGTACTAGCATTAGCATTACCACTAGTACGTATTCGGATACAATACCTTTGTAGTACCTTTGTATTATTAACCCCTCTCTTTGATCCCCGACGGCCCACGACGCATCCCGCATCCCGCATCCCAGCAGGGCCCTCCTCCTCGCTCCCGCCATGGCGTACGCCGTACATAGACAGTACACTGTATGTATGTATCCAAGTATCTATCTACCTACCTCTTCAGAACAGACTTTTGCCTTTTGCCAAAATCAACCTGACATTCGCTTCTGGTCGCGTTCCCGTTTCGTGTCCCGTAGAGGCTCCGTGTCCGGTTGCATCTCAAATCGCAAACTCGCGCACCTGCGCCGTCTGCACAATATTAGCCAACCGTTGGCCCAAGACGAAATGCCAGAGAGGTTGCACAACGTTGGGAAAAGTCACGTTAGCATGGTACCGCAGCACTAGCCTTCACTCAACCAAAGACCCCCCGGTGGGTGCAGCCACGCTTCGGCAACGGCTGACTTGTCCAAACACACCAGTCGCAACTTCGCCCCGACAGCTGGCACGGAAGAGTCCGTCTGCCTCTACCAACAACTCGTGCCAGACCCAAGCCGATCAAGGGATCACATGGTCGTACCATTGTACCAGGAGCGCTGCCTTCCAGCAGTCAGGGCCCATTTACGCGCCGTGGATACACAATGCTGACCTGCTCTCGCATTTCCCCTTTAGTCTCCAACATGTCTCATGTGTCGCCGAGTTGTACGTCTTCGAGTCCAGCCCAATCTCAACCAGTCGATAGCCAAGTCGGTGCTAGGACAAGCCGTTGACCGCTCCAATACCACATGCAAAGTCATACCGTAACGCACATGGCGTGTCGCCATGGCCATCGTCGTCCCTTCAGGTGCAACCACAAGCAGTCCCGAGTACCCGGTTCTCAATCGAACGGCTTTGTGTCAGGTGCCAATGCATGCCCTGTGTACACAATACTCAGCTGAGGAGGAGCACAGAGACGTCTTGCGCTTGGAACCATTAATTACCCCGCCGAGTCGTCAGAGTGAGTCCAAGTTTGATTCCCACCTCTTTACCAAGAGAGACAAGCACCCTGACTGTCCATGCTTACATGGGTGGGGAGCCTGCTTTCACATCATCTTTCTGCCACCCTTGGAGAACCGTTGTTCGGCTGCGAGCCATGGTTGCGCCAATGTGCACATCTTGAAACCATGGACGTGGAGCACAGCATCGGCAGGCAGCCCTTCTCACGTGCACGGCGCTGCTGTGTCCATCTTGTCTACATCGGGTACTGACCATGTCCCCTCAACCGGCCTTGACACGGGATCATGCATCTCCTGTCGATGGCGACGACCAAGGACCCACGACCCACGACCCACGACCCCTATTTGATTACATACATGTATCTCGGGATAGTCGCAGCTCAAGTGCCCAACCACCTCGTAGAATTACTAGCACCTTGTAGTACCATGTCCGCCTACATTGTGTGTACATGGCTTGATGCGGCGGGGCAGTGTCATGGCCGATGCCGTGCTCCGACCCTTCATCTCTGCCAACAAGGCAACAAAACAGAAGGTGCAACAGTTGAATACATGGTGCCATGTCACTGCTGCTGCAGCTAATCGAGGTAATAGCTGCATGTGCTTCTGGATGTGCTTCTGGATGTGCTTCTGGATGCGTTTCTGGATGCGCTTCTGCGTGTGCAACATGGCAATTGAAATTGGAGACTACAAGTCGTTTTTCTTGGTCGCTGTCAGCCGCTTATTGGCTCGTACCCTTTTAGTTTCACAAAATCTGCAAGAGTTTCAGGTTCGAGAAGCAAGCTCGAGACTAAAATCCAAACAAATAGCAAATCGGCCATGATGAAACAAACTAACCACCCATGTACGACAACAACAACAACAACAACAACAACAACAACACCGACGACGACGTCTGGATCTACATATGTACTATAACTAATACATACATATGCCCCCATGTATGTATGTGTGTAATTGTACATAGATGTATATGCCCCATCTCGACGATCGCACAGACAGAAGGAAATCAGCCTCGCGAGTCGCGCATTGCCGGCCCCCCATGTCCCATGCCGTGCGTGGGCGTGGGTCGTGGGTCGTGGGCCGTGAGCCGTGAGCCGTGAGCCGTGAGCCGTGAGCCGTGGGCCATGGGCCGTGGTATTAACAGTAGTACCTGCCCAACTTAATACCCTTGCAGCACTACATGTGTAGATCTAACCGAGAAGAAGAAGAAGAAGACGCTGACTGAATACTGTGGTAGGTGGTAGGTGGTAGGTGGGTGGATGGGTAGTTCAAGCGAGGCGCACCTTTGCAAACAATATACATGTACTATATGTGTATATATATATACAAACACTTTAATTAAACCACCCACCTACCTACCCACTCACTCACTCACTTACTTACTTACTCACTCACTTAATACACATACAAAGTACAGCTCACACAATACACGTCCAAATCTCATCATCATCGTCATCAGCAACACAAAACCAAACAAAACAAACAAATACAACCTAACCCAACCCAACGAGACATTCACTGCATCTTGTAATCACCTACGACGACAAACGTACAGGAAGAAACAAGGACGAGGTGACATGTTGGAGGTATTACAACATACATGTACATATGTACGAGTATGCACTTTTGGCATAACATGATAAATAAATAAATTATTAATTAATTAATTAACTAATTAATCATCATGGTAAGTTATGCCATGGACACAGTAATAAGTAATACATAATGATAATAATAATAATTATAATAAATGGGGTAGATGGATTGATGGATGGATAAAAGATTACACAGTATGTATGTACATAGAAGGGGCCCGGGGGGCAACGGGAAGAGGGGCCTGACCCTCCCATATGTACTGTACCAGAGTACATACATAAATTTATCATCATAGATCCCGTGTCCGCGTGCGTACCCGTGCCCGCGCGCGTACCCGTGCCCGCGCCCGCGCCCGCGCTGCTCTATACTCATACTGTGTACGTACAGTATACTTGTACATACATGTTGCTTTTTCCACAAACTGCACTACTACATGAATAATTAATACCTGATACCTAATACCTAATACCTAATACAATGTACTGTACAGTAAGTAAGTAATATGTACGACCGTAAGTGATTTCACCCACTAGATATCATCTGATCTGATCTGATCTGATCCGATCCGATCCGATTCGATTCGATCCGTTGCTGTTCTGCGCTGTAATTACCGGTTTCTGCGCTGTGGCTGCTCGGAGGGGTTTTTTTTCTTTCTTTCTTTCTTCTTCTTCTTCTTCTTCTTCTTCTTCTTTTTTTTTGTTCCTTCTTTCCCTTTTGTTTTCTTTTTTCCTGCGCAAGATTACACTAGAATATTTCCAACTCGGGTTTAGACCTGCTCATGTGATTCTAGGATCAGGCGTTTTCAATGTGACATGTGTGCCAGCAGGCAGGTGGGGTAGGATGGTCACGTGGTTAGCGCGTGCCTGAATTGAGTGAGTGGGTGAAATTGTTCTGTCGACGCGCGCGGGGTTGGTTGGGTGCGCGTGTTTTGACATCGAATGCATGTGTAACTACGACGCGTGCTAAGACGGAGATTGCAGAATACTGAGATTTAGGGACAATGGATGTGAGCATGTCGTCCAGGGCGGACGGTGGGATGGTGGTTGAGAGAGACGTCTTTCGGTTTCTTGATCTGCCGAGGGAGTTGCGGGATCAGGTATGTACTCGGTGATTCTGCACGCTGGGATGAGAGTCACTGACTGACAATGCCCAGATCTACGACTATACCTTCCTCATCCCCGACCACCGCGGAGAGCGCGCGCTTCGCATCGAGCGTCGCCACCTGAAGTACTTCAGTCCAACCCCCTCGACCCTCCTCCTCCTCCTCCACCACGAACCGCTGCTCCTCACACGTCAAATCTGCTCCGAGGCCCTCGAGGTGCTGCTCAAACACCACACCGTGTTCCTCTCCTGCGGGCCCTACGTGCTCAAGACTCTGCTCTCGCGGATCCAAGAAGAAGAGAGTGGGAGGGGAAAGCAATGGCTGAAGTGGATGAAGAACATTGAGCTGGAGTGGGTCACGTTCCCCAACTTGAGGATATACCCGCCGAATAGGGAGGATGGGGCCGACGAGTGGTGGTGGGAAGTTGAACAGGGAGAAGATATCGAGGGCGACGAGGTGGATAATCTGCGCGGGGCGCAGTATAGCGGGCACTACGACGAGCACGACTACGAAGGCGGACACTACGACGACAATCTGTACGAGCCAGAGGACAGCTCGCTGTACCCTTCTTTCGAGCCAGACTCCAACTACTCCCAGTCCCATGAACTCGAACTCGAACCCGAACTTGAAACCCAGTCCGACTCGGCCATGTTCGAACTCGAGCCCGGGCATGACACGTATCTCACCGAAGACATGGCGACGAAACTCGAACTGCTCGTCTCGATGGAAGTCGCGCCGCTCTTTGCATACCTCTGCACGCCGCTATTCGCCCTCTCCAGCATTACGCTCCCACTGTACTTCATCTCCAAACAAACGTACCTCCACCGCAACACGACGCGCCCAGGCTTCGCGCTCCCACTCAAGATACGGTACTGGGTTCAGGTCGTCGTGCACGCCCTCCTCATGCTGTCCCCCTCCAACTCGGGCCCCAAACTGGATCAAGTCCGCATCAAGTACATGCCCTGGGATATATGGGCTAGCATGGATCCCAGTGACGACTTGGCTAGCTTGGCGCAGAGGGGTGTGTGGTTTGAAGAAGAAGAAGCCGACGATGATGACGATGATGATATCACGCCGACGAGTGAAGGCGAGGGGGAGGCGTTCAAAGCTGTGTGGCACGAATTGGCGAGACGGGACGAAGGATTCAGGAACGGGAACGGGACCGGGACCAGGGACGGGACCGGTAGGACCGGTAATGGGAACGGGTGGCTAGAGGCGGATGTCACGTTTGTCAAGTGGGAGGGGGATTTGGATAGGTGGAGGGTGGGGGATGAGCTCGAGGTTGTCTTCAAACGACGGAAGCATGTCGCGGGGAGCTCGACGTGCATACGACAAGCGTTGGATCAATCCTCGAGAACTCTATAGATGATAAAACCACGCTGATGCATTGGGATGGATGTACGCCTCTGAGTTTGTTGGAAATGATGATTCCTGCTCGATAATAGATTCCCAACACGGGATGCCTCGCGTGCATTGCTCTTTTCACGAATATACTCTGTAAACCAAGCAGGCAACAGCAAGAAACCGGCCATGTATCCCTCCAAGCCAGGCTACCCAGCAAGACAGGGGGGAGGGAGGGAGGGGGCGGGGGGGGGCAGGGTGCCCCCGGTGGAGAGAGCGCTTCCAGCATCAAGGGCGATCAATATAATACATATGTAGGGCACAAACGTGGCAATAGCGCGTGCTGCTGCATCGTCGTCGTCGTAGCGGAAACAACAGGGTTCATGGCTGAGGGGTGTGGAAACCTGGGGGGGTCCAGCAGAGTATGTATGTATGTATGTACTCGGTAGTGTATGTATACATGAGTATTACATCATACCAAGGCATAGACGCACCGCGCGAGTCCAAGAGTCCCTCCGAGCCGAAAACCCGCAACGCCGCCACGCGTATTGTATACATATGTATATATGTATGTATGTTTATGTACATACATGTACTGTACTGTACATACTTTGTACTGTAATTATTATATGTAGGGGTTATACACATATGTAGTAAGATGCACATATGTACATACTTATATAGGTACCTATGCATTGTACATACCCACACCACTTACTGTATACATACACAGTAGTAGGTAGGTCTACCGTGCGCGAATAACATGCATGGCATAGATAGCTTATATATAGATAAATATGTATACATACATAGGCGTTTAATTACTATATTATACATATACAAAGGTAACTCTAACTACATACATACATACATACATACTCTATATGCACAGTACAGTACAGTATAGTATAGTACAGTACAGTACAGTACATGGTATATAACAGCACAACACAACACAACACTCCTCCTCCTCCTCCCCTCTTACATACTAGCTAGTCTCCTCCTCGGCCTTATCCTTAGAGCTTTATACCCCCCCGTCCCCATTGCATGCGTGCATGCATGCATCCCCCCTCCCCGGACCTACCGCCCCCCCCCCCCCCCCCGTCCCCATTGCATGCGTGCATGCATGCATCCCCCCTCCCCGGACCTACCGGCGCACACGGGCCACAAAAAAGCTAGCTAGCTGGCTGGAACATCTATTTACTACTTGACTAATTACCCACATACAAGTATGTACATACATACATACACAGATAGTTTTGACACACGCAGGGCATGCAGGGCACGCACCGCACCGCACGCAGGGGCACCGCACGCACCGCACCGCACCGCACGCACCTACCTAAGCGGTAAGATACTCGGAAACGCGGTGATATTTTTATTTTTTTCCATTTCTTTTTTCTTTTCCATTTTTTTTCTTCTTTTGATTTTGGTTTTGGTTTTGGTTTTGGTTTCGGCAATTGGCGCGAGCGAGGGTGAGGAGAGGAGAGGAGAGGTGAGGAGGTAATTAATTAATTAATGTAATATTATTATGCGGAGGCATGGCATACACACTGACGGGGCCATGGCATTGGCATTGGCATTAGCATTGGCATTGGCATTGGCATGTATTTTATGCTTTGCTTTGCTTTTGCTTGTTAATGCTTTGCTTTCCTTTGCTTGCTTTGCTTGTCAATGCTTGTAAAAGTATGTTATAAATACAAAGGTTGCGGGTTGCGGTAGGTTGTGGGGGGGGGGGGGATAATACGCTTTGCTTCTTCTTTCTTTCTTTCTTTCATACATACATACATACATACATACATACACACAGTAATTAATTAATTCGGATAGGTATGGTATTAGTAATACAAGGAAGGATAATTATCACGCGCGACATGTATCCATATCCATATCTATCCATCTCCTTGTATGTATGTACTGTATGTACAGTACATACATACATACATAGGTATCAATTATATTCCCCTTGATTCTCCGTACATCTATATACTACGTACATACAAGTAGATGCATCCATCTTCCGCGGAACCCGGGTCCGAGTCCGAGTCCGAGTCCGAGCCCGAGCCCGAAGCCGAGTGCGAGTGCGAGTGCGAGTGCGAGTGCGTGCACCACCCCGGGCGATGGATCTATCTACGTACGGATATGTATGTACCGGATAGGTTGATGATAGGTAGGTAGGTACTGTAGGTAGGTAGATCTACGATGTATGTATGTATGTATGTATGTATGTATGTATGTATGTATGTATGTACATATGTACATATGTACCATATAGGGATCTCCGCCGAGTGTGATGAGTGCCAGATAAATGGATCTACAAAGTAAATACATGTGTATCCACGCGCGCGCACGCACGCGGGTACACGCGGACACACGCTGATACAGATACAGATACAGGTACAGATACAGATACAGGTACAGATACAGATACAGGTACAGATACAGATACAGGTACAGGTACAGGTACAGGGTGTCGGGAACCATGTGCCTGAGATACCCAGGCACCGTACCCAGGTAGGTAGGTAGGTAGCATCTATTTATTGATTTTCTGAAGCCGGAGCCGAGGTATGTCGAGGTAGGTGATTATATATGTTATTGCCCCGTGTATATGTATATTTATTTATCTCTGTCTGATAATAACGACTGGTATGGTATAGTGGTGTATGCAGTGCGGTGTAGTATGTGCGAATAGGTCATGTTGGTTGGTTCGTTGGTTGGTTGTGGTATACACATACACATACATACACACACAACAGGTTTGAGCGAGAGCACGCGGGTTCAAACAGGTACGTACACGTCGGTGATAAGAGCAGCGAGCAGGGAAAATTAGGAGTGGTGCGAATAGGAGTCGGAGTGAGATGGTCCGTAGTTTTGGGTTTACATAGAGTTGGCGTCTTGTAGGGGTGGTCTTGTTTGTTGTTCGTTATAGGTACATATTTACATATATGCTTATATATTTGTTACATATAATATACGTATTTGTTACATATAATATACGTACTTGTATATATGGTTGACTTGTTTGTTAAGCCTGTGTACATGTATATGTACATCTACATCCATCCATCCATCAATCCATATACACACTACTAGTACCTCCTAAATCTACTAGACTATCTACCTCCTCTCTCTCTCTCCCTCTCTCCCTATCTACATGCTCCGTGTCCGTTTGTGCAGATACATGTGTGCAAAGCTATAAAGCTTACCGTATACATACCCCTTTGCTTTACATCCGTCCATGTTAATAGGCCCGAAACATAATACAGTGGGGTTGCCGCTGCACCGCACCGCACCGCACTGCATCGCACATTGGCCTGGATTCAGGCCTTATTCGGGTTCCAGATGATAAACTTTCGGCGGTGACGCGGCTTCCTGCTTCTGCTTCTGCTTCTGCTCCTGCTTCTGCATCTGCATCTGCATATACATTGAGTACTTACTCTATACGTATGAGAGAGAGAGAGAACGGGCCCTATGGGTATGTACTGTATGTGTGCAGTGGGTATGTAAGTGCGTGTTTTGGATTAGGGAAAGTTAAGAAATGGGTCTGTTCTTTCCTTTCGCTTCTTCGGGGTCTTCGGGGTCTTCGGGTCCGTGGGGTGCGTGAGTTCCGCGGAGTGAGTGTGTGTGTGTGTGAGAGAGAGAGGCGTGTTTTCGGCGTGCATCTAGATACGTACGGAGAAACGCTGTTTTGGAGGTGTGTGTGGGAAGTGTCGTGGTCGTGGTCGTGGTTGTTGTCGGAGTTGTTGCTGGAATTGTGGGAAGGACTAATGAGATGTGGATTGGATTTAATAGAGGAGCCTCTGTTCTACATGTCTTGTGGCTAGACTCTAATAATTTCCATCTGTAGTGTTGTTGTTGTTGTTGTTGTTGTCTAGACCTCTGTCTGTACTCATACCCACGTGATATAGCGGTGGGTAGGTATATATGTCTATCCTATTATGCACACACAAACACTTGCATTGCATCACATCACATACTATATCTATCGAATCCAGCTCTAGAAACCCAGGCTTACAAACATCCATCATGCTTGCTTACCTAATCCTTCAGATACACATTCTTCCGCTCCTTCGAGTCGTATATATTATATTCTTTCCTTTTCGAAGAATTAATCAATCACTTGGTATTACTTCAAATTACGCGAACATGTGCTTTCTAGCTCTTCTCTATCTATCTATCTATCTATCCATCTATTTATCCATTTAAAAGGTAATACTAACAGTAATAGTAAAGAAATAACAACAACAACAACAACAACATCTATCAACAACAAATCTCTATTCAACACGTTGTTACTTTATTAGTAAGTCGTTTGTATTTATTATACTTGTTTTCTTCTTTTCCTACTAGATGCGTTTACGTACGTACGTTATAGTTGTTAATGCTTGTCTAGCTTTCTCCCTTTCTCTTATTTATTCTTTCTTTCTTTTTTTTCTTTTAATAAATAATTAATAACAAATACTATGATAACTATAATTACTACTATAATACACTACTTCCTAATTAATTTACTAACTAACTATCTCACGCTACAACAACTATCCCCCTGCAGGAAAAATACAAAGATAATGCAGACAGGTTATATATTATACTGCCAGTACAGTGTAGTAAAGTGTAGTATGTTAACCTACTTATAAGAAAGAAAAGTCCCCTAGGAATAGACCTATATATGTATATATACTATAGACGATAGGTATATATAATATATACGATACCTATATACGATAGATATATACATACATACATACATACAGTGTATATATACATATAATAATACAAAACAAAACCAAGAAAGAAAGAAAGAACAAAAGAAAGAAAGAAAGCCTTACTTGCTTATAAGTTATTAGAAACACAACATGTTGATAGGTTAGTTGATAGATTAGTTAATAGGTAGGTAGGTAGGTAGATGGAGAGATGGAGAGATAGAGAGATATATTAATAGAATCTCAGAGGATATATAAATAGATAAATAGATAGATAGATAATCAAGGGACGAGGAAACGAATATAAAAAAGGACAGGGAAGGGGGGGGGGGGGGGGGGGGGGGGGGGGGGGGAGGGGGGGAGGGGGTCAGCAGTCAGTGAGTAAGTGAATGCACCCGTGCATGGACAACAGCCTGACGTGACGTGACGTGACGACGAGGTGAAGATTCAGGTTAAAATCGACAAGAGAGGGAGAGAGGGAGAGAATAACAGTGGATGGATTGCCGGAATTGTAAAAAAGAATTACCCTAGCTTGACAAGCCCCCCCCCCCCCCAGATCACGTATACGCAGAATTTCTCTTAAAAGACCGAGATAAGGAAACCATGATTAATTTAATTCTACAAGAAAAAAAGACAGACCGAGAACCCAATTTATAACCAAGACCTCCATAGTACTGCCCGGCAACGACAGACGCTGCTGTAACCGTTGAAAACATGACAGTAGCCAGGCAAAGAAGCCACTGGATATCGTGTTAAACTATTATGTATGACGCTCGGTGTATAAGACTGTGCATCCTGACGAACCACAAAACACCAAGCTGGGAATTATACAAGGGAAATAACCGGGAAAAGAGACTACAATACTCGGGCTCATTTCAGCATCATCAAGGCCGTGCTCTTCGTTCGTTACCTCGTAACGCGGTCGTCCTCTGCGATATGCAACTTCCTCTGCTTGGTAGTCAACTGGTCCGCCGCCTAGAAGTCCCAGAAGCCTTTGTGACCTGCCGTGGCCGCCTTCCCGGCCCTGGGTTTCTCTTGCTCAGTTTCGTCGTCCGACTCGCCGATGCCCCAACCTCTGCTCGCATTACTGCGGCCGCCCATGCCATTGCCCGAAGTCTTGATTCCAGTGCTGCGGCTGTTTTCCCTTCCTCGGATGGGTTGATCAATTGACTTCGTAGGCGCTGTCTTGTTTGCCCTGGGCTTCTCATGCTCAGTTTCGTCGTCCGATTCGCCGATGCCCCAACCTCTGCTCACATCACTGCGGCCGCCCATGCCATTGCCCGAAGTCTTGATTCCAGTGCTGCGGCTGTTCTCATTTCCTCGGATGGGCTGATCAATCGACCTCGTAGCCGCTGTCTTGGGAGCCCTGGGCTTCTCATGCTCAGTTTCGTCGTCCGATTCGCCGATGCCCCAACCTCTGCTCACATCACTGCGGCCGCCCATGCCGTTGCCCGAAGTCTTGATTCCAGTGCTGCGACTGTTCTCCTTTCCTCGAATAGGTTGATCAATCGACTGGGTAGCCGCTGCCTTGGGAGCCCTGGGCTTCTCATGCTCAGCTTCTTCGTCCGACTCGCCAATACCCCAGCCCCGGTTTACACTACTGCGACCGCCCATTCCATTTCCAGCGATGTTGATGCCGGTACCACGGTTGGGCCTGATAGGTTGATCAATGGCCGCTGTAGGCCCTGCTTTGTTCGTCGCGGGCTTCTCCTGTGGCGCTTCGTCGTCCGAGTCACCAATGCCCCAGCCTCTGCCCACATCGTTGCGGCCACCCATGCCGTTACCCGTGGTCTTGATACCGTTGCTTCGGTTGCTCCCCTTTGGTTTCTTGGGTTGGTCGGGAGACTGCTCGTAGTGACCCCATGATGGATCCATGCCCTTGAGTCCCTGCTTGCGGTCCTCGGTGGCGTTCTGGTGGTCTTGGTTGAATTTCGCATACGTGTTTTCTTGGTCGTCCTTCACCTCCCACTGAGCGCCAAAGTCCTTGTTGCGGTTCTCAGTCTTGATCGCGGTAGTGACGTCACCCAGGGCATGCTTGTTGTCGCCCTTGGGAGCACTGCCATCATCTTCGTCTGTTGTGGTGTTGGTGACGTGATCCTTGTAAAGACCCATTCCCTTGTTTTGTAGACGACCTCTGCTGGGCGCGTCCTTGACCTTTTGACCTGCAGGCGTGTTCTCCTCGAATGCGAAGTGGGGATCGGCATCCGGGCGCGCCTTGTGGACAACGGGGCGGCGGACTGGGGATACTTCTTCCTGTTACACGACAAAGTCAGCAATCTCGGACTTGCAATCGAAAGGGTAGGGGGGGCATAGGAAAGCCCCTGGACATGTTCTGGTTGATAGAGTGGACCGACCTCGTCATCGCTCCACGCGATATGTCGAACAGCTTGAGGCAGGATCTTCATCTTGGTCTTCTCTGGCGTGACAAAGTCTTCAAAGTTCCACTGCGATCCATGTTTATTCTCCTTCGCCGCCGCTTCACGCACCTTGGGAGTTGCCTCGTCATCGTCGTCCTTCTGGGCAAAGTCGAAGTGGTTGTACTTGCTCGAGTTTGTCTTCACGCTACTCACCGGTGTCGCCATGGTGCTCTCCTCTTCGGTATCCTGCTCAAACAGTCGGTTTGGCTTGAAATTCTTTCCTCCGCCAGCCTTGGCTGGTATGTCAGCCTGCTTGTGTGCGGTCGCGTCGCCGCCAGACGGCAGTGCTTCTGCGCCTGCAAAGAGGTCAGAGTAATCGCGGGGCGCTGGCTTCAGGGAAGTCGCGCGCGGGGCAGCCGGTCCGTTGGAGAAGTTGCTGCTCTGCTCTTGGTTGACATCTCGGGGCTGGAAGAGAGCCAAGGTTGCGTGAGGGTCTTTGATCGCGGACCTGGAGCTGACGGGACGGCCTGAGACGGACACTTCATCACTACCACGAGAAGTGGTTGAGCGGCGAGATGATGCTGCAGACGCTGGTTGTGCAACCGCCGCGGCGGTGTTCGCAACGAGACGAGTTTGATCCTTTCCGTCGCGGATGGGCCAGTTGCGAGCGCGTGCGCCGATGACATCGATCTGTTTGAGTAGAGAGCCCTGGTCCCAGTACAGGCGTATTTGCACGATCTTCTGGCCTTTGTCGAAGTGGACGATGTGAACCTGCGCGGTGGTTAGAATGTTTTAATGACCTCCTCTCAGTGCCATGGTTAGAATGACTCAATAACCTCCTCTCAGTACCATGATCCAAGACGTACCATTGGGAACGAGACAATGCGATCCGAAACGAAATTGTCGTCAAGACCTGGGAGGTATGCGCCGCCGCCAGAGATGAACTCCAGCGTCGTCTCCACATCCAGGGCCAGCTCATGGGCGCCCTCTACTACATTGAGCACCTTGTTGCCCGTCTTCTTGATCAACCTGTCCTGCACGGCCAAGTGCTTCATTATAGCGGCACCATCGTTGATGCTGGTGAGAGTTGGGACGTAGTGCAGGGTCGCATTGTCGGCGAGTGCGCCTGCGGACGGATTGTTTAGAAAGGCCTGGTATTTTGCGCTGAGCGACATGATGGACGCGCGAATCGGGGTAACGTATGCTGTGTGTGTATGTGTGCGTTTGTACGTGTACTAAATGCCGTGTAGGTAGTCGTACTGTGTAGAGATATGGTAGAAGTTTGTGGTGTGGAATAGTGGTTGTGGGGGAGTTGAGTGGAGAGTAAGTGGGAGGGAGAGACGTGGAAGTTGAAGAAGTAAACAAATACAGTAAATTTGTGTTTTGGACCAAAGGAGAAAAAAAAGCAAGCGGAACTGGGAAGGTGCGGCCAGGCAGCAAGTGACGGACGGGTAAACAAGGGAAATGTCAGGAGTACGCGCAATACCACAGGAGACAGAAAGATGAATTGATGCGCGAACATGCAGGGGAGCGCGCCTTGACCGAAAGTCAGGATGTACATATGCGGGTCATCTTGTCATTATGTATATTAATATTACATAGTCAAATACATAATTAGATATTAATAATTAGGACATCCCCGCGGGCACAGATAGCCACAGGTTCCGTGCGTTGGGACAAAGTTTAACATGAACAAACAACATGTGTTTGTTTTCCAAAGACTCTTAAGGGGTACTCGGAAACCTCGACTGCAAATCGTTCGCATATACATATCTACATATGGCCGCCAAATGTCATAATATGGGGAGTTGTTAACGCGCACCCTAATAAGCAATACTGCGCACCCTAATAAGCCTGATTAGGGAGTTAACCCGGCGCACTATTGGTAGCGCAGGAGTTATCTAAAACGTGCTAGTTTTAGTAGTAATATTAAGATTTGTAATATTGTATTAGCTGTATTAATATAATTATTCTAACAAAATGTATTAATCTGCAGGCAGGGAGTTGCGCTAGCTAAGTAATATCGCCCTTGCGCCGCCCTTATTATTAATAGTTGCGTTTAAGTGTTTGTTTTATCCTTTATCTCTATTTTATATAGAGATTTATATACTCCTAATAGAATTAACATGTTTTTATTATTTCCTACGCTATCTACGATACCTAAATTACGCGCTGAAGCACCTGCAATTAATCTAAACCTAAATAGGCAAATAAACTTAATTAGCAACACCTTAGAGACGTTAGATTTAAATAATTTAGGCCCTAATTATTTAATTAAGGTTAATTTTAATCCTAATTAATTAATTAGGGCTGCTTTAGAGCAATTAATTGACATTAATTTAGATTAGGATAAGGCCCTTAATGGGGATACGGAGATACAAGGCCTTAGCACCCAATTTCTACTACTAGAGGACAATACAGAGGATAAAGAATCTAATTAGGAGTCAGATTATAGTCTAATAGAAGACGAAGGAGGTAAGGATTATACGCTAGCTCTACCGTCTCTGTTACTAAGTTAGTCTTAATCTTAACCTTAATCTTAATTAATATCGCCTTTATAGAGCCCTATTGCATTGCTAACACGCGTTATAGGGCGTCGTTGTGGCTAGGCGGCTAATATAGTGCCTAAGATATAACAGGCAAATTACCCTGCGCCTATTAACTATTAGCACCTTACGTTTAAGGACCTATATAATAAAACGTATATAAAAATTTGCCCTTATCTACCTATCCCTAAGCTTACGCTAGCGTCGCGCGCAGAGTATAAGAAGTTTATCTACTATTAGGCGCGTAATAACGGGATTGCGATAGTCCTCTAGAAATTAATTAAAAACAGGTAATTAAAGGTGTATAAGTGTTAGTAGAGGTGTATAAAGGGAGGTGTTATAGATAATATTAAGCGCGCGCGTAATTGTAAAGGCGCTTAGAGTAGGATAACTAATTACCCTTAGCAGATATATACAGTAGCAGTTAACTATTATAATATTAGTAATTGCAAATAGAGGATACTTTATCTAAAGGGTAAAGAGGCTTACAGTAATAGGAGCGTATTATATAACTACCCCCCCTTCTATAATATATATATTATACCTAAATATTACTGCAAGTAGCGCACTAAGGAAGTTTGCGCCTCTATATAATTACTTTTCTATGCTATAGGAGGCGCAAAACGTACGTATAATAAGCTTTAAAAGCTCTATCTAGGGATTTAGATGCAGCGTTTAGATATGCGTAATAAGTTTTATAAGTTAGAGATAGAGGAGCTTAGGTTATATATAAAAGTAGAGGTTTTAGAGAAAAGGTTAAAGGATTAAGAATATACGTACGAGTGAGTTTCCTGCCTTCCTTACTATTACCCTACAACTTTCCTTCTACAAGATTCCGCTAGATATCGTCGCATTCTGCTGGATTTAGTTAGCTTAAGTTACGTGCAGGGCTATTTACTATCACGTGCAGACCTATTCACACTAGCAGAATTGTTAACTGCTAACCTAATTAGGAAGGCGGTAAGTGTTAGCGCAGCGCTAATGATTTTGCAGGATTAAATCTAATTCTAATAATAGGATTAAGCTCCTACTTACTATCTACCTACAATGCCTACACGCCTTTAAATCCTCCCCTAACGCGCTACTTCTTAATTATACCTTTAAAACAAACAAATACAATCTCCTATTACTTAATCTTATTAGATCTAATAGAAATAATTATATAATCTACCTTAGCGTTGCCCTTATATAAAACACAAAGGAAGGCGATTTTATATAGGTGTTTTAACACCTTAAACAAATTATAGCTAAGGGCACTCCTATAATTAAATTACGCCTGTTTGTTACTAATAATAATAACAGCTGTATTAACGTAATAGAAATAGTCTTTCTAGGCGCGTTAATATTGCTTTGTTACTAGTACTTAAATAAATTAGTATTAACGTACGCGCGTATAATGTGTGCTGAATTTAGTCGTATACGTAATAGGTTATATTAGGTTAATACAGAGGTAATAACTGCGTTTATAAGGACCTATTACGCTATGCTCTAGGCTAATACTATCCTAGAGTTTAAACAGCGTCTTAAGTTAATCAGGCAGGCTTCTCTAATAATGCACTACTACCTTAATTAATATTAGTTAACAAATTACAAACAGAAGCTTGTATCCTGCTATACTAATAATATCCTTAATTTTAGCCTTATTATAACCTTAAAAGTTAAAGGCGCCTACTATTATATAAAGGCCTAGCTTGCTACCTCTTAATTAGATATCCTTACACTATTTAAACGCCTGCACGCGTTCTATAAGGATTAAGTTAATACCTACAGCCTTAAGGTTAACGTAGCTAATTTAATAATTACGCATTAAAACAGGAGACCTATATTTATTACCCTTATACATAGAATTACTCTATACGCGCTTAAGCTTATAGTAGAGTAATTAACTAAGGCGAGAGATTATCTCTAGCGTATAAGGGATAATATAATCTATAATCCTCTGCGCTGTATAGGTAGCTTTAGAAGCTTATATAGTATGCCCTGTTATTATAATTTAATACAGCTTAAGACTTACTCTAAGCCTCTATAGGTGCAGGATTATTATAAATACTAGTAGATTAATTAATCCTAAGCCCCTAATATTTATACAGCCCGTTAACTCTATAAGCCTTAAGGCCGCCCGCAAGATTAAGATTAAGGAGTACTTAGTAGCAGCTACTAAAGTAGTGCTAGCGTACACGGTAATTAACGCAACCTATTACTATTTAAATGCCTTAATAATAACTACCCTTCTAATGCGCTAGCCTATCTCCTAGCTAGCTTCTATCCTCCTGCAGACCTTCTAGTAATTACTCCTGCTAATCCTACGCTAAATCTAACCCCTATCTCTGCTACACAGTAATCCTTAGCTAGCTAAGAAGCCCTAATTGCGTTATATAGGCGCCCCCCTAACAGCAGGGGAAGTAGAAGGGGGAAGGTTCTAGCCTTATAGTTTAAGTAAAAGCGCTAAGAGGGTAAAGCTGCGCGTGTTGCCCGCTCTCCTCTCTCTAGGATAGGCAGTCTTCTGCTACCTATAGAGCCTCCTGCCTTAACACCTAGGCTAACACCCCTGCCCTATTAGCCTTCTCTGCAGCAGTTTATTGCCCTACAGTTAAACTATTACCTACTACCTTAACTCCCTTAGTTAGTAACAGGAGGAGTAATATATAGGGGGGTAGACCTATAAGGTAATCTAATTGCTAATAATTTTAGATATATAGGCCCTACACGCTTATAGGGATACGCGCAAGACAGCTTCCCCTATAGTGCCTAGTAGGGCGATTAATAATTAACGCATAGTTAATTAATTAATTAATCAATTAGTGTATTACGGAGGCAATTAATTAAGGCAATTAATTAATTAAGGTAATTAATTAATTAAGGCAGATAGAATTAATTAAGGCGTATATAATCTATCTAATAATTAATATTAATTAATTGCAATTGCAATTAATATTAATATTAACTCGCAATTAATTAATATTAATATTAATATTAACTCGCAGTTAATTAAAATTAATATTAATATTAACGCGCAATTGCAATTGCAATTAATATTAATTAATTAAGGCTTAAATTGTTCAAAAACAACGTCTCTAAGGTGTTGCTAATTAGTGTATAATTGCCTATCTAGGTATTGCGTATTATATTAAGATATTTGTCGCGATATATTAAGATATTAAGATATTTATCGTAATATATTAAGATATTAAGATATTTGTCGCAAGGTTATTCACTACTAGAAGCGCTAGCAGTGTGCGCGATGGTACTGCGGTATAATTACGCGTACAAATACACTGCTAAAACAGAGAAAATTACATTTCTAATTACTAATCTAACTTAAAACATAGCCCCTAATAGTGCGCTGGGTTAACTCCCTAATCAGGCTTATTAGGGTGCGCAGTATTGCTTATTGGGGTGCGCGTTAACAACTCCCCATAATATGTACCAACAGTCCGCGGAAGAGCCAGAACATCCACAGCCGAATCATTCCATGCTCCCACACACTACAGCCGACGTTAGCTGTTTCAGAAGTTGCAACAAAATGAGCTCGGTATCCATGGTTTTCCACCCAACCACGTCACGTCAAATCTCAGACATTATCTCTCCCAGAACACATGTTCACAAAATAATTCAAGAGACCATGCATAGTTGAGAGCAGACGCTTGCAAACAAATCCATATTCATTGAAAAAGACTCGCTGGCAGTGCAGACAAATCAATGAGAAAATCAGTGGTAAAACCAGTCATGGATCAGTGAAGAATCAGCGATAAATCAGCGATAGATCAGTGAAGAATCAGCGATAAATCAGCGATAGATCAGTGAAGAATCAGCGATAAATCAGCGATAAATCAGCGATAAATCAGCCATGAACCCAACGCCCCCCTACACCCCGTTTAATTAAAACAACCTTTCATATAGGTACATAACCATTGAATGTTAAAAAGGAGCGTGTGTACTCTGGTCACGAGTACGGAGACAAAACTGTTCGCGACTTGTATGTGTGTCAAGAACGACCAGTCTTCTCTCCACTGGGTAGATGTAGTCGGACGGTCGCGGGGCTAGCCGGCGTCGCGTCTGGGAGTACTCTCCAGATGTTTTTGTTTGTTGCATGTTTGCATCATCCATCGGTCGGATCCTACGTCTCCGTGTTGCTTATTACTCAGTAGTCGTACGTGGATTTCTCGGCATCGAAACATGTCTCCCAGCAGAGCACTTCACTGGGAAAGTCCCTCTCCACACTGGGCCTTTCCCGCACAAAGTACGCCAATGCGGCTCCGACGGCGCCGAAGAGCGCGAGGCACGTCCAGAGTGCGTAGTTAGTCATGGCGAGATCTAAATCGTTGCTTAGGTAGAAGCTCGCACCGCTAACTGCAACAGCCAGCGCCTTGAACAGATTGGCGACTTGCATCATGCCAACCACGGTACCGGCTGAGAATGCATCGGGCGTAGTGTTGAGCACGAGGAGGGCAACGAGGACCGATGCGCCACCAGAGAGAGCGTGCTTGATGAAGATGGTTCCAGTGGAGATGATGGCAGCGAGGCTGACGCAGGACGCGGCTACCATGGCCAAGAGAGGTGTGACGATGTAGATTCCAGGGAAGATGAGGGACACGCTGCGATAGAGCTTGAGGAGGCCGAACTTTTCGACAAGACGGGGTACAAGGCGGATAATGGCAATGCCAGCAATCCCGCGAACGATGAGGACGGTGAGTCCAAGCCAGGTGCAGGGAATGCCCATGCCACCGTGTTGCGAGCTGCTCTGGCCAAGGTGGGGAAGCAGGACATCAAACGTCGCTGCATGGAGAGATAGCAGAGAGAAAGAAGACAGGAGAACAAGGAGAGACGGTGCCTGGATGAACTGGTTAATTGAGATGGGGTCCGGGCGAACGAAATCCACGACGCGGATGGACGGGTGGTCTGGGTCGGCAGCAGATAGGAATCCAGCTTTTTCGCAGTCGACATCCGTCGTCTCCTTGGCCTGGTCGGACAGTGGGAGTGTCTCTTGCAGCATAATCGAAGCCGTAATGGCAATCGACAGCACCAGACTGCCACATGCAATCTGCGTCTTGAGCGTAGGGAACTTCTCCCACACGGCACCCGATGGGTTGACATTCCCTGACACCATGCTCTGCAGAATCGGCCCAATCGATCCAGCCAGTGCAATGAGGGGCAACCTCGCAACGTTCTTCGCCCTGTCCGTCGTGTTCTCGCTCAAATCCCCAATCATGGTCAACGTAGTAACGACAATGGTCGAGCTCGCCAGTCCAGCAAAGAACCTGAAGATTGTGCAGCTAGCGAGATCCGTTGCAAAGCCCTGGAAGAAGCAGCACATGAACATGGCCCACAATCCCACTATCGTGACGCGACGCCGTCCAATGCGATCTGCTAGCCATCCCCAGAAGATACCCGTTGTACCGCCAAAAGCATATGCGCAGTCGAGGATCGATCGTAGATACGACGTTGAAAGGTTGCCGCAGTAGTCGTCGTTGGAGATGAGCATTTGGAGCTGTGGCTGGAGACTCGAAGCCATGATCCTATCCGCGTTCTCGTTAGCCTTGAACTTTCCAGCGTCTCGGATTGCAGTTGCAGTTGTGATGCAGGACATACGCTTCGGCAAGGAAGATGACATAGACCAGTGCGAGTTGTCTCTGGCGGGCCTTGACGTCGGGTTCTTGAACATCCGTCTCGATTTCCATCTCCTCATCGCTAAACTCGTCCTTTTCTTCTTCATACGACGGCACCTTGTCGTACTTGGCCAGGTCCTTGACCGGGATCAAAGACCTCGTGCGCTTGTGAAACCCCAACATAATGATTGCGAGAAGTGATAAAGCCTGCGTAAAGGATTGAAGCAAGCGGTTGTGATTGTTGTTGATGATGTTGGATGTCGGATTCGCGACCGGCGCGACCTATTCACGGTGTGTAAAGACAGTGGTGGTCATGGAGGACCAAAAAGGTTGGTGGTAGAGGGAGAGAGGGAGAGAGAGAGGGACTTGAAGGTCGGATAAGGACAATAAGAGAGAGTATGTAAGAGACTGAAGAGTCCGCCTTGACGGAGAGGCGACAAAAGGCCGCATCATGAGGGGGAGGAGGAGATTCAGGGCGTCTGAAACGTCCGTGTCCGCCCTCTCATTGGTCTCACCGTGGAGGTCCGTTTGAAGCACTGGGCGCCAATAGATCCGAGACTGTTGCGGACTAGGGTCCAAGGGCGAGTGCTATCTATCGATTTAGACAAGTTCACGCTCGTGCCTAATTAATTACCTTGCCGCCCAAGCACCCACGATAATTAATTACATATGGAAGAAGCTTCACATTATTTTGACCCAAGAGGAGAGAGCGCCAGTTATGAGTCCTCAAACATATCGTGTCCGTGGAAGGATTGTGGGTTTAAACAACCACGTTACAGATGATACTCAATCAACCCAGTTTCACCAAGAAAAGACTAGTCAATCCATCTTTAGGACCGAATACCTACACAGTATACATACATACATACATACATACATACATACATATGTCATAGATACATATATAGTTCCTCCACCATGCCAGTGCTCGCTTCTTCAATCTGGACTAACGTCCATCCCTGTCTCCAAGTAGTTAGTGTCAAACACAGACGGGCTGTCATGTGTTTAGTTTTTGAAAAACAAACAAGGCATGTAGTAATAATTATTATATGCTAAAAAGGCCGCGCCGCAACAAAAGAGATGAGAGGAAAACATGACGATGAATTTGATCTTGGTATCGGGTTTGCAAAAAAAATGCGTATATACGCCGTACTGGGACAAAACGAGCAGTTTTGTAAGAAGAGCATTGTTTCGCCTTCCAGGAGATCGGCAGAGGCCATATGTATAGGCGTTGAAGGATGCGGGTGTTTTGCAAACGTGAGCAGGCCAGGCATGGACTTGTACACTAGATCCGGTATTATTTCATCTCTGGGGGCATGGCTATTTTCTAAATAAAGCCTGCTGCTGTCACTTACTTACACGACGCTTCCTTTTGCATCGTGTCTCGTGTACAGTACAGTACATACTTCCAAGGCAATATCCCTCTTTTTATGCCCTCCTTTTCTCTTTACTTGATTTTATAGTAATGTCCACTCATGATCTGAATGAATACTAGTGTTACTCCTTCCTCTCCACGGACAATGATGCATTCACAATCCACTGGTTATTTCCAAGCTTGACAAAACTCGACGGTATTATAAGTAACCTTACCCGCTATGCGTTTGATATACACTGTTAGACGCTACAGCAAACGAGACAAACGTAATTATTTTTGGTGTTAAAAAGGGCTTTTGCAGTTCACATGTAGTAGCTTTAGTACACTATTCAATTGATTACTCGGAAGTAGAGGGGGATATATTAACTCTCGCACTAATTTCGAGATGCTTCAGTTCAAAGTTTCCCTTATATACTTTTCGGCACGGTGGGGGTATTTTTCCCGCCACGCTTCGAGGGACGTTACGTCTGATGATCTCAACCAAAGCCCGTTACCATAAAAAGGGAGAAGGGGGGAGATCAAAATCAGGGCCATTTGTTTGGGTTTTCTGTTTGAATGCTGAAAAACAACCATTCATGAATCAGACCCAAAAAATCACTTCTCATCATTGCACGCACGGCCCATGCCTGTGCCTTGCTTCATTTCAAAAACCAATAACTCCAAAGCTCATACAGAGGTCGCTCCACGAAAAGAAAATCGCTGCTACTACACATGTAGTCCAATCATCCTCTTACAAAATTCCAGACGCTCCCTATTGAGCATTTGAAAAGCCGCCAATCAGGTCGTCAAAGTTTGACATGCCAGGGCCAGCATAGAGGTCAAGGTTCAGGTTGTGATCAAACTGACCTCCCATCTGGTTGACATCTCCCAGTTGGTTGACGTCCGGGAAGAAGTTGGCGGTTGTGTCCAGTCCCATATTGCCTGGATCAAACAAGGTGAAATCACCGTTCGGTCGGCCGAATTCCATACTGTCACCAAAGCCTTCGTCCATGTGCGTTGGGGGTGAGTACAAGGTGATATTCGGTTGAGCACCAGGAGAGAGGTGTGGAAATCCGATTGAGGTGGCAGAGTCAACGGTGAACTGAAGGTTATCAAAGTCATGTTGTCCAGTGCTCATGGCGGGTGTGAATTGCTGATACGCATTGAAATTGGTGACGAGATTGCTACAGTTGAGCATAGCGTTATGGTCGAAGGACGGCTCCTCGGGCGTGAGAGCATCTTCGAACATGGCGGGCTCAGTTGGGGAATGTCCGGACGAGTACGTCAACACAGAGCCATCGGTTGTGATAGAGTCACGGCGGTAGTCATCTTGAAAGCTATTCAGGCTCCAAGCTGGCGTGCCGAAGCCATGTGCATAATCAAAGCCGTCGAGAAGTGGGACGGAAGGTGAAGGAATGTATGGAGTGTTGGGCGTAGCCAAGGCAACTGACTGAGGTGTTCCGAGAGATGTCGTCAGTGGGGTTGGTGCGCTGCGCTCACTACCTTCTGCCGCGGCCTTCTTCCGGCCGTTGCTCTTGGAGCGAATGTACGTCCAGTTGTGTGCCTTCTCCATGTGTTGCTTGCAATTCGACTCACGTTTGGAGGCATACGTGCACGGCGGGTAGAGACACTTGTACTGAGGAGGGGCAGCCGAGTGCTTGTCGTTGACATGCCTATCACGCTCCTTCTCGGTCGGCCAGCCAAGTTCGTAGTATTTGCAATTCTCCTCGCTGCACTTCCAGGGACGCGAGTGAGTCTTCTCATGCTTAGTGAGATCGCACGGGCGCTTGAAATCCTTCTTGCATTCACGGCAGACGTGCGTCACATCTCCAGGCTTGTCGGACTTTCGCCGCCTCGCCATGGACCGCATCACTTCGTCTTCATCCATCTCGGAGTCAGAAAGGGTCCGCTTGGAAGAGTAACCTTTATAGGCCTCCTCTGATGCGCTTTCCGGGTTGAGGGGAAGCACTTTGCCGTCCTTCTCGCGCACGAGTTCAGCGGGGCGACCGTTGTGACTAAGTCCGCCTCGCAAAGCGATCTTCTCACCCCTGGTGCGTGTTAATAAAGCGTCGACGGAAGAAGGTAAGGTTGTTGCATACGGGGTGAAATCCATGTCGTCGAGGTCTTCACCATTTGCCTCCTTTTCACGTGTCGCAGCCATGATTGCGGCGTATCGTCGGATCTGTTCGATCAAGTCGAGGAAATAGTTGTTAGTGTACGGGCGATCGGATGGCAGTCGTTGGTCGGCTTCGGGAAGAGTGTCGACAGTCGCCTGCAAAAGTCGAATTGATGTTTCGCAGAAATGCAGGTATGATTTCGGTGTTGCCGAGAACTCCTTCAAGCCGCGGAAAATACAATAAGTCTTCCATTTATCAGATAGATATCGGATACCACTTACAGGTGCAAGAAATATGAGAGTCTTCTCAAGATCTCGAATGTTGGTGATGTTCTTCTCACCTATGCGGCGGGGTACGTCCTTTAGCAATGGGTGGAAGTCTTTTAGTGATTCCTCCGCAAGGATAGGATCAATGATAGTTTCCTTGATCAACCTGCTGGCAAGGTCGCCTAGCTGGTGCTTCTCGTCCGACGAACCGAGCGCGGTGAATGACCGGGTGATGGCGCCGCGTGTGGAAGAAACAGAAGCTGAGATGTATTCGCGAGTAGAAGTTGCGCCGGCGTCGCCTTTAAGTATGTTAGATGGTCGGGCCTCCAGGGCGGATAGTTGCAACCGGTTCTTACCGTATTTTGATCCAATGCTAGATCCCAAACCGCTGTCGGAAGCGTGCTCGTGGGGGCTGCGTTGCACAGTGGAGGGCTTGGGATCAATGTCCATGGGTGTGGTGTCCATGCTGGAGTCGGCGAGAAAGCAGCTTGGCAGAGGATGAATCTCTCGATCGCAGAGCAGGTTCGACGACTTGTCGCCGTCTGCCGCCTTGTTGTAGCTCTCAATGACCTGGAGGATAGTTTGGCGTCTGTCGTCGATACCTTGGACGAGAGAGCGGAGTCTATCTTCATTGCATGTGGGTGATCGAGGGAGTCTGTGGTTGGCGTACTCCCAAACGTCGGATGGGTTGGAGGTGGGTGAGGAGCAGAAGGTGGAACCTTTACGCAAGCTCATTGAGTGTGTGCCTTTTGAACGGCGGTGCTCTTTAGTGGATGACATGTTAAGGGTGACTGGTCGGGATGGCATGAACAAGAGTGCAACAATCAGCTCGCTACTCGATGCAGCCAGTGAAGTCACTAGCTAGTGTGACTCACAGCACCGCCGTAATGGTGGAACCGATTAAGTGTTCTGGGTGGGTTGAGTACTGAGGCGGGAGTCAGAGAAGGTGCTTCCGGGGAAAGTCGGTACACAGCCGTCCCAGGAGAGTGACCGAATTACCCAAAACGGAGCTTGTGACCTACTGCAGCTCTGGTTGTCGCTGTCGGATCCGCGCAGTGGGGTTGGAATGCAAGTTCAAGTTCTCATCGATGGTGGCGAGAGCGTAGTGGTTGTGGGATCCAAAGAGAGTGAAACTGGTGGGCGAGAAGATGGGCGTAAGGTGGATGTTTCCGGCAGAGAGAGAGAGAGAGAGAGAGTGAGAGAGAGAGAGAAAAAAGGGCGCTGTCACACGTCGGACGGAGCTCTGGGGAGTGGAGGGGGGGGGGAAGGGGGGAGGATTCAAGTATATAAGAGGGCGTAGTCCGGGATAGCTGCGGGCACGGACAGGACGACGGGCAGCAAACGAGGACGAGTAAAGAAGCAGACAAATGACGAGGCCTTAAAACGCAGGCCGAACTTGAAGTGGAAAAGAGGAGTAATGGAGGAGTGGGTTCTGGAGGAGTGAGAGGGAGGAGGGGAAGGGGGGAGGATCAAAGTTGTTGGGTTGAAAGTGGTTGTAACTGTGCTGACTGACCACTTCGATGAGTCGCGTCGTGATCTTGGCTGCTGCCTGGACCCTAAATACGCTAAGCCTCGCTCGCCCGGTGTGCACGTCCTAGAAAAGGTATACATATGTACTGTGTAGTGTGTACTGTGTACTGTACATACATATCATTCCTGCAGCAGTCGACTCGCGGCAGGGGACAATAGAAGCCGCCCGCCCGTTGGCTGTTAATTCCTCTGATTATTATTGACACCAGGATTACCAGAGGGCGGCAGCCGCCCTGCAGAACACTTATTAGTGACGACGCCCCGCCGATTCATCACCAGAATGTGAGACGATACGCCCAAAAGTCCACTCCAAGGGCGGTGTCTGCGTTTCCGCTACACGCCAAAAGAGTGCTCGCCCATGGAGTTACAAAAAGGTTAGGATGCGACCGGTGAGGCCGCCTAGCAGGAACCATTGCAGATGGCGCTCGAGGACGGCTTACCAATGGTCACTTTGGATACGACGAGTGTGGCTGTGGGCAAACTCTATGTATCACTCCTCCAACATGCTGCAGCTGCGCCATATGCACATATCTGTCCTGAACCGTCAGTGAAGTCATGTGGGACGAGCTGCTGGGAGCTGCTGAGAGCTGCTCATGTGCGCACACAGAAGGACTGCTACAAGTTACCGGTACTTATTGCGAGTTTGCGCACTTTTATTCTGTTTCGTATTGTCGTCTCTCTCTCTCTCTCTTGCCATTGTCCTGCATTGAGCGCTATCCATATATGTGTGTGTGTGTGTGTGTGTGGAGCTGCGCATGTGCAAATCCTTCGCGTGTGGCGACTGTGCAACAATCCCTCACCGGAATCGTGGGGGCCAAAGACATAAAACGAAGCGGACGGAGCTCGGCGGGAGAGGACAGCCTGTAGGCCGGCAATTGTTTCCGTTTCCGAGCAACGATTGATTGATTTTGAGGGTTTGGCATTTTCACCTTTATCGATGTCGAGGGGAGTCATTGTTTGAGGGTGCGTCTACATGATCCATCCATCTAAGCCTCGTCAGAAGATTTCTTACATAACCGGCCCTTTTCTCCCTCATCTTCTCCTCGGACTTATTAACTGTCAGGTGAATTCAGAGACAAATATGAATACACCAATGCTTTGCTTATTAGTAAACTTCGATCGTTTTGTCCTCCACCAACTAAATGAGCGTGTGTTTGATCGACAACGACAGTTGATGTAATAACAGTCCATGAAGGTCTAATTGATCAACCAACCAACCAATCAATCAATCAATCAATCGATCAACCATCGTGCGAATATGCATCCATAAAATGCCGGTAACACACCCTTGTAATCCAACAAGGACCCAACTCAAACCACCGCTCTCAACCCGAGGGGAGGGCCGGCGCGAGTCTAGGGTCATACATGGCAAAATTGAAGCTGCCAAAACACCCCCAAACGCCAAGTTCCCAAAATACAACATCCAACGCCTTATAATTAAAAAAAAAGTGCCGCGGTTGAACCCATCCATATCTCGTCATTGGGAATCCCGATAGTGCCCTAATCGACCCAAACGCCATGCTTCCAGAACAACTAATAGAGGACAAAAGAATCGGCTTCACTCTGTCATCTGGCAGCCGCACCGCACCTTTACAAACGACAGTCTAGCGCTGACGTCGAGTCTTGGCAGCGGGTGCTGGTCGCGCATTGTTGGTCTTCGGTGAGAGAATTTGGGCGGTTGGTGCGACCTTCCTTGACGCTGCTCTTGTCGTACGAGTTGCGCGTGCTGCTGGAGCAGGGCCGACGGGTGCAGCCTTTGTGCGCTTTTTGGGAACGTGAAGATCGCCATTGGTATTTTCCTTGTCGTCTGTAGACATTTCGTTGCTTGATCGCTTTGCTCCACGACCGGATCTCGAAGCGGCCTTGGATGTGTCAACGGGTGCGGCTTTTGGTGGAGACGCCGTCCTTGCAGCTGCGGCCCTTGATACCGGTCGTGGGCCAGCCTTTGGCGCTTCAACGGGAGCTGGTTTCGGCGCGGCCTTTGCAGCAGGTGCAGTCCGTGTCTTGCGGACTATTGGAGCGGATGCTGTATTTTTGGGTTGAGTCGGTACATGTGTGGCAGTCTCGGCAGCAACGGCCTTGTTGTGAAGCTCGATGAATGTGCCCATTTTGATTTTGCGTTGCTTGAGGGGAACACGGTTGACGCGTCGCTCTAGGCGCGACCGAAGACTCGCGACTTGGGCTTCGCACATGGACACCAGCTTTTCTTTGCGCGTCTTGACTGTAGTTATTTGTTAGCGCATGCATGGGCGGTCCAGAATGCAAGAAATCGTACGCTCTAGTTCGAGATTGGCCCTCATGGTAGCCTTTGCTTCTGCGGAGAGCATGAGAGGAGCCATCGCGTTTGTTGTTGTGGTTGTTGTTTTCGCGTTTTTCGGGGCGATCGCAAGAGCAAAACAGCTTTGAGTGGTCAATCTAGATTGGGGATTCGAGTTATGTGAGTTTCGAGGTCGATTTTGGGTGGGGTTGCGTGACTTGCTCGATTGTTGATGGTGGTGTTGGCTCAAGAAGACGAGTGAAAGTGACGAGCGTCGCGGGGCTACCCGATGCCGCACGGAGCATACGCGCTTCCCGTGATCAAGAGCCTCCGCCGCTGATCCCCTGCAGCCACGCTAAGAACAACCTCCATTACGATCCGTTTCCGCCTACCTCTACCACGTCGACCACACACTCAACCCTCTACAATCTTTCACACTATTTCTCAGCGCAATATTCACAATGGGGTTGGAAGCTACTATGATCGTGTAAGCTTCGCATCACCTCTATTTGCTATTCGCTGGCTGACAGTAGCTAGGGTGGACAACAGCGAGAACAGTCGGAATGGAGATTATGTGTAGGTGCAATCCACCCTCCTATGGACCCGAAACTGATAAAGTGTAGACCATCCCGATGGGAAGCCCAAGCTGATGCCGTCAACCTCATCTTCTCTGCAAAGACGGGAGCAAACCCCGAATCATCGGTCGGCCTCATGAGCATGGGCGGCACCACTCCCGAGATTCTCACCACGTTGACGACGGATATCGGCAAGGTTCTCGACGGCCTGCACAGGACAAAGATAAAAGGAAGCTCTCACTTCTCGACTGGCATCAACGTCGCAGCTGTAGGGCATCCTCCGCGATAATCGCTCGAGGCTAAAGTTGCTAACATGACACAGTTGGCACTGAAGCATCGTCAGAATAAGTCACAAAAGCAGCGGATAATCGTCTTCAACTGCAGCCCCATCGACGAGGACGAGAAGTCACTTATCAAGCTATCAAAGCGGATGAAGAAGACGGGCATTAGCATCGACATCATCTCGTTCGGCGAACTTGGAGAAGAGACGACTAAAAAGCTCGAGGCTTTCAGCGAGAACTGCCAGAGTGCTGAAGGTTCCCATCTCGCCATCGTCCAACCCAGCGCAAATCTACTCAGCGATTCCCTCATCACCACACCAATACTCGGCGGCGATGGCAGCGCCAATGGAGCTGGAGCCAGTGGTTCAGGAGGTGAAGGAGGCGATTCAGGCGGACCTTCTTTTGAATTTGGAGTGGACCCCTCGGTAGACCCAGAGTTGGCACTCGCGCTGAGGATGAGCTACGAGGAGGAGAAGGCACGGCAAGAGAAGGACAAGAAGGCAAAAGAGACTGCCGAGGGCAAATCAGAGTTGGAGCAGATAGCCGAGGGCGACGAGAAGCAACCTCTCTTAAATAGTGAAGGTCAGCCCAGTGGAAGCGGCAGCAAGGACAAGAAGGACAAGGATGATGATCCGGACAAGATGGACACCGCGTGAGTGTTGGTGTTGGGATACATGGCTAGATTCCAGTAGCAAAGGAACCATTGCGATATCTTTGGCGGCTCTTAGGTACTGAGCTGGCATATAATTGCTAGTAGTAGTTATGGCATAACTACAATTCAGTAAAGCTGTGGAATCAGCATATAATGGCACATGACACCCTGTGAAGAGTTTAAATTAACAGTCGTTTGCAAACGCGTATATGCAGACAAAGCTGAAGAATGTGATGGTAGTTCCATTGACCCTAGAGCACGAAGGTACAATTGTTCTAGCGCCTGAACTCCAGGTCTCAAGCTCCCGTCTCGATCTGAGTCTCTTTGCGTAGACGATCCGGCCTCCGACTTAGTGAGCTCTTGTAACATGACGATCGTGAGAAGCTCCGACTTTCAGTATCCCTAATCCTTCCCCCTAATCAATTGTGTCCATCCACCCAATCCCCCTCAACTCCTAACCTTTACAAACCCATCCAGCCCCCGATCAAACTTCTCACATCTTATCGGCATCTCCACGGTATAGAATGGATTCTTCATGACGAAATCCGCATACAGTTCATATATCTTCCGCATCATAGTATCAATGTTCGGCTGCTGAGGTTCGGTAAAGAGCAGGAACTTGGTCCCCGTTAGCGTCTGAAAGCATTGTATGCGGAAATGGCTCGATTCGAGGACTTCGATGCCAGAGGGCCGCGAGGAGAAAGGCGAGGGAGCCAGACCGGCAGCCGTGGTAGAGGGTGGGGGAACCGGGAAGGCGGGACAGAGTTGTTTCGTTATGGCGTGCATTCCGTGGAATGATCCGGCGAGCATCAGGTAGTCGTTGCTGGTGAGCTTGCTCATGCCCGTGTGGAATTCGCGGTTGTATATGAGGCCGCCGGCCTTGCTGATGATGAAGAGTGCGAAGACGACCCTGCGAACTGTTAGCGGAGAACTACGACGATGTTCTGTGGGCTTCACATGGTGAGAATTGTCGGATTTTCGATGAACTTGTGGTGGTGTTTCCGATACCAGTACAACTCGCTCGCAGCTTCGGAAAGCTTCCGGTGAATAATGCCCCGCCCGTCTATGGAGCTCGGGGTCTAGGAAGAAATCACCACGAGATGTAGGAATAGACTAGGAGAAGAGCTGCGATTATTCAAGATCCTACTGTATGTATATTCCAAACGTATTTCTTAACTACCCAACGGGGCTCCCAAATTAGTGGCTCGCGGGTGAATATCATGTCCCATGCTCGGACCCGTAGTGTTGCATTAGCGCAACTCACCGCCCGTTGTTCTGCCATCGTCCAAGCTTTCGTACTGTACCGGACAACGTTCGTCAACACTCAACTCTCCCGGCAGTAACCTTCAAGTTCATTGCCATTCTGTAGTTATCTTTGTACAAAGTGTACCAGAACTTACAGGGTTTATGTAAGACGTCACACGCTAGCCTCTTCTCTCCTACCTGCTCGCTAGCCTTCTCTTCTCAACAATCTCTCTTGTACTACACCCCACCAACTCCGGGTCCACCTACGCACTTGTTATCTTTTGCCCGCCCATACATATCTACGAGGAATCCGAAAGTATCAGAGAATCTCTGTGCTATACTTGTCGTATCCGGCAAAAGTACTTTTCCACACTCATGTCCAACCAGAGCATCCTTCGCATCACTCGTGTACGTCAACCTCATACGCGGCTTCCAAGACAGCACACGAAATACTAACATACGTCACAGGAGCTGAGTGAGATCCAGAGGGGTTCTGATCTCTGTAAGGCCAAATTCCTGTTGCCTTGTATTACGACGACGACTCCTAACATGCTCGTGTAGCACTCGCCGTAGCCTGTCGGGACATCGATGTTCGCCATGTTAGGGCCCTCATCATAGGTCCACCGGACACTCCATACGAATTCGGCTTCTTTGAGTTCACCGTCAAGTTCACCCGAGGTTAGCAATACGAGAGAAGGCTGCAAAACGAAACCTAACGCACGTTAGACTACCCGACAAAGGCACCTGCCGTGACTGCCATCACCACAAACAGCGGTCGCACAAGGTTCAACCCGAACATCTATGCGGGTGGCAGAGTGTGCTTGTGAGTGCCCAGGTTGTTGATACATGAACTACAAGGGCAATATACTGACAACGACATCACAGATCTATCCTTGGGTATGGCAGCATTACGTATCATTACACCCATGGCCCATATCTGACATACTTGTAGGACATGGCGAGGCGAGCGAGGCGAGGAGTGGTCGTCAGCACAAGGCCTGGAGTCAATTCTGATCTCCATCCAGTCGCTGATGTCGCAGAACCCATATGAGAACGAGCCGGGATTCGAGGATGCCAAGTCCGACTATGACAAGAAGAATCAGGAGGCATACGTAGCCAAAATCCGACACGAGTCTCTCCGAATATCGGTCATCGAGCGATTGGAGGATTATCTCGACATCGATCAAGGAAAGGCTCCAGGGGTCACAGTCTACAACGCCGAGGAGGACTACCAGGCGAGCGCAGAGAACGCACCTTTCGAGCCGTTCAAGGATTTGTGCAAACGTCGATTTCTCTGGTACTACGAGTCGTACATACACAGCATAGACGAGGAAATTGAGAAGCACAAGGATGGAGAGCGTTTCGAAAAGATGCCCTTCGAAGGCCCTGGCAACACGATGGAGGGAACCTTCCAGTATTCATCTCTCAAGAAGCGCATCCAGACCATTTATGGGAAATTGAACGAAGAGTCAGCGGCGTGGGCCGCTGAGGGCCTGGTCTCCGTGGAGAAGGAGACAAGCATCGCGAGTAACTTACAGCGACAGTTTGAGCAGATTGTTGAAAAGTACAAGAAGAACGACGCCGTCACGCTTGACTTGGCGCTTGTGGAGAAGAACCCATTCGTATGGCAGCTAGTCTTGTTTGGAAGGCCGATGACTAATCTCGATGGTGGTGTTTTCCGCGTCCTAATCAATCTCAGTCCAAAGTTCCCGGATGTTCTTCCTCGTGTCAAGTTCGAGACGCCTATCTTCCACCACCGCGTTTCCTCGACTGGGGTTCTGTGCTACGATGCCACACGTAAAGACGACATGAGATCGCACATCGAGGCCATCATAGAGGCCATTGAGGAAGAGTCACCGGCATACGACCCTCGCACACTCGTAAACTTGGACGCTGCGAAATTGTTCTGGGGAACCGCGGACGACAAGAAGATGTACAACCGTCGCCTCAGGAGATCTGTCCAAGACAGCTCCGAGTGAGTCCAAGTCCGCTCTGTTCATGACTGCGGACTAACAGGAAGTAGGTTCAGCTAGTTACTGACAGGGAATAGCTTGGATCTAGAGAGGACGAGACACTTGTGGATATAGGCAGATTGGTACAGGGAACTTGCACCAATCAAGGGTCTGCGAAGCAGTGATCTCTACACAACAGCGGATAGAAGGGAGAATTTGATACCCGGATTTCGGCACCGTCATTGAGGGATGGGATCAGTCCACGGCTATGCATATCTTGGAGTTAAGGTATCTTGGCTTTCGCTTCTTGGACGGGGCTCTCACTAGTGAGCGGCACTTGCGGCGTTGTCAAGTTCAAAGCATTGCATATTGGTAGCTAGATACTAGTCATTCACCTCATGCATTTCGGATCATTGTCTGTCACTGTTTGATGTTCCCCAAGGAGTTTGATTATATTGGAGTGTATGTGCATAAGGGCCCCCTCTGACCTTGTTTTAATTACCAATCGTTTCCTAATGTTGGTTTCTCTTCGTTCACTGATAAGTTTAATACCGCGTGCAAACGGGGATACGAATACGCTGCACGGTGAACACTAAGAATGTTGGTTTATTTTTGTTCACTGATAAGTTTAGTATTACCGCGTGCAAATGGGTATTGAATACGCTGTACGGTGAACGCTAAGAATCCCTGCATATTGCGGGGATCCAAGCTCGCGCTCGCCGAACCCCAGTCGATGTTCTCCAGTACTGTACCGCAACAGATAAAAGGCACAAGCTCCCCCCCCCCAAACAACTTTCCCAATCACACCCTCAATCATGTCTTCAGCACCAAACGCAGGCCCTTCCCCTGGCAAAGTCCTCGTCGTGGGCGGCTGCGGGTTTCTCGGCGGTCACATTGTCAACCTCCTCCTCAAACAGCACCCCAGAACGCAAATCGCCGTGGTCGACCTCCGCACAACCTCGAACCGTAACTCTCACGCCAATGTCTCGTACCACGATGGCGACATCACAGACCTCGCTGCTGTGACGACACTATTCTCCCAGATCAGACCAGATGCCGTCATCCATACGGCCTCGCCGCATTTCAACGCACCGAATCATGTCCACGACAAGGTCAATGTGGAGGGAACGAAGAATTTGCTCAAGGCCGCGCAGGATACGGGCGTCAAGGCCTTCGTGTACACGAGTTCTGCGAGTGTGATTCTGGGTCCAGAGACGCAGATTGTCAATGCGGACGAGAAGTGGCCGCTGGTCACAGGCGCAGCGCAGCCAGAGTACTACACCACGACCAAGGTTCGTTTTTTTTCTTACTTTCTTTCTTTTCTTTCCAACTCGCACCCTGCGACGGTCGATTTTCAGTTCCCCGCAGCTAACACGAGAGACAAAAAAAAACAGGCCTACGCTGAGACGGCTGTCCTAGAAGCCAACCGCACACCCGCACACTTCCTCACGTGTGCCATCCGCCCCGCCGGCATCTTCGGCGAAGGCGACGTCCAGCTCCTCCCCAAGATGGTCACGGCGCTGCGCAAAGGCCAGAACAAGTTCCAGCTCGGCGACAACAATAACCTCTTCGATTTTACGTACGTGGAGAACGTGGCCCACGGCCACATCCTCGCCGTCCAGGCCCTCCTGACCTCGCACGCAATGCTGCCCACCATCCCGCTCGACACGGAAAAGGTCGACGGCGAAGCCTTCTTCATCACGAACGGCCAGCCCGTCTACTTTTGGGACTTTGCCAGGGCCGTCTGGCATGAGGGCGGGGATACCCTGCCGCTGAGCGGCGTGTGGCATCTGCAGTACGATTTTGCGTTTGCCGTGGGCGCCCTGCTCGAGTGGATTCTGTGGGCGCTGGGGAAGACGCCGAGTTTGACGAGGCAGCAGGTCAGATACAGTACCATGGACAAGTACCACAACATCGACAAGGCGCGGAAGCGGCTAGGGTATGAGCCCCTTGTGGATCTCGACGAGGGCGTCAAGAGAGGCGTGAGGTATATTGTGGAGCAGGAGAAGAGGGAGAGCGAGAAGAAGGGACAGTGAGCGATTTTTTTTGCACGTGAGACACCAAGCAAGTGGTTCGGGGGGGAAGACGGACTAATAATAGTAGAAGATGTGTATATATTGTATAATACCCATGCGTAGCATTTATTCATCGATCAGAATTGACATTGAGCCTGTCATCCACCTCCAGAATGCAATCACATCACCACTCCCCACACCCAAATCTCTCCAACAGCCCAACGTCCCACCCCATCCACTTCCTAGCACTGCTCGGCACCAACCCCGCACTCCTCCTCAGCACATGTTCCAGTTCGCCAAACAAGTCCTCTTCAAACTCGACCTCCTCGACACCCACGGCTTCCGCTTCGCCGAGCTGGGCCGGCGCCCACGTCTTCTTCTCGTAGAAGACTTTCATGCAGCGCGTGGGATCCTTGCGGTCCGTGGAAGACACCGAGGACGAGAAGACCAGGTCGGGGGTGAAGACCCAGACGAGGAGGGAGGGGGTGCGGGAGGAAGACGAGGATGGGGATGGGGATGAGGATGAGGATGAGGATCGGGGGTGGATGTGGAATTTGCGGGCGCCAGAGTTTTCTATGAGGGAGAGGAGACGGGCGGATATCCATTTTTGGGCGGGGTAGGTTGTCGGGTTGGGAGAGGATGAGGATGGGAATAGGGGTGGGGATGGAGATGGGGATGATGATGTGAGGCCCATGTTCCATTTGTTGATGCGCCAGCCTGAGGTGGAAGTGTCTTTGGTGCCGAGGACGTGTTTGCATGATTTGCAGAGGCATGTCTGAGAGGAGCCCTCGGACGACAACTGGATAACCAAAGTCAGCTTGGTTAGATACCATGTCGGCCATCAGAAGACGTGAACAGTGTTTCAATAGCGAAATGGCAATGTGTATTGATATGTAACCCAGTCTTATCCAGCCAGTCCCAATGGTCTCGGGGTAAAACAAAGGCAATGAAATGGCCAGGTCGCTCCGCTCGACACCCGGGCGAACCCATCAAACCGCGAGGAAAGAGGATTCGCACACGCTGATGCGAGCTCAGTATATGGAGTGGATTCTTCTGGGGGGCTTGTATCGACGATGCTGCCATGGACAGGGCTGAGATCGCCTTCTTTGCACCCGGGGATGCTTCACGAATGCAATAGAAAATATCATGAACGAGTACAAAAAGGAAAAAATGGAGAAGACGGAGAACAATAAAGGAAGAAGTAAAAACGTGACCTACCTGTACACCTTGGCAATCTTCCTCTTTGAACAGCAAACTGGCTAAATCTACGAATCCGATGCTGGGAAGAGCTTGCAGTCGGTTGCCAGCTGCATAGCCCTTCTTCTCCATCGCCGTCTCGTGCGTGTGGTTATGCAAATGATGCTCGTCGGGCTTATGGCAATGCCAAAAGTCCATCATCTCCGCCCAATTTTCATTCGGCAGATCTCTCCACTCGGTGATGGTTCCATTCTTCACTAGAACTTCATGGCAGGCTTTGCAAACGAGCTCCACATCCTGCATCGCGTTCAGGGACGCGCCATCCCATGGCACGAGATTTGCTTTACGCTCTTCGGCCCGCACACCACCCAGGAAGTCGGTACCTTCCTTCTCTTCCATTTGGAGGCGTAGAGTCAGATCTTTGCTTGGCGGCGATGCAGGGAGAGAGAGCGTAGCATCGCCTCCTCCTTGAACTTTTATGGGTAGGCGTATGGTAGCGGACTCGCCCTCGTGGGAGATGGTAATGGAAGAGCCATCAGCAGAAAGCTGGGCCTTGGTCTCGCGCGTGTGAAAGGTTCGCAGGGATGCGAAGAGTGTAATGGTACGAATATTCAGGAGTAGCTCGGCGTAGAGCGTGATGGTAGACTCGTTCAGCGCAAGCGGATCGTCCTTTGTGCACGCGTTTTGCAGCAAATTCGGAGACGCGTCCGAGGCAGGCACGACTTTATTGGGTTTGGGGTTCGTCAGAATCTCCACCGTGTCGGTCGGCAGCTCGAGAGCTTCGTATGCGGACGCGGGAAGCGTCGAGGGCGGCATTGTCGTGTGTGGCAAGCCATGCCTGCAGCTGTAGCGGCATGCTGAAGGAGGGTTGAGGAGCTCGAAAGTAGAGAAACTAGTGCACCGACGTATTGCCGGATCGATGGCTAAATAACCCTTTACGGAATCGCTGCTCAGATTGTCGTGGCACAAAACATATAATAAATAATATTTGCCTTCTCTATAGTCAATCATGGCGTTGTTATAAACTGTACAGTTAAAACAGCCAAACATTTAGTAGCTTCAAAAGTGCGTTGATAAATTATATCACAATACGAAAGTGGCATGTCTTCAAAGGTTTCCTGCCTAGATATGATCCAAAGAACTTTCTCATTGCTGCATGTACGTTCATCTCTGTCGTGTTTACTTGTGATTCAAGTCCGTCCTCGTTATTGTTGAAGCTCGACAAGGGTACCAGTAGCACTATAAAATATAGTGATCTAGTGGCTGTAGTATACTTGTTGACATTTGGTTGTGCAATATAATATGGTGCAGAATAATATGGTGCAATATAATATGGTGCAGAATAATATGGTGCAAAATAATATGGTGCAAAATAATATAGTGCAAAATAATAGTGCAACATAATATGGCATATTGAGAGTATGCGAAAGTCCAGGCCAAATGTTGTAAACCAACGTCTCAGAACAAGGTTATTTATGAGCACCTGCGATTGCTCACGGACGGGCTTCATTCGTAAAAGTTCTTCCAGTCGCCCCATATGATCTCGTCCTTGTACTTGGTCATAAGCTGACCGGTGGGATCCTCACCCTTGACGTGTGCCCATGCTCCCGCGAAGTGGATGACGAACATGCCCGGCTCCCAGACCTGTTCGGATTTGTCGAAGCAGGCGATCTCTTTCGGGAAGGCGTTGAGTTTCCATTGCGGGACCTGCATTGTCCTAGCGCCAGATGCCTTGTCGTCGGCGATAATCTTTGCCATGGAGTCTTGCTCGGAGAGGCCATGCTCAGTGGTCTTCTTGGCGTGGTCTGAGATGGTGTAGATGTCGTGGAGGAATTTGATGGAGCGCTCGTGGCCACGGACCAGGAATGAACCTGTGTTGAGTCCGTTGCTATTCCAGTTTTTAGTATCACGCGGCTAACAGGGGAGGTGGTGATTCTCACCAGTCGTGTGTCGTCAGGTAATCAATATCATCCGGCACCGTAGCATTTCTCAGCGTTTCCTCGATGATATCTGCGACCTTGATATCTGTGTTGGTGATCAAAGTGTCAAAGTCCACCCACCATATCCAGTCCCACTTGTTGGTCTTAATCAACCGCTCCATCATGTTGAACTTCCAGTACGTCGTGCCTCGATCGGTATGAGCTTCGTAATCGACGACGAAATCGTAACCATGACGGCGTGCATAGTCTATCACGCATACATCAAGACGAGCTAGATTGGTAGTCCTCTGAATCACTTACGATCCTTGTTCTTCAACGAGAGATGAACGTAGGACTTCTCATCCGTGATAAATGTAACCACGGCGATGCGTGGTGTTTTGGGTCCCTTGTTGGACGAAACAGCGTCGCTTTTGGACGCCGCAGGGACTAAGCTATACCCGCTCTTATGCCACCCCAAGAAGGCGCATAACGCTAGAAACAACAAGACGAGAGGCGATTTCCGCAATGAGCGCACGAGCATGACGGCGGCGGCGACAACGCTTCGTGAATGCGAAGTGTACAAAGTACGCGCAATGGTAGCATTCAAGACACAAAAGATACGACGGAAAGCAGTGAAAGGGTTCAGAAGGGAGGGACAAGAATGTCGACAAAGTGAGACGGCTATTATTATCAATTCTGCGGGCTGACATGCCCATTCTGAACCGATTCCCGACCCGATGTCAACCAGTTCGCTTATTTAATTACTGGCTAGTGGTAAGCTGAGCTGTATCATCGTGGCCAAGCTATGTGCAGGATTTGAACGACAGGATGAAAGACATTGGAGAGATGAGGTTGCAGCATGAGTGGAACAACGTGGGGGACTTGTGGAGCCTGCAGATCATTCCTGGGGTACGCTTTCGGGAGGAGCCGTAGTGAACGTATATTATATTAGCGCCATCTATGTATCTGTATGTATGTATGTACATACATAATCGCAACACTCTGCTCAGTCAAAGACGGTGAATCCTTTCCATCTCTACAGGCAGATTTCTACAGTAGATAGAGTAGCGCAAATAGATGTATGTGAATGTTCCATTGCTGACGTCTGTCTGTTCGTGGACCGGACATGTTGGTGAGGAAATGCCCTAACGCAGGGCTGAATGCACGGGCCAGTCCCAGCCCTTCCCCAGCCTCCTCGAGGAACAACGATAATATATGTACAAAAGTAGTACAACTAAGAGCGACACGAGGGTCGCATCGCAATACCTCAATTCAAACCTCGTCGCCGTGCCCTTACCCATAAACCCACGTCCCAATACTACCATAATGTCTGGCTTCCGAGGAGGACGAGGAGGACGAGGAGGACGAGGAGGTGGACGCCCAGCCTACAACGCACCCCCGAAAGGGCAGTTTCTCAACGGCATCTGGAACTGTAGGTGCTCTGCTCTCCATGCGAAACTCTAATGCTAACCAAAGAACAGGCGACTGTAACCCCCGCCAGCCCGCGATTCATTTCCAGACGAAGAAGGAGGGTCAGAACAAGGGTCGTTGGTGTAAGGTTCCCCAGACACGTTGCATACAAGTCACTGACTATTTCTAGTTTATTCCTGTCAAAGGGCACAGAGCGACAAGAGCCGCTGCAAGTTCTTCCTGTGGGATGATGACGCCAAGCCACGAGAGGAGCGCGCTCTGCTCAACAATTCACGCACCGAACCTGCCTACACCAATCCGAACACTCCCTCCAAGCCGTACAATGCGCCGCAAGCCGCACCACCTCCGTACACGCCTACGGCTGCTCCAGAACAGTCCAGGAAACGGAATCGTCCCGTGTCAGACGAAGACGACGAGTTCGACTGTACGCAAGGGGAGGATGCGGCCTGGACAAACGAGCTGGATTTGGTTATGGCTGCTTCTGAGACACGACGGAAATGTGCGCGGACAGAGGCATTCACAACCCCTGCGAGGCGAAAGCTCCCGTGGGCCAAAGACGACAACCAGCCCACACATGGACTACAGACACCTCAGACAGAGCGTCGTGCACCGCCTACCGACCCGTTTCCGACCAGGTTTGCCGCGCCCGGAGGTTCGTTTTTGACGCCTTCAAAGTTCAACGAGGAGCACAATGAGGACTCGCATCAAACACTCACACCCGCTTCATCTCCTTTCGATACACCCACGCCGAGCCGTTTCAAGGATGTTGGTCCAACGGGTAAAGAAGATGTTGTTCGTGAAGTCTTCAGTCTTCTTCACAACAGCAACGTCGGTCTCAGTAACCAGACTCAGACAGAGCTGAAAAACATACTGTCGAAATATACACGCAGGTCCGAGGGTTTCCGGAAAGGCCATGAACTCGTTCGGCTGTCTGTCAAGACAAAGGAGGCCCAGATCAAGGAGCTTGAATATCGCATCGCCATTCTAGAGAGTGGACAGGAAGAAGAGCACGCAGATCAGTTGGATCCTTAACTCTAATTCTATCTGTCCGCGGAAAGGCCCGATTACCCACAGACACAATCACATGGAACAAGATTGATCATTTTGCCCTCTCTGGTAATTCTCGTTGGGAATGGAGGCAGGTAGGAGGATCCATGGATATATCTCTCTCGGATATAAACTCTCTGATACAATCTCTCCGATATACGTCGTAACTCTGTAAACTCTCTGATACAATGTCTCGGATAAAAACTCTCGGATACAATCTCTCCGATATAAACTCTCCGATACATACAATAGGTACGGGAGTGCGGGTAGGGATTTCTGCTTCCCGCCAGATAAACGCTCTGCTCTGTCTGCCAATCAGCGGGCAGTATTTATCTACTAGGCTGGAGGCTGGTGATTGGTCGGTTTCTGTGGTGGCGTTAGGCGAAAAGCTTGTCTGCACTATGTAATAAGTTTTCTGGCCTCGATGGATAATCTTCTCATGGAATTAACGACAGCATACAAAGTAAACCCCCGTAGATTGTTCACATGTTGGTTCGCACGACAAGTGTGGTGCACTTTACATACCTCAATCATTGCGGAGTCAGATGTGGGTTGCGCGCTTTGTGCTATCCGAGTATACTTTGTATATGCACTAGCTAGGATTTGACGGGAGAGCGGTTTGTGCGGTGCGTGACATGTGCGATTACACAGTAATGAGGTTTCACCACTTTTGTAGTCTTTGATAATCATACTTCTTCTACCTTCCACTGCCCACATTCTTCCATCGCATATTTCTCTCTTGACTCTTGACTCTTGTCTCCTGTCTCCTCCTCAAGTACTCGACTGTCGCATCTGCTCGGTCGACACTGCATTTGCCTCCCACAACCCTTCCGCCTGTGTAGATTAAACAGTGCCGATCGTACCGTCGGGTTTAACCACTCGACGTATCACCAACCCAACCACACACAACTTCATCCAAGACAAACTTCTAGGGAATCTATCTCCATTAATTTGCTCGGAACACCGGACGACCCAATATGGCGCCCGCAGACCCCACGATGCACATGGCCAAATTGAGCCAGCCATACCCGACCACCGTCACCACTACTCTGTTCATATCTAACCTTCATTGCCCTTCATGCTTGGAAAACATTCAAGAGTCTCTGGGTGCTCTAGACCCGGCTCCCGAGTTCATCTCCTTTTCCATTGTCTCGCATTCCATCATCTTGCGCCACACGGCCTCCCTGCCAGTCGACGACATTTCTGCATCTTTGGAAGCTGCTGGGTTCGAGATCCACAGCATATTTCAAGACCAGGATTCCGCCCTTGACCCAGTCGAAGTACACCATCCCGTCTTGCACGACGCCGACTGGCGTAGCAGTTGGGAAAACGCTGTTTCACGGTGGACTGGATTCGGATCACGTGGTCTGGTTCAACCTTCAGGAGAGCTAGACATGCACACGCGACAGAAGCATGTTGAGCATTGCACGCAATGCAAGGCGGAAGCTGGTGGGATAGCCCTAGAAACCAACAGCGAACTCAAATCGGAACCCATGATCGCCGCTGCAGAAAAGACCAGTCTGGATGGCACATCTCTCGACGGCTCAACATGTCTTACGAATACCAGCTTTGTGGTGATAGACAAGGCACACACCCCGAGTCTCTGCAAGGCGACATTGAGTCTTTCGGGAATGACGTGCAGCTCGTGTGTGAGTAGCATCACACATGCTGTGGAGAAGCTGCCGTGGGTTCGATCGATCAATGTCAACCTCCTCACGAGCAGCGGAACAGTCATTTTCGACGGAAAGCACAACGTGGAAGAGATTGTCAGAACAGTCGAGGACACTGGATTTGATGCGACGGTTGAAACCCTCGTCGATCTTCCGCCTGCCAACCTCAGGGGAAGCCCTTTGCACAAGCCGCGTAGGGACAAGTGGCGAGCCACATACGTAATTGGCGGCATGACCTGTAGCTCATGTGTGGGGAATGTTACAAACTCATTGAAGCCGTATCCATGGGTTGAAAAGGTGGATGTCAACCTCGTTTCCAATAGCGCTACAGTAGTCTTCCTGGGCAAGGAGCATTTGCCCGAGATCCAGAAAAGTATCGAGGACTCCGGCTACGATGCCGCACTCGACAGCGTCGTATCCGAAGACGGCGAGAAGGGAGCATCTCTGGAGAGATCGATCAGCATCCGCATCGACGGCATGTTCTGTCACCATTGTCCCGGAAACATAATTCGAAAGCTCAGCGATAGCCACGGAAAGGATTCTTCATTCGCCTTCAACGATCCACCCCTATCACAGAAGTCTCCCATTCTCAACATTTCGTACATTTCAGGTTCACCAAACTTCACCATCAGACACATCTTCCGAACGATCACGAGCCTTGACCCCTCGTTCAAGCCGTCCGTTTACCACCCTCCAACGATCGAGGAGCGCGCCAAGGAGATGCATGCCTACGAAAGGAAACGAACCCTATTCCGTCTCGTACTGTCATTCATTGTTGCAGTTCCGACATTCGTCCTCGGCATCGTTTTCATGAGTCTCGTCAAGAACACCAACCCCATCCGAAAGTATATCATGCAGCCAATGTGGGCTGGCAATGCCTCCCGGCTGAACTGGGCCCTGTTCATTCTCGCCACTCCCATCTATTTCTTTGCAGCAGACACGTTCCATCTCAGAGCAATAAAGGAGCTAAGAGCCATGTGGAGACCGGGTAGTCGAACGCCGTTCCTTCAAAGATTCTACAGATTCGGGAGCATGAACATGCTCATGTCTCTCGGTACCAGTATCGCCTACTTTGCCTCTGTTGTCGAGCTGGCTCTGGCCGCGACGAAGAAGTCGGCAGGCTCTATGACTGACTCGTATTTTGACTCCGTGGTTTTCTTGACCATGTTCCTGCTGATAGGACGCTTCCTTGAAGCATACAGCAAGGCCAAGACTGGCGATGCAGTTACGTCGCTGGGAAAGCTACGCCCCGAAGAAGCTACTCTGGTTGAAGCAGACAAGGGTGATGTGAAAGTTGCAACCGATCTCCTCGAAATTGGTGACCTCGTCAGAGTGTCCCACGGAGCATCACCGCCCTTCGATGGGACAATCCTGGAAGGAAACGCCATCTTTGATGAGTCCAGTCTTACCGGAGAGTCTCGGCCTGTCAAGAAGGAAGCAGGAGATACTGTTTACTCGGGCACAATCAACAAAGGACAGCCCGTCAAGGTCAAGATCACAACGGTGTCGGGAACTTCGATGTTGGACCAAATCATCAACGCCGTTCGTGAAGGACAAACCCGGCGTGCCCCCGTCGAGAGAGTTGCAGACACCATCACCAGTCATTTCGTGCCTTTTGTCGTGCTCGTGGCTATCGTTACATGGATAACGTGGCTTACACTCGGAACGACTGGCGGAATCCCCGAGGACTGGAAGAGTGAAGGGTCTGGAGGTTGGGCCCTTTGGTCACTCCGCTTTGCAATCGCCGTCTTTGTCATCGCTTGTCCCTGCGGCATCGGTTTAGCTGCACCAACTGCACTTTTCGTCGGAGGAGGTCTAGCGGCAAAGCACGGCATTCTCGTGAAAGGAGGCGGGGAGGCCTTTCAAGAAGCGAGCTCGCTCGACTGTATTGTATTCGACAAGACTGGAACCTTGACTCAAGGCGGCGATCCAGCGGTCACGAACCATCAACCCTCTGGTAGTCAAGACCACGCCATCGTCCTTGGTATGGTCAAGGCATTGGAAGAGCACAGTAACCATCCCATCGCTAGAGCTATCATATCCTTTTGCAACACACAGTCGTACCAAGTACCAACCGTCGTCAACGTTGATGAAGTCCCAGGCAAAGGGCTCAAGGGAACATTCAAAGTGGGAGGATGCGAGTTGACGGCTATCATTGGAAACGAATCCTATATGGCCGATCATCACGTTCCCATTTCTGCCCATGAGGCCTCTGTGTTGCAGACGTGGAAGTCTCGAGGCGAGTCCGTTGCCTTGACTGCGGTGTTATCTTCTGAACGCAACCCTTCTGTTCCGGCCACCGTGCCGCTCACTTGGGAGCTCGCAGCCATGTTCGCCATCGCAGATGCTCTACGCCCTGAAGCCGCAGGCGTCATCTCCGCCCTCCGCAAACGTGGCATCGATGTCTGGATGCTCTCGGGTGACAACCAAACCACGGCCAACGCCGTCGGCGCCCAAGTCGGCATCAAAGAATGCAACATCATTGCCGGCGTCCTCCCGGACCAGAAAGCGGAAAAGATCAAGTATCTCCAGAAGACGCTCCCCAAGAATAGACAAGTCTCACTCTTCCGCGTCCCCTTCATGACGAAGCACAGCAACAAGGGCGGGAAACGCGCCACCGTCGCCATGGTCGGCGACGGCATAAACGACGCACCTGCCCTCAGTACAGCAGATCTCTCCATCGCCATCGGTTCAGGCTCCGACATTGCCCTCTCTTCATCATCTTTCATCCTAATCAACTCGCACCTCGAAACGCTCTTGACCCTACTCGACCTCTCCCGCGTCGTATTCCGCCGCGTATACCTCAACTTCGGATGGGCACTCGTCTACAATCTCATCGCTATGCCCATCGCCGCTGGCGTCCTTTTCCCCATCACCACGGGAAATAAACAGATGGATACGCATCCCAATGGCGTGGGCATGGAGGGTGGCATGGGCATGGGGGATTCGGGACAGACACATATCAGGCTGGACCCCGTGTGGGCGAGCTTGGCCATGGCGTTGAGCAGTGTCAGTGTGGTTTGTAGTAGTTTGGCGTTGAGGAGTAAGGTCCCAGGATTGGGGTTTAGAGTGAGGAAGGGGGAGGTCGGGATAGGGAGTAAGTAGACTGTACAAAGGGCGTTCCGGGCTGGTATAAAAGGGAGGTGGGGGGGGGATTGGGAGGGATTAAGCGAGTGTACATGTATGATATATCGCCAGCAACTCTTACAAGTAAACGACGCATCCGCTACCGTACCGTACCGTACAGTACAGTACAGAGAATATTGTCCTCTATCTCCTCTTACTGTGACATTACACATACATCCTACTCCGTCCCTCCGTCCCTCCGTCCCTCCTAAAGAAAACCTTCCCTTGGCGCTAAACCACACTCGTCTTCCTCGGGACAACGATTACAAGATTACCAGCAATCGTTCTGGACTTGTTATTGCATGGTAGATGCCCATGGGTGGGTGGGTGTTTGGCACTGTTTTTCTGGTATATATAATATATCAATCCCGTGTCTGTCTGTCTGCACTCACGGGCTAGGGAAGTAATTCTAGGATGTATTATTAGTATGTAGACGTGTTTCCGTGTATGGGCAGATGGATGGATAGATATAGATAGATATGGATAGATAGATATGGATAGATATAGATATACTCGTGATTAAATTATAAGTCAATACGTCTCTTTCCTTTTCCCTTTCCCTTTCCCTTTCCCCTTCTCTTTTGTATATATATATATATATATAATCGCCCTGTTTCTTCTTCTTCTTCTTCTTCTTCTTCTTGTTCAAGCAACGTGCATGTATCATCGTCTATCCATCTACCCCTGCATCTCTCCTGTCCTGCCATTGGAACGAGTCTATCTAATACCGTACCGTACCGTACCGTGCCGCGCCTCGCCTTGCCGTGCCGTATATATATCAGCGTTATAGCTAGGTCCCCCTCCCTAGGCTATTAATAAAATTCCATTTCTATATTTTGCAAAAAAAAAAAAAAAAAAAAGGGAAAGGATAGGCATACATGCATGCATAAAGCAAACACTGCAAGGGGGAGTTTGAATTTTAAGAGGGTTTTGCTTTATAGGATAATAAAAGGGCACTAGTTGGTTAGTTAGTTAGTTAGTAGTTGGTTGGTTGGTTGGTTGGTTGGAAATATATAGTAAGTAACAAGCGTGCCGTTTTCTATTTTTTATTATTATTATTATTATTTTTTAGGGAGAGAGAGAAGTAGAGAAGTAGAGAAGTAGAGAAGTAGAGAAGTAGAGAAGTAGAGAAGTAGAGAAGTAGAGAAGTAGAGAAGTAGAGAAGTAGAGAAGTAGGGAAGTAGGGAAGTAGGGAAGTAGGGAAGTAGGGAAGTAGGGAAGTAGGGAAGTAGGGAAGTAGGGAAGGGGAAAGGAAAAAAGGGGGGAAGTTACAGATAGAGGCATATATATATAGTATCCGTAGAATATTTTATAATTAAATAAATAAATTAAAGCACGTAATACTATATTATATTATATTCTATTCTATTATGCCTAAGGAAAAATTAATTAATACATAAGAACTTGTCTATAATTTAGATGCTTAGTAGTAGGTCTTATTATTATTGCCTACGTTTCCTATAATAATTCTGTTAAATAACTTGTAATAACTAAGGAACTACTAGTTAGTAGCAGACAGGGGCAGAGGAGAGGGATATAAAACGTCTGCTATAATAGTTATATATATAATAGGCAAGGCTATAGTAGCCCTTAGACTCTGCCCTTAGAAGTATAACTTAGATTTATATCTTAGATAGATTATAGACCCTTAGAAGCTTAGGACAGAGATATAATTATCTAGACTTAGGTAGAAGCTTACTTAGCATGTATATATATATATTCTATAGCTTAGAGCGTTACTCTACTCCTTATTAAATCTTAAGTATTCTTTTTAGACTATAAGCTCCTTAAGCTTAGCCCCTTATAATATAATTAGGTATAACTACATTTAAATATATTATATAAGGAAGAAGAAAAAAAAGATAATAAAGAAAAGAGAGATACATTACTTAAACTAGAGACAGTATTTTAAAATAACAAGACCCTATAGTTAGTATAATAAGACGGAGATAACATTTATAGGTTTATTAAATAATTCCAACAGGAACCTAAAGCCGTCGTCGTCGTCTTCTTCTTCTTCGTGTAGCACACCACTCCCATGTCCTAACGTTTTTTTCTTTCTTTCTTTCTTTCTTTTTTCTTTTTTTCTTTTTTAGAAAAAAGAAAAGAAAAGAAAAAACACACGCTCTAATATCCTTTTTGCCTGCGAGGACTTTTCAGAAAAGAAAAAAAGGGACAAAAAAGCGTTGGGTTGGCCCTTTCTTCTAATTACGGCAGCAACCACAGTTTACAGAGCAGGCTTGTCAACTTGGAAACCCTAGTCATCATCCAGCGGTTGACATCTATCTATCCAACGTATTCAAGGGGGTAAAATTTAAAACTCATCGCCCTCGTAAGCAATAGAGTTGAAGAAGCTTGAAGAAGTAGCTCCCAAGGAATGGAATGAATCGACAAAGGAAAGGACAAACATGACAATGCCATCTACGCCGCCAGGAAAAAAGTGCCTCTTCTGCTCTTTCCTTGCTTTCTAAAAAGACTCCTTTCTGTCCGTCTTATCCCTGGCCAGTGGTTCTGTCCAGTGCTATGGCGCGCCCCTGCAGTGCGAGTCCAATCTAGGCTTGCTCTTGCGACTTGGAAATAAGCTCGAGAGCTTCTGTCCACGCATGAAAAAGATCTTCCGTCCGGAGAACTTAGAAGAGAAAGGAGAATGGTGACGGAAAGTGGGAGGAGAAGCCCTATCAAAGGAAGAATACGTATACGTTTGTCATGTAAAGATTTCTCAAGCACCATGTAAGCCCCCAGTCATAAGTCTGACATATCCCCTTGATTGACTTTTCATTGACCCAATCTTTCCCGCCGCCTCACATGCGTGTTTGTCAAAGTATGGTCCAGGAAACACATATCCCCCGTATCCGTAATTTTGGGCTCGTATCCCTCAGGGACTTTCTGACCCGACCGCGTTATCTCGTCATGCACCTACTTGTCCTGTATCCAAGATAAAGGTATCACGTCTTCCATTGGAGGAAGCCTCCGATCTAGGGTGACATAGAAGAGACGGCCGTCCGCAGTAGCTCTCACCTCACAGCCTGACCTGCTGCTGAGCTTGTCGAGTGCGCTCGGTTCCCCCGGGCTCGCAATGCATGTCCAGTACAGATTCTTCAGCGTGGCGCGCCCCAAAGCGAGATAGCTTTCGTCTTCCATTTCGATGACAACATGCACCGTCATGTATTAGGTGCCGGTTCGAATTGTCCAAGACTCGGGCTTGGATCCGGGATTCGCGCCTTTTCGGACGGCTGGGTGGATTGTCAGTACCCGTCACTTATACAAATTTGCTTTCGGAAGGAGTGCTGACTCATGCGTGTAAAGTCGAGGTCAATCGGTGTTACGGGAGTGAATTCATTGTCGGCATTGGTCTCGTTTTGCCAGAATCGGCGGACGGAAATAGTGACCTTTGACTTAGGCAGTATCTTTCTAGAAAGCTGGAGGGTCAACAAAAAACCCTGGCAAAGTGGGAAACGTGCATTCCACACGGGTTTCACTCACATTGGAAATGGTTTCACTGGCCACGAATAGTTCAGGAGCGGCGATCTTGTTTCCTTCAGGAGTTCAATCCATTGCTGTGGTGCCTACATTTATTCGGACGCGTGTTGTCTTTGTAACGTTTGACACGAGTTAGGCAGGGAACAAGTTGAGAGTGTGCCCACACGGAAAGAAGAAGACTTATGAGATGGGCATCCGCAGACGTGATGGAGCCCAGCTTTAACGATGTGGCCTCCCCAAGGTATCGATTCGAGGTATTCTGTGAGCATGCCCACTCCAGCAAGGAAGGACCTCGCTATGTTTATGGCCACCGGCTCCATGGTCGCAACAACCTTCTTCCTCTTGCGATGATTTCGTACACATTTCTTGACTTCACCCCAGCTCATGTTTTCCATCCCGAAGCTCGTGCTTTGTTCCACAACATCTCTAGATGCTGCCAATGGCGAATCCCAGCTCAAGACCTCGGCGAATAGTTTCTTTGGCCATTTTTAGGATTGCTGATCTCACTCGGCACGAAACACTGGGAAACTATGCGCAGATGGTTCGATTCCAGCTCGAGCGAACGCATCCAGGGAGTGCATGAAGTCTTGTACATATCCAAGTAGTGGGTGGCAAATGCCCCTCATGTTGAGCAATTTGTTACACCGTGTTTCGAAATTGGAAGCGCATTCCTTCAGTAGCCCACTCTTACCGATCAGCAGTCCACAGGCTGTGAAGGCACCTAGATCGGAGAGCAGAAGTCGGGTTTCTTTGTTCTCGAAGATGGTAAACTCTACGGCGTGTCGACATACGACTGTAAGCGGCTCTAGATAAAAATGCTGCAGCGATTTGGGAAATATGGGCATCCACCTTTCTTGGAATTGGCTGATCTTGGCCTCGCATCGGCCCGCTTCTCTGGCCATGATGCTGAAAGATGAAGCGCTGCGTAGCCCGGGGGTTGGTTGGTAATGCTGATATTCCGGACAATATCTAAATACTGGCCTGTCCATTCCGGGGGGAAGATTATATAACTGGCAATTATCAACGAAAGCGCTCTAAACAATGTCAGTTGGTGGAAAAAGAAGGGTTGTAAACCTTGTCAGCGATACCAAGCTCAGTTAACAGAAGGCTGGTGTTGTGCGTCAACTTGGCCTTCAGGCCTTCAGTATCCTTGGTGATGAACTTGAACATTTCTATCAGCCTTCGCTTGTTCTCCTTGAGCTTGGCGAATTTGTTTATAAACGTATCGACTTCGTCCAACACACCATCGCATCCCATTCGAGCAATCACCAGGCAAGTCTGCTTCGAACATCTTGCAGAATCTGATTCTTCCCCCACGATTCTTTCAAGTGTTCGGTTGTATCAGCCAGGATCTGATGGAGGGGTTGAACATGCTGCGTCAGGTCGGCAAAGTCCTTTGGCGCATCTTTGCATCGCTTGTACAACCGACACGGGGGAATCCTGTTAGCAGCGTACTACTTGTTGTATTCCAACACACACAAACGTCACACAGCCTGCCCAAGAGCCGAAAGGTACCTGGTACGCCTTTTCCGTCACGGCAATGAAATCTCCAGTTGAAATCCCAAAGCTCATATTTATTCGCCCCCCTTTGTCATCACAGTGACGACACCCGGTCAGCTGGAGGAAGGAGTCTGAATCGGTGAAGAGCACGGAAAAGGAGCCTCGAACAAGATCAGACCGAGGTATATTACCAAGAGGGCAGAGTCGGGAGGGGAGAGGTCTACCAGTACTTATACCTGGTGCGGAGCCAAAGTAGGGTCCCGTATGTGAAAAGCGCCACATTGGCAGGAATTCGTACATGTCCTGCGTAGTATGATTTATCGATACAGAAGTAGTTGGAACGAATACGACAGACTTCGCTTTGGCAGTGATGGCTCATAGTCGTTTGGCTGAGATGGAGAGGAGCCACGCTCACGTTTAAGAGTATGCGTTGACGTAGATACCCGTGTTTGCCTGCCATGAGTGACGTCGGGGGTAATAATATATTGACACATGTGCGACTAGGTTTTGGTTGGATTCGAGGACGGACAAAATGTTGTGCATTGTTGAGATTGCATGTAGTCGTCTCGAACCTACTATTGTTCGAGGCATGTTAAGATGGCTCCAAATAGATTCGTCGAGGCAGCCGCTCCATCCATGCCGTTTGGGTATCTGGCAGTTTTGCAAGAGTTGCTACGTACGCCGTCGTAAATGTAGCAAATATGGCCCTAGCATAAAGAGAAGCCATGGAGAATTTGAAAAAAGGAAAACGTCGGTTCAAGCCTGCAGTGGTTTCCTCCCATATACGACGGTGCTAAAAAGGTCAGCCGAGGTTGAAGATGCAAAGGTAAGGTGACATACCCTGGAAGATACGCATGAGTCTTGTAGTTTTTTAATTCTATGCGCATTTGTGCGAGGAACAACTGAGCACGGGCAAAGTCCCACTGTAAAGGTCAACATTGCAATGTCAAGGTGTTTGTCGCGAGTGGCTTACCCCTCCTACTGTTGTCAAGAGTCGAATCATGTACCCTTCAATGCCTTCGTGCAGTCGTAGCTGGTTCCATTTCCCAATGTCCTTGAGCTTACGGTCCTCGGGCCAGCCGTTCATGGGCCATTTGTATGTCACCTCGACAACGTCGACGAAGCCGGCACGCTCTATACGCTCCTTACTCTCGTTCCAGATGGTGAAGGACTTGCCAAAGGTCTCGCCCAGGCTTATCACCGTAGTGCCCCAGAGGTGGAAGAAGTGATCGGGCCCCATTGTGTCATCGTCAGCGGTTGCCTGTACCGAGTGCTCGACGATCTCGATCCAGCCGCCGGGCTTCGTGTGCGCGTACGCCTGTTGGAAGAAGGAATCCCAGTCGGGTATACAGCCAAATAGTTCCCGGATGTGTATGAAGTCGAAGTGGTTGGGTGGAAAGGTCCACTCGAGGCTCACATCGTCGATTTCAAAATGGCAATTGGGGGGGACCCATTCGGGCTGGATGGGAGAGAGGTCGGTGCCAGTGACGGTGGCTTCTGGATATTGGTCCGCCATGTCGATGCACCAAATGCCTGTGCCAGTGCCGACATCGAGAATATTCTGCGCGTGGAGTTAGCTCGAATTGCATTGGCATGGGAGGCAAGCGCAGCTACCTGGGGATTGTCGATGGGAGCGAGATGAAGCTTCTGGTCGAGAGTGATGAGGTACATGTGGTGAGCGAAGTCGAGCAGTTCTTTTGCACGTTCATCGTTGGGACCCTGATGGAGGCTGTCAGATGGATCATGGCACGAAGCTTGACTCGAGTGTGACGCAACCAAAACGCACCCAGTAAGCGCCATCTCGATAGGCGTGGTATTGCCGTCCGTTCTCGATTCTGTAGTGAAGGATGGAGGAGGCGAGCGTGTCCGTCTCGTCTCCTAGTAGACTGCTACTGTCGATGCCAGAGTCGGACACGAAGTCGTATGTGTCCTCGTCTTCGCCTTGGCCTTGGCCTTGATCTTCGCCTTGATCATGGCCTTCGTCGTGGCCGGCCTGGGGGCCGTCTTGAGCGTGGTGAGGATGTGGTGGGGTGTGCAAGGGTACAGGGGCGGCTTGCACCACATGGCTGTCACCGATCTGCACAACGCTGTCCTGGCTTGTCGAGTGGGCGCCCAACTGGACTTTAGGCTTATCGGGGGGACTTGTTAACTGGGCCACCAATAAGCAATATTTGGGCCACCAATAAGCCCGATTGAGAAGTCTGCCGCGCACGCTATCAGTAGCCTTGTTTTAAGTCAGCTTGGTCATCAGAAATGTAATTACCTCTGTTTTAGCAGTGTATTTGTACGTGTAATTATATCGCATAACCGTTGCAACTATTACCAGCGCTTCTAGTAATTAATAATTGGACAAACATAAGGCTGGATTTGGTGCCTTACAATTAATTGCGCCTTAATATTAATTAAGATATTAATTAAGTGATTAATTGCGCCTTGATCAATTAATTTGTCGATTGATTTGTCGATTGAGTGATTAAGTGATTGAGTGATTGAGTGATTGATTGAGTGATTGATTGAGTGATTGATTGAGTGGTGATCGATCGCATTGATTACTCAGCCGGGGCCACTATTTTCCGACGGCCTAATATCCCTCCAAGTGAACACCTCTGTCAAAACAACCACATTAATACAGCAGATACGACATTACAAATCCTTATATTTAGGCCAAAAAGAGCCTGTTTTAGATGACTTATGCGCTACTGATAGCGTGCGCGGCAGACTTCTCGATTGGGCTTATTGGTGGCCCAAATATTGCTTATTGGTGGCCCAGTTAACAAGTCCCCTTATCGGGGGGGCTGGGAGTGGCCATGGTGAAGCGCGCGGGTGGTGGATACTATGTATATGTACGAGTAGGGGGAGGGAGTGTCGACGTGCGCTTCAGGTTACAGCCATGATATTTATCTGCCGCGGGATAGATGGAATATTAGTGGAATATTGATTAATTATACGAGGGAGCAGCGTGATGGCTATAAAGGGTAGCCGTTGTCGCGGGCGGTGCGAGTATTTGTTTGTGAATGGGCCCCGGTCTTTGAATGCTGGTGAAGTATTATTATTATTTATTAAATGGCGCTGAATGGGGCACCTTGCATTGCACGTCACCCCCACGTTGCCGGGGGGAAGTGGGAGGGGGAGGGGCACAGGGAGGGGCACAGGGAGGGGCACAGGGAGGGGCACGGGGAGGGGCACGGGGAGGGGCACGGGGAGGGGCACAGGGAGGGGCATACATATATACTCGCCAATACTTTGTACGTCGTAGGTACTCTCTGTATGTAGAGAGGGGCACAGGAGAGGAATAGAGGGGCAAGGGGGTATTGTCAATAATATACAACAGTGCCTGCAACCAACGGATAATCTACGGTATAGATGCAGTATGCAGTATGTAAGAGGTACTACACAACGACGACACGACGACACGACGACACGACGACCACCATCTTATATTATATAATTTACCCGACTAAATAACCATCTTGTATTCATTCCTGTTGCAGCTGCTGTACGGGTGCAAAGGTATGTAGCAGTTTTTGGCTGTGTACATACATGGACAGTATTATTCCGCTCTGCTAGTGCTGCTCTGATAATTAATTAGCGCCTGCAGAACCGCCTTTTCTGTAACTCTGCACACCACCCTGCCTACTTTGTATGCTTATTACCGAGGGGATATTGACTCACCTGGCATATCACCATCACCATCACCATCACCACCACCATCACGACGACGACGACGACCACCACCACCACCACCACCACCGCCCGCGCACATCACGCACATTTTCCATCTAGGCCTCCTAGTGTGCGGCGCCCAAGTTACAGTATACCTTTTGTACAGAATCCTCGCGGCTCTTCCAAAGGCAAAGGATCCATGGCGGAGCAGACCGAAACCAACGGCGTGTCCGAGGAACTGCCTGTCCTGATTGTCGGGTCTGGTAAGCAGCCCCGAACCCAGCCAATTAATTCATCTAATAATTATCGGATGCCAATGACCCGCACGCCCCATCGCCCTTTGCTTTGCCTCTATCCTACAGTACAGTATCTTACCTAATGCCTCACAGGAAGCACAGGACTAGCCCTGGCGCAGGGGCTGCGAAAGGTATGTACACCGTTTGTACGCCCTTTATATGCCACTTGTACATATGCCGCTTGTACATACGCCGCTGTACGCCGCTGTACGCCGCTATACGCCGCTGTACGCTGTCGCGAAAGCGAAACACGTCATGTAAATCGAAATCAACCCATCCATACAGCTAACATTTGAAACCAACAAAGGCAGGCATATCATGCCTCGTCTTCGAAAAGGAACCATCGCAGGTGCGAGAGCGGGACTGGAACATGGGCCTACACTGGGGCGCTCCCGTGCTTAAGAGTCTGATGCCGGATGGCTGGTGGGACAACATCCAGGCCATCCAAGTTGATCCACACGTGCCAACCAAGGACGAGGACTCACTCTTTCTAATTCAAGGCAATACTGGCGAAACCATGCTCGAGATTACTTTCGGTCCATTCTACCGCCTGCGGAGGAGCAAGCTCAGGCGCCTCCTTTCCGAGAGCCTCAACATCCAGTACAACAAACGCCTCTCAGCCATCACTTATGCAGAAGACGCCAAGTCGGTCACTGCTCACTTCCACGACGGGACTTCAGCAACTGGACGCACGCTAGTAGGTGCAGATGGCGCTCGCTCCACCATTCGTAAATGCCTCCTCGGCCCTGACCATGCCGCCATCAACCGTATCCCATACGCAGCTACCTTTATCCAGAGAAGATTCACCAAGGAGCAAGCCCTCTTCTTGAGAAAGTTTCATCCTCTTTTCCTGGCTTCTGCACACCCGGACAACCGTTTTGCCTTCTTCGGTATGCACGACGCTCTCGATGCAGACGATCCCTCCACTTGGACCTTTTTCTTCTACATCTCATGGCAGAGTAGTCTCGAGGAGCAGGATGCCACGGCAGGCTGGAAAGATGCTCAACGTTTAGCCCAGCAGAAACAGTTCGCCAAGAAATTCTGTGACCCCTGGAAGAGTGCCTACGAGTGGACGCCCGACGACGCCCCAGTATGGTATGTGGGACTCACTGACTGGGACCCGGGTCTTCCTGGTCACAGGTGGGATAATCACCGTGGCCTTGTCACCATGGTTGGAGATGCGGTACATCCCATGACTTACCAGAGAGGACAGGGGCTCAATCATTCTGTTACCGACGCCGGGAAGCTTCGTGACGCCCTCGTAAAGATACGAGAGGGCGCCGATCAAAAGGACACCATCACTGCATTCGAGGAAGAGATGATTGCAAGAGGAGGTGGAGAGGTCAGAGACGGGACTGCAAACACGATGCTCCTTCACGACTGGGATAAAGTGCAGCAGAGTCCATTTTACAGAAAAGGGATGAAGACATGAATTTACACAACCCAGCAGGGTACTCTACAGATTTGTAATATACATAATATCCGTATATATAGATGTAACAAACATGCTCCTTGCGTTGTGCTAAGAGTTCCCATTCCTATTATTACTCACAGTCTCACCCCAGATTTTGCAATTCATTCATGTGATACGTCGGTGCGTCTGACGTCATCTCTATCTCGCATCTATACATACATACGACGTAGATGCCCTCACTCGTCCTACCACACACCAGTCATGCAGACTCCCATCTTCGAGCGCCCTCAATCTCATCAACCAGAATCCCTCCCAGACCATGCGACAAGACTCCCTCTTAGCAACTGATGTCATGGATCTGATCTTATCGGAGTTAAGACGCGCCGCGGTCCCTTTCAGCGGGGCATCGAAAAGAAGCCTCGGATAAACCTCTCCCCCAACTACTTGATTCGTGAATCTCAACATGGCAACGTGTACCGAATCACCAGGCCCTTGGAAGTACTTGCAACATCTCCCCCGGCTTCCAAGCACCCGAACAAGCACCCACGCTCTCGATTACCCCTCGCAAAGTCTCCGGTTCCTCTAGAATGGGCTCCCCAGAGACCTTCCACGGCTGGCTCGGCCACGACTCGAACGCCGCACAAGGAAACCTCAAATGGTCCTCCTTCACACCTAAACCCTTCACTCCCACCGACATCGACATTAAAGTATCTCACTGCGGCATCTGCGGCAGCGACATCCACACTTTACGCTCCGGCTGGGGCTCCACGCACTACCCCGTGTGCGTAGGCCACGAAATAGTCGGACACGTCGTCCGCATTGGCAGCTCAGACTCGGCCTCTCGCTTCAAGATCGGGGATCGTGTAGGCGTAGGCGCGCAGGCGGCGTCGTGTCTAGAAGATGACTGTGAGGAGTGCAGTGTGGGCATGGAGCAACATTGTATCAAGGGCTTCGTGGGCACGTATAATGGCAAGTACGCCGATGGCAGTTGGAGTATGGGCGGCTACGCAGATATGGTGCGCGTCCCCGCACATTTCGTTATCAAGATCCCTTCAGGTCTAAGATCAGAAGAAGCGGCGCCTATGATGTGTGGCGGCATCACCGTGTTTGCGCCCTTGAAGAAGAACGGTGCGGGACCCGGGAAGCGCGTGGGGATTGTGGGGTTGGGCGGATTGGGGCATTTCGGGGTCCTGTTTGCCAAGGCTCTCGGGTGCGAAAAGGTCATTGCTATCTCGCGGAAGAGGAACAAGGTCGAGGATGCGAAGGCCATGGGCGCGGATGTCTACATTGCGACGAGTGAGGATGAGAAGTGGGATCGCAAGCATGCGCGGAGTCTCGACCTTATCATTTCGACCGTTTCTTCCCCGGACATGCCACTTTCAGGCTACCTGCGATTACTCCGCACCAACGGCCAGTTCATCCAGGTCGGCGCGCCAGAGGACAAGCTCCCCGCCATTGCGGCATTCGCGTTGATCGCAAAGGGATGCAAGATCGGAGGCAGTCAGATTGGCAGCCCAAAGGAGATTGAAGAGATGCTGGCATTTGCGGTCGAGAAGAAGGTGACCCCATGGATACAGACGCGGCCGATGAAGGACGCGAACAAGAGCGTGGTGGACATGGAAGACGGCAAGGCGAGATATCGATATGTGCTTGTCAACGAAGGACAGGGGGACCAGGCGAAACTCTAGATATCCTCGACCCTAGAAAGAGTAGTTGGACGTTACGGAAACAGACATGTAATGCGAATATAATTACTCCTTGCAAACTGACATTTCACAAAGCGCGTCGCATTGATCGAATTATTACCTTGTCATTATTAACACTAGGATACGAGTGCAGCAAGAGAAAGACTTCACTGCCCCTATCAACACTACTCTAGGCTCTACTCCACCCTAACTAGCTAGAACAAGAAGCGCGCCCGACACAAGCCTAGCTGGCCCAAGATGTACAATATTTATGCAGTCGCCTAAGTTAGGACTGACTGACTTCTCAGTTATTAGGTAATTATAATGAACTATCCTCGCATATCGTACATGTACAAAAGACAGGGCGCTCAAGAAACACACCATTGTTCGATTAATCAAATCATCTATCTATCTAATATCCGCGCCGAGAGGTTCCAGGCCTGACTACTACAAAGGTGGGCAGTACGCTTCTTCGCTGCTGCTTCTATGTAGTAGTAGTAGTAGTAGTAGTAGTAGTAGTAAAAAACTATTATAACTATAGTGCGGCAGAAGGTAGATGGATTCCAAGGTTAGCTAGCGAGTTGCTTGTTAATAATTAGCGTATTTATTACTCTTACTTATATAGAAGAACTAATTATTACTATAGCGTAGTATGTAGATGATTAACCTCTGCGCTAGTTTACAGTACAGTACAATACAGTACAGTACAGTACATACTCGTCTAGCTTCTTAAACTTATGTTTAGTAAGCTTATTATATATGTTTATAACGCTCTAAGAAGATACTACTACTACTAAGCTTTATATATATATAGTAATCTAACTAACACTTGCGCTCTGCCTCCGAGTGGAGGTACTGTACTAAGCGGATCGATAGACGTAAAGGAAGGAAGTACTTGGAAACCGCCTTGACAGTGTTAGTATGTACAGTCGCTCGCACTATCTATCAGCAAGGAAGTAGCAGAGTTTGTCGTTTATTCTTGATTGATCGATAACAGCTTTAATGCGTGCAGCTTGATTGTCACCCTCCTTGCCGCAAACGATGCATGGGAGGCCGAGAAGGAGCGTCTGTAGCGCTCCATATGTCGACTATGATATGGATCTTGCTAGCGGCCTTATGGAGGGTTTGATTCAAGCTCTTGAATGCTTGACGTTAAAAGAAAAGCTCAAACCCAAGGCTTGCCTTTTGCCTACACTGGTGCAGGATCAAACGATTGTAATCTCTAGCTGTGAGCCCTATTTCTCCGTAATTGGTCTAGTTCTATCCTGCCTAATCTCTGCGCAGTTCTGGCGGCATACGGCCTGAAACTCATTCTCTGCTGCATAAACGTTGAACGTCCCAACCCTTATAAACTCACTTCGAGCATCAGGATTAGTCTCTTGAAGAATAGGGCCTTCCAATCCCGGAACTAGCATGAGGTGTCCGCCTCTGTTCGCTTCTTCCGGTCTCGGATTATGCCGAACTGGGAGATAGTAAAGGTCTTGGTATGTGACCAGGGCTACCTCCCGTTTATAGTTATCGATACGCGCCCGACCAATAACCTTGTCATGGACAAGAAGACGGAATGAACCTCTGTTGTTTGGCGACTCCTGGATACAAACCCCTGTTTTGGCTAAATGGCCCCTGACCCGGAGGGATCCGCCCCTGACACGCCCAAAGGGATTTATGTCGCTGACCAGATCGATTCTGACGTCTATAATCTCTAGGACAATCTCGTGGTCATCAGCGTGTCGCACAACGCAAGCATCTTCCACTGCCCCATGCATAGAAGCCCAAGACCAGCTCGGTGCTGTGTAGACATCGGGCCGTGCAGGGTAAACAGCCCACTGGATTCTACCTACGGTCCAGAGCAATTGATATGCAAAATGGCTTCGCCACATCCCAGCTACGTGCTGGGATTGAGTGTGCTTGTGCATCATGGCCGCCAATCCAGAGAGAGAGAGCAACGAGCTTGTCAGTTGAGTTGGTCAGTTTTCCGCTCGAATAGTTGTACACTATACGATCCCAAAGACTGAACGCGTCGAGTCTTGGTACATTTGACAAGCCCTGCGCTCGTCGAAGGGCTGCACCGTCGAGATGCGGATCGAGGGACTTCTCGGGGCGGCCTACTCCAGGTGGTAATCCTGACGGAAATGTTTCGTTTGCCGAACACTCGCAGCATTCCCAATGTGATTGCCTCTCTCCAAAGTACAGAGTCCGAGGCGCCAAATGCCGCTCTTGACACACACACCCAGGCTCGGGCATTCAAAGGTGTTTCCATTAAATGGCTTACTCGGCCAGTAAAGCCACTGAATGGCGTAATAAGTTCCTGGCTTAGGTCCCCAGTCCAGCTCTACCTTCAGTGGCTTGACTAAGCGAGGATCTCGCTCGATGAAGCATCCATGTGTTCCATCAGCAGCATGCGCCGCAGCTATGTTGCAGTACGAGTTCGAGTAGACCTCGCCCATCGATGGCTGATTCCTTGTCCCAGTCTGCGGCCGAATCTTGGACGATACAGATACTATCGATCCAGATATAGCGTAAACCTATCCATTGCACAACTTGAAAAGCGTCTCGGAAGGATCGGGATAGCTGATCAATTGGCATCATCCCTCTGCAAGTCGAGAATATTGCCGGATACTAACCGCAGATGCGGATAGGAACCCCGGAAATGGCTCATGGTAGCGTACGGTAAAACGGGAAGTATCGTCCTGTCCTGGACCACCAAGAGCCCCCGTGTTCCTGAACCCAGATCAACAACGCGGGAGGGAAGGGTTGTTGCCTTTTCTACTTGGAGAGTGCAAGTTTTGTGTGTCTTCGCACATTGATCTATCCAGTTCGCTATAATTGACCTGCTTGTGTCCGAATCTGTGCTACGATGAATTCCCTCGTGATTGACAAATGGTCTTGTTTCTGAGACACTCGTCAAAAAGAAAAAAAAAACAATTGGTACCCTTGAAACTATTGCTCAGTTGACTCTTACCGGCTTCTGGGAAAGGTTGGATAAGAGTCTTGATTTCATTCCCCGACTCTAACTCGGGAATTGGTCTGTTGGGTTGCACATGCAGTGCAATACAAGGGGGGACTTCCCTTAGTTAAGAAGACATACTCTTCGTACTCGATATTAAATAGAAGGAAAGGTTATTTCTTCGGCTACTCCTGCTAAACGGCGCAGGCAACTCCTTGCAGGAATACTTGACGAGTACAGTAAATTCAAACAGAGGAGACATCCATTAGAGGCCGTGGCTTCTATTGAATCGGATGTCTTAATTATTCGAATTTGCCTCTTGTTTGGCTCTCTCCGAGTGTCATTGGTCTCCGTTACAATGAGGCCTTCAGGATATTGAGTGTTCAAAAGGGCCTGGCCCTTGCAGCAAAAGCCAGGGTTTTCGTCGACAGAAGTGGACATTGATGTGCTGCAGGTTAACTAAATGAGTTGATTAAAGCAAACTTGGGACCCCTCTGCATATGTTCCAACACCACATCGAAGCAGATGATGGAAAGAATGCATCCTGTTATATCACTTGGCATCTCACCCCTGGAACAATCTTTCGCGTTGGGTTGACTGAAAATTCCGACACTGATAGTTCGGCATACACTATGATTGGACTGGTGGACGGAATTTGGACAGAAAAGTAAGATGAAGTGTGAGCATCCCGAGCAGCGGCGGTGCAAAGTAATCAAAGTCGAGCTAATGTCGCACTGTAGTGTGCTAAAGAGGATATGTGGTGCCAAGCAGCAGAGTTGGATTGTGTGTTGTTCTTTGTGGGTTGGGCTGCTGCCCCGCCCCAAGCTTATTATATACAAGACTTCGTGGCAAGGCTATTAATACAGTTGTTTCTTCGGGCCTCTATAGCTGATGCCTGGGTCTGCGACAGCCGAAGCTTACTAGGCATGCTAGGCAACACATCCAGGTCTTGTATTACAACTTTGGCCTCCCCGCCCTTAGATAAGACCACCATGTCTGACCTTCCTGCACCTACGTCAACCTATCACCAAATATCCACCCAGGAATCTATCCAGAAGGAGTTTCCTGGCACTCAACTCCTTACCGCGTCCTCCGACGCCAGCAAGCTCGCCGAGGTGAAAGCCGCCTTCGATAAAATTAGAAAGATCCACGTCTTGGTGAACAACGCCGGCGTGCTCGGAAGAATATCGCCCATCAAAGATGCAAACATTGACGAATGGTTCTCGGGAATCGAGACGAGTCTCAAAAGCTCCTTTACTGTTGCTTGGGCATTTCCTGAGCCATGCTGCTGAAAATCCCATCCTCGTCAACATTTCATCGGGCATAGCGCACGTTGATGCTTGAAGAAATTGAGAGAGGTCAGCTCTTAGACATAGGGTTTGTTGGGTGGCCATTTGATGTGTAGTTTGCGTTACTCGCTGTCTCTGCACTGCGTTCTACGTTTTTGGGAGCGATGCAACACGACAGACACATAACCACTACGTACAGCAGTCAAACTAGAAAAGCACATCTAGGTACGAATGGCAGGATCTCATGTCGACTGTATTTATTTTCCAGGATATGTCTTGCTAAATTTGTGGAAATGCGAGGTTTCGGATAAAGAGCAACGAGGCGCAGCTGCGCAGAAGATACACATGAATAGGAGCGGCATAGGTGGTAGACCAAGTAACATTACATGAATTACCGCTGCTAAAAAAAACCTGTTAGAATTAATCCCCGAGTTTAGCTGCACGATTTCGCGGGGGCAGGCTCGCTAGCGTGGAAATACTGGAGATGCAGCTAAGAGGGGTTAGTAACATAGTGAGATCTCTATCTCTACATCGTACGGAAGGTGTTCCTTTCTTGGTAAGCAAAGCACGATGTACGTTAGCGACACCTCTATCAGGGTTGGTACTGTTTAATGTGTAACCGTCATGGTAGGCCTTTTACAATAAGATAGTGGCCCCGATGCAGATGGACAGTGTGATTTAGCCTAGATGTGCATTGTCATATTTGATTTGGCTATGTGCCAGAGGTCGTATCATTCATCTACTGCTGCCAGAAATACTTAGTTTTATGCGTTTTGTGACTTCGCCTCAAAGTTTGCCACGCCGCACATCCACAGCTTCTCTCAGCTTCCGAATCACCTCGCCGGGGTCCGAGGCACCAAATACAGCGCTCCCTGCAACAATAACATTGGCGCCGGCGTCTGCGGCCTGGTCGATAGTCTTTTCTGACAAGCCGCCGTCGACCTCGATGTTCAGTTCGGGATACTTCTTACGGAGGGCGGCAACCTTGGGTAGTTCCGATGCCATGAAGGATTGGCCGCCAAAGCCAGGTTCGACGGTCATAATCAGGACCATCTACGAGAAGTTAGTACACCAGATAGATTGCTCTTGCACGGGCATGTTTCCCAGAAACGTCGTCGGATGCGGAAATGGCAGCTCCTGGCGTGCTTAAGCGCCGCCACCACGAAGCGCCCGGTCGGCCACCAGCCCCATAGATGGAAGCCGGCCATGTTCCAGGCCATCCCTGCCACGTTTTATTGATCGTGGAGATTGTTTAACGATAAAATGATAGCGTAGCGAGATCTTGACTCACATCGGGACGTTCCTCTTGTACAGAGTTCTCTAGTATTTCCCACAACACGTCGACAGGTGTGCTCGGTTTTATGGCAATGCCGGCCTGCATGTCTAGACTATGTATGTATTTGATGAGTTCCTTGGGCGATGTTTTGGCGTCCGAGGTACCCGAGGGCGAGTCGGCGGCGGTCGAGGAGATGGCGGCCTCGTAGTGGAAGCAGTACAGGTCACAACCCGCGCTCTTGAAGTCCTTGACCCATCTTTTGGGCTGGAAGGGAAAGTGATTAGCCTTGATGGTAATGAATGTATTGTGGACGTCGAAACTTGTGTGAGAAGAGAGGATGGGAAGAAGGCGGTCTGGAGATGGGCGGCAAGGTGTGGGGATGTGGAAAAAACGCACCTCTGCAATCATCATGTGGCAGTCAAAGGTGCCTTTTCCATAGGCGCCGGCGGGGCGGTCGACGTGGGGACGGATCTTGGTGACGACTGGAGCACCGAAGGTCATGTTGGGCACAAAGTGGCCGTCCATGATGTCGACCTTGGACGCGTCAGTGGCATTGTGTCGCGTAGTTGCTCAGGGAGACTGTACGTGAAGCCAATCGGCGCCCTGGGCGATGGTGTCGGCACATGCTTTGCCCAGCTCTGCGAAGTCGGCAGAGAGGATAGAGGGCGCGATGATGGCGGCGGGAGACATGATGGGGAGGATGGCGCGGGTGGATGCAGTTTATGCGGTTTATGCGGTTTATGCGGTTTCTGCGGTTTCTGCGGTTTCTGCGGTATGGACAGGCCAATAGCGGTGGGGGAGAGTTGAGGGCAAAGTTTCAACGTGTGATGAATGTCACGACGGCTTACGTGGTGGTGTTCGTGGTGTTGTTGGAGAGTTGGGCGAGACGCTTGCTCTCTAGGCGCGGGGCAGGAAACAACCCCACCATACCGTACATGGATGCCGTCTTGGCAAACTTGGCAAACAGCAACACATTCATGCGAACGCACCCGGGACGCTTTTTAATTAATTAGGTATCGTTTCGATTCACCATCTTTGGACCTTCCATGCTAGCAAGGGCGACCATCTGATTCATTTCTACCATATGTACTAGGTCTACCACCGTCACCTTATGGGCTTTCTGTGATTTAGGTACTGTTGTTGTTGTTCGAAATGAAGAAAAAAACACTCACCTTATCTAATACTTATTACCTAGCTCGCTACACTACCTTTGTAGTACCATTCATTTATTTATTAGCATTTCCATTGATACATGTTTCGACCGCAGTCTCGTCGTGACACTGAACAACAAAACGGAAACCGGCACATGGCCACGCTATTGACCATGTCCTCATTGACACCCTCTTCGGCATTGCTTTGCTCGCAAGCATGTCGTGGCATGTCGTGGAATGTATTGGCTGGTCATGTGTCGTGGTTCTAAGCGCCCAAAAATAACACAACGCTACGCGCCGGCATCTCGCATCTCACATCTCCCAGGTCCAATCCTCCATCGCCCGCCCACATGGATCACTCTGCTGGACGCGCCCTCGACCCCAAAGCGAATTGCTTCCCTGCCCGCCATGTTCATAGTTTCTCCTGTCCTGGCCAACCACGGCCACAGCCAGGCGGTCGCAATGTCGTGGCCCTCGTTGAGCCGCCACGGTCGCTCCACCATGCATCATCGCCCACTGCTAATGGACAGGACCACCAGCAGTGCAGCCTCGAGCAGCCACGACAGCAGCCTCGAGCAGCCACGACAGCAGACGGCCACCATTAGGTAGGTTGTGAGCAAGGCGTCTACGTGCGATATATCCCATCCGGCTTCCCACGCCCGTGCCGCTTCTGCTTCCTGCTTCCTGCTATTCACTTCTGTCTCCTCCCTTTGCTCTTTGCTCCTTTCCGCTTCGTTGATCGAAGCATCACCATCATTATCAATCTTCGCTGTTGACCAGCTTCCGGTTCGGGTTATTACCCGTTCCTAATAAAACTTCGCCTCTGCTCAGTTGTTATTTATTTCTGCCCCACGATCAGTTACCCTTGTCGCTCTTCCTACAGATTGGTACCGGTTCTTAATAATAGCACGAGGCGGAGCTCACTCAGCCCAATTCATCTTCAAAATGCCAGAAGTATTCCCATCCGCAGCATTCCCTTATCCTGCAGTACTTGGCGCCCTTCCAGACGCTCAATATTGTACCTCTCCGCTGGATCGGAGACAATCCCTTAATACCATCGCCGAGGACGACTCCTCTACCATCCCACGCTACTACTTCACCCCAAGATACTCGCCCACCTCGACATATCAACCCAGTGCCATATCACCCCAGAGCTGTGACGACTTTCCCACTCCCAAGGCAGCCGACTTCAACATGACCAGGCCGTCGCCCCAGCCCTCCCCCCGGCACCCCTACCCCTCACCATCTTATCTCTCCCAGCACCGGCTCAGCCGGACAGAAAGCGAGTTCGATTCACTATATGATATCACCGACGACGAATTCGAAGTTCCTCTCGCTGCCTCTGCCTCAGTGAAGCGCACCACCCGCAACCGCTATCCGTCCATTGTCATTCCTTCGCCTACGTGCTGGCCAACGATTGAGAAGCTCAGGAGTGCCATGTCGGCCGTGCAACCGACCTCTGCACAACTGCCCACGCCCTCCCGCCAAGGATTGTCTGCGCTCGCCACTCACAACCTCCGCGTGCCAGGACACTCTGCCGAGCCTTCTCTGGACGGAAGCTTGACTTCTGAGGACATGGACAAGCTGAGCTGCCCCGCTACCCCGGACACACAGCAACGTAAAACCTCCTCCGTAGATGAGTGGGGCCCAGTGCAGCTCGACCTTCAAGCCATGGAGACGCTTCAGCATCTTGATTCTTCTCCAGACTCTTCTCCAGAGCAGCAGGCATCGCAGGTCATCGAGGCAGGAGAGATGCAAGAGATTTCGCGACCATTCCTCGGGCTTTGCATTCCCTCTACCCTCATCCAGAACGGTTCATCGGAGAGCACTCCTGTCTCTGCTCTGTCGGTACCATCCCCCGGTGGATTCTTCTCGTCCCTCCAACCCACTTCCCGCTACACATGGAGCATCCCAAAGGTCGAAGAGTCTGCCCCAAACACATCCACAGCCGAGAACTTTTACGGAGTTCCATTCGAGTCGCGGAGGGACACCCTCGGAGGCTCAACCCTCGATGGCCTCTCCGACAACCTGCCAACCTCGCGACCCGTCCTTCTCAACGACCCCGAAGAGGCCCTGGAAGTCAAAGAAATCAACCCCAGTAAGACCATCTTCCAGTACAGCGACAAGTACAACTCGGAGCTTGAGAGACAGTCATCAATCAATTTGGAGCGAACTGGGCACTGGCTGGAGGAACAAGTCGAGCTTCAAGCCGCCTTACGCGAGATGAGCACCATGGGATCACCAAGCACATCGAGTCCTACGCACAGCCGAGGAAACTCTCTGGACAAGACCCTCAAGAAGTCGGTTACGTTTGCCGAGAACACCACCGAGGTCACTATCAAGGCGGGGGAGGCCAAGAAGACCGATATCTTTGTTCAAGGTTTCGAATATCTCCAGGAACACAGCGAAGACAAGGACTCTTTCATCCACCGCCAGACCCGCGCCGAAGCAATGCACGTCAACCGAAGGTGCATGCCCAAGGTTCACCGCGATCAACTTCTCGGTAAATTTGAGATCACGGAGCCCGTGCGACCATCTCCGTCCCGACCCGTCTCGGAGTTCTACGTCAACGACCCGACCGCGTTGAAGGAGAGCATTGCCCGCGCTCAAGTCGAACGGCAAGCGCTTGACCAGATGCTGCCCTCTACATGGGTCATGCAGGCACTCAAGCAACTCAACGGCGGCAAGCTTCTCAGCAAGCCAGCCTCAAAGCGCATCACCAGTACACGCAACGCAAAGATCCTCGATGTCGGAGGTGTGCCCACCAACGACTGGGCATGGCACGTGGCGTATGACTACCCATTCTCGACCACGACCACCGTCTACACTGGCCGCAACCAGACATCCGATGTGAGCGGCCCAGAGAACCACAAACACATGACGGTCCCCAACCTCTGGACGCTGCCATTCCCCAGCGGTCACTTCGACGTTGTCTCTGCACGCTCCCTCTATGAATTCCTCAAGACCGACAAGCCCCTCGGCCGCTCAATGGACGAGTACGATCTGTGTCTCAAGGAGTGCCACCGCGTCCTCAAGACCGGCGGTGTCCTCGACTTCTCCCTCATTGACGCCGATATCATCCACGCCGGTCGCCAGGCTCAAGCCATGGGCGTCGAGTTCGGCTTCAACCTCAAGACCCGCGGATACGATGCCTCCCCCACTAAATCATTCCTACCACGTCTTAACAAGGCTGGCTTCCAAGATGTGCAGCGAATGTGGATGGTCCTCCCCATGGGCAAGACCTCGGCCAACTGGCGGGACGTGCTTCTCAGCAGTGCCAACAAGCAGGAGGAGCGCAGCATCTCTCCCGGCGGCCAGGTCCAAATCCAAGACGCGCCCGTCTTCGGCACCACTGGCGATGCCGCTCTTCTGACCGGCATGGTCGGCAGCTGGGCGTACGAGAAGTGGCTCCTCAGATTGCAGGTCGAGATGGGCAAGGAGGAGGAGAAGCTTCTCGAGGGTGTTGGGAATGTTCTTGAGGAGGGTGCCAAGAACAACTCAGGATGGAGGTACCTGACCGGCTATGCCAGGAAGTGAAGAATGCATGAATGAGGTGGTTGGTTTAATATGTTCCTGGCATTAGCGTGGTGTTTTGGTATTCCCGTCTTGGTCGGTCTCTGGCTTGCGCCGTCATTTTCGGTTGGAAATCTGGAGTTGATACCACTTTACCTTGCGTAGTTTTACTACTTCGGTAACCTTTTTCGTTTGTCGACACGTCGCGAATATGATACTGTATTAATGGCAATCAATCGTTGACGTAAACATTTATGCTTGTAACTTGTGTTATATTCTTGTGACAACGGTCGAACTGAAGGTGTAGCCATAGGCTAGTTGCTTGAGACAGTAATATGCAAACCTAGCGTAAAGTTGGAATAGGCTAGCAAGTACACGGTTCATGAGAGCACGTGAGGGCGTCTACACGTGATTATCGGTCGATCTTCGGAGCGAGCCCCGCCAGTGCGGTCAGAGCTCAGGTCTCGAACTGCAACTCATTCAAGGTCCAACACGCGATTCTGTCAATACACGGGCCATTGCACTCTCCCAAACAAAATTACACTACCTCCATCTCTCTCTCTCTCTCTCTCTCTTCCGCGACAATGCTTTTCTTCAGGTAAGCAATCTCACAACCTATGCGCGCAGCGTGCTTCCGAAAGCCCCACGAATTCTATCTGCGAACGCCGCACGCTACCCCCCAAATACCACACGTAGGAGCAAGGAGGAGCAAGAGGGAAGAGCTGCTAATGCAGGAATATTGTATAGTTTCTTCAAAACGCTTGTCGAGCACGAAATCACCGTCGAGCTCAAAAATGAAGTCTGCATCCGTGGCACGCTGAAGAGTGTTGATCAGTATCTCAATATTAAGCTGGACAATGCAGAGGCGACGGATGAGTTGAGGTGGCCGCATTTGGTACGTTTCTGGATTACTATGACACTGTGCTCTTGTCGTCGTGCTCCTTCGTTTCGGTGCCCGCGGCCTCAATTTGAGGATCTAAGGCTCTCCACGACGACAATCTTCGAAAGCCAGGCATGCAAGACAATGCTGACCGTTCGGGATAGTGCTCAACACGCGACATGTTTATCCGTGGCTCCGTCGTCCGATACGTACATCTACCCGGTGGAGCGATCGATACCGCGCTACTCGAGGATGCGACGAGGAGAGAAGCGGAGGCCGCGAAGAATAAGGCGAAATGAGGATAAGACAGAGTTTCAAAGACACGGACAAAACACATGCTGGAGAAATTGGGATTGAGGCGCAGAAAGTTGTGGCCAGCCGATGCGACGGCAAGTATCGCTCGTGCATACGATACCGCGCGAGGATTCTAAAAGTGCTGGGACAGGTGCAGTGCGGAAAGGTGCAGTGCGGAATTTCGAGAGCCGAACGACGGCATGGATAGCATATACCCTGATGGAAAAAGGTCATTTTCTTGGCTCATACTCTTCACGCTGCTTCACCCGTTTGTTTCTTGTTCTTTGCTCCCCAACACAGGTCACGTCCACACATCATGTTCGCAACGCCCAATGTCCCCTTCACGCCCACGGTCGGTCAATGAGAACCAATGTGCTAGTACGAAATCTGGGCGAACAATCATGGCTTATCCCCTTCACACTTGCTATCTTCACAGGAATCACGATAAGACGAATCATGCTCACTATATGGGTTCATGATGTCTGACAGCAATCGTCGACTGCACACGATTACTTTTTGGAAACAGTTACGGAAAATCTGGTTTCTACCAGAAAGCCCAAGCAAGACTCCCTAAAGCGAGCAACACGAGAAGAAGGACAACAAGAAATAGGTTGGAGATACGCTCTTGATGCAGCACGGTAACTTACACGCTACGGCCAGGGTAGCATCTGCTAACTGAACAGACACTGTATTGCCCGCAACTCTGAGCGCGGCTGTCACGGGAAGCAGTAGAGATATGCAGGAATTTGGAGCTATCGATTGGGGTGCGCTGGATTTGGAATCGGAGTTTACGAGCTCACCCTCAGTGGAATACACTCCGCCCCCCGTGGCAACAACAATGGTCCGGGCGCGCATGCCGAACATAGACCTCGGCGACACGACTGATCTCATCGTGGGTTATACGTCAGCTACCAGTAGCACGCGTGCTACTACTGTTGACATTGAGATGGTGTCTTTCAGTCTGTACACTCCTAGCTCGACCACAGTGCCCACGTTTACCATTGCTACCAGGACCACCATGACACGCCCAATAGATGTTGTTACTAGTATCAGCTCTCTACCGTTGCCCTTGTCTACCGAAGGCGTCGCTCCGCCCAACCCGAACCCGAACCTCGAGCCAATAAACCCCGCTCCTACACAGGAGAATGAAACAGAAGTCCATGGTTCTAAAAACGGCGGACCAAGATCTATTCCCACCGTAGCCTCGAGCGCCAGTTTGGTTTGCGCTGTCCTGGTCTTCTTTGCGCTGTATTGGTTTTGCTTTAGGCGATCCGAGGAAAAGCATGCACAGAGGGCGCAAGTACGCAATGGATATAGGAGAGAGGGAGAGAGAATAGAAGATTGGGAGAGGAGGTGGGAATCGGAGATGGAGATGGAGATGAGGTATTTGGCGAGGGATAATGGGGTCAGTGTGCCGGAACCGGTGCGAGGTGGGGGAAGGTGGGAGAGAGGATGGAGGGGTTTGAGGAGATGAGAGAGGCACGGCATTGAATTTCTATGGCTGATCATTCGAGTCAAGAACGGTCACCTTGTTGACTCTGAGCGTCCAGGTGCTAAGAATATGTATGGGTTGAGAATGAATTTTGTACTGAGCCGGTACCTGCATCAAAAAGATGGAATCGACTACAACCGTGAATACAGTTTCGCGTTCCAAGAAACACAAGAAACCTAGAAATAGGTATAGCAGTCCCGCCTCTGTGTCTCGTAGTACGTCTTCCCCTATTCACACATTCCCTCTCACACGCACATCCGAGTCTAACCCCGATGATTATTCTCACCATCACCCTTCCTCTCCTTTCTAATCACACTTCTCCCCCTCTTCTTTTCATCTCCATTCATACCCCCCTTCTCCGTTCCCTCCACGTCCTTCTTCCTCAACATACCACCCTTGCGCTTCTCTACTTTCCCACCTCCATCGCCATGCCCAGTCTCAGCTCGAGGTTCCATCCACTCCCATCCGTCCTGTACATGCTCTTCCCCCAGTCCACTATCTCCCGTCTCGCTCCAGTCTTCGTCGTCGCCGTACTCTGGGGCGTCAATGTCCCAATCGTGGAGGTTATCTTTCCACATGACAGCAGGTGGGTCGGCGTCTATGTCCTCGAGCCAGTTTTCGATACTGGCTGCAGTACCTCCACTATCCCCATCGTTCGAGAGCGCAGCGAGAACAGCATTGTCCGGGAAAGCGAGCAGATCGAGAGGCGGCTGCTCGAAAATTTCGACATCCGCCATCCAAGCATCCATACGGGCGTTTTGTTCTTTGGACGCTGGCGGCGTCTTGCGCAGGCGTCGTGGACCCGAAATATGCCGTGGACCAGAAATAGGAGAGACCTTGGAAGTCGTCCGGCGGAAGGGATTTGTCGAAAGGCTACGCGAGGGGACAGCGGTAATGGAATGACGGCGACGGCGTGTGCTCCATGTCGTGCTCTGGGACGGCGTACTGAAGAGAGAGCGCTTGGAGTGTTGGTCGAGTGTTGCATTCACGGTCGAGTCGTTGTTCGAGTCCATGTCCCCCTTTTCCTCGTCGTCGGCAGTAGGCCCTGTGTCGACATCGGTGGGCGTTGAAGTACCCACTCGCTCTACCTCCTCGCCTCCATCCACTTCGCCATCTCCCCCTTCTGTCCGACAATCCTCTTCGGGCCACGCTCCAATTACTCTCGGCCCCTTGTCCTCATTCCCCTGCACATCAACAACCCCCCCGAACAGATTCACATTTTGTAACGCATCTGATTCGAGGATGCGTCGAAGCGCCCATTCCAAAACACAGAGGAGGAGAAGGAAAATAGCAGATGCCTCGAGTAGAATCCATAATCCGCCTGTGGAGGTACATGTCCGGGTTCGAAGTATGTATATGGTGGCCTGAAGAGAGAAGAGTGTCAGCGGGAGGGCGACGCAGAAGGGTAGAAGAGGGGATCGAGGAGAATCAGTGGGCAAGCCTATGCGAACAAGGGGCAGGAAGTCGTTCTCCATGGAGCGGCCAGACGTGGTTTCCGACATGGCAATGGTTGGCGTTTGGGCCAGGGGTGGTGTTTGGTGCAGTACAGCGTTCTTGGGGTCTTGGAAGGTGGTGTGGATCGAGGTGGTCGAGCCGACTGACTGACGCAGAGAAGAGAAGAAGAAGAAGAAGAAGCAAGAGAAAGCAAACTTGTACGCGGCGTGCGTGGCAGCCTGTGTGCTTCGCCAAAGCTGCTGCGGGCTGTTCCCCCGACAGCCGGGCTGCGAGGCGCTGCCGCAGTGAAAGACGCATCACCAACGTGTATTCCTCTCCCGAGTTCGGGTGAAGTCGAGACGGGCATGTACTGTCACAGCTTAGGTTGTGGTTTTGTGCTGTTGGCCTTGGAAGTCCAATTCACTCTCGGGTAGCGCTGCATGCCTGGTGCCCCTTGCTTGGTATTCACTCCTGTTATACTGCCGCACAAGCCCACTTTGTGAAAAAAAGATGAACCTCTTCTTTCTCGCGCTGTTGATTGTTTCTAGTACGCATGGTATACTCGGTATTGGGAGTGTCGCTATACCTCGATTATCATAATCTCCTCCACCATCAGCCCGCATTTGCCCAAGCCCTCAACTTCCTAGTCATTTTCTCCACCACCGTCGTCGCCATCTGAGATCTCTGCCTTGTTGACGTGTTGGGTCTCTGTTCTTGTACTACTTTGTTTAGTACTCCTGGCATATCTTGTAGGTTCCCATATATCGGGGTGTTTCCATAACCACGTTCATGCTAGAGCTATAGCAATTGAGATGGATGGTGAAGGACATTCGAGAGATTGTAGCAAGCCAGCAATAAGAGACGGGGGCGATTTGGATGATGTTGAATCTACTAAGGGGAAAAAGGGAGAGCTTGGAGGGTTGAACATATGACCGTATCTCGGTCTAACAAGGGCTCAGTTGCAAGAATGCCTACAATGTCTTCAAGGCTGTCGTTGAAATGTTGATAGTTTTCTTCAACCCCCCTGGCCGTGTGTCTTCACAAGAATAGTAGTAGTTAATTACCGAATGAGTGGACGTCGCCGGATGCGGTCTAGCGCTCGCTCGCTGGTCGTCGCACCCGCACTTGGACATCAAACCTCTCTCCACTCCAGCCCAACACGGTTGTTTCACTCTCTCCCAACCTCACACCGACAACCCCCCTCTACAAAAGAATCGACGATGCATCGCCTCTACGAGCTTCCCACACTCAGCACAGTATCCTACAGCACCTCCCTGCCACTCTTTATCCTCGCGGCGCTTGGCAAGTTCCGTCTTACACCTCTGAAAGCACTCGCCACGCTCCTCGTCACGCAGACAACATGGCAATTCGCGAACCGTCTCTACATCAAGTATCTAGAGAGAGAGCTACGGAAATCGCGACTCAGGACCAAGAGGTTGGAACGGGAGATTCGCAGGCTGAATCGCGTGGCGCGCAGGGCGGACGAGGAGATTGAGAGGCTCGAGGAGGAGGGGAGGTGGTGGAGAGATGGGTGGCATTTCGAGGGGGATGTGTGAAAGGGTTACTGAGGGGAGGGTTGTGTTGCGCGTTTTGTGCCATGATGGACGTTGCGAGTAGTTCCGAAGAGCCGTGTCACGTGAGTTTTAGTAAGCGGGAAAAAAAAGGTATGTTAGGTGGACTAATTTGTGAGCGTTCTGTTCTTATATTGTAGTAAAATCACAATTACGTTTTCTCGTCGCATGAGTCGCCTCTGGCATGGCGCCTCCTAGCAGAAATTAGCCGTTTCTGCCTCTTTCTTTTAGCAAACATTAAGGCTTAGGATGAATTTTAGAAAGAATAGCGCCCTGTAGACTTAATATCTAGAAATATAAGTTAGATAGAAAACTAACCTTAATTATACAGCTAGGTTTATAATACTCTAATAGTAACTATCTATTACTACTAATACTAGAGGGTTATACTTCTTAAGTAAGATTATAGTAGTAATCTCTATAAATATATCTATAATAGAAATAATTAGTAGGTAAGGATAGGCCTAGATATTAAGAATTAAATGCTTATAGCACTAGAAGGCTATAAAAAGCTTATTAATTACCTTAGTTTACACCTATATAGCCTAAGATTTTAATTTAAGGTTAATAGTAATATTAGCTACTACCTTTCTTAGAGGGACTCTAAAATTATTCCTCTCTAGTAATAAGAGAAATAGGTATAATAAGCAGCAGAGAGGATTATATTTATCTACTTAAAAGGCGTTATTTACTATAATATTTACCTAAATAACTTCCTTTTTAATAATAAACTTAACCTTTAACTCTGTAACTTTGCTAGCTATAAGGGGTTTTAAGATAAGAAGCCTAAAAGTATAGGTATATAATTATATTAAGATAAATCCTTAAGTAGAAGCTTAAAGAAGATAAGATAATTATATACTAAGGCTTATATAACCCCTATAGCCTAGGTCCTTTCTAAGGCCTACCTAGGCCTTATCTAGTTAGGACACGTAATAGGTAGAATATTATTATATTACCCCCCCCTTTATTAGAGATTATTCTAATCCTAAATTCCTTATTATTAGTTACTGTTTAGCGTATCTCTAAGATATCTAATAACTCTATTAATCTATCTATCTAATATTACGTAAATAATAGCGTACTATTAATTTAAAGTAATAACCTTACTATAAATATCCCTAAACTATAGTTTTTAGGTTTTATATCTATTAGAAAGGCTCTATAGCCTATTAGGGGGTTTTCTAGGGCCTACCTAAAGCGTTTACGTGCCTTAATAACTTTCCTACTACACGCATATAATAAAAAAGGTTAATAGTAATACTAAGTTCCTTTATAAGCTTTTAGGCTTTATAAAGAGTTACTTATATTCTTTTTTTAACTATAGTTACTAAATATTAAGTATTTAAGGTCTAATAAGGTTAACCTAGCTATAATCCTAAGGTCTTCTAATACGTTTACGCTCTTATATTAGGAATCTTTTTAAAGGTACCTATACTGCTATTAGCGCTAATAACACCTATTATTATGCATTATTACCCTTAGGCTACGTTATTACCCTAGTTACCTAGGTTTCTAGGTTGTTTTAAAATTAGCGTGCTATTAGCACCCTAGGCATAGTAATAGCTAGATAGGTAGCTCTAGGCGTTACGTTAGGTAGAGAGGTAACTCTAGACGTAATATTAGTTTAATAGGTAGCTGTAGGTATAATACTAGGTAGAGAGGTAGCTCTAGGTATAATATTAGTTAGAGAGGTAGCTTTAGTATACTAGATATACTAGGTGCATAGTATTATACCTTCTGCTTAACTAGTAGTATAGGTAGGATTTTAGTTATATATATACCTATAGCTACTAAGGATATACAGGGTATTATATATATAGAAACTAGTAAAGGCGCGTAATATATACTAACTATTCTAGCTTACTAGCGTTCTTAAAGTAGGTATTATATATAGGGCACGCTATATAATATAAAAGCTATATATATAAAGATTATAGTAAGTAATAGTAATTTATAGTATTATATAGGGTACGCTATATAATATAGAAACTATATATATAAAGATTATAGTAAGTAATAGTAATTTATAGTATTATAAGTACTAGTTCTAGTAATACTAATATTCTACTTATATTATATATTACTATTATACTAGTTACTACGTTTAACCTAACTATTTATATATATATAGTTGCGTTTAGTATAGTATAGAGGTAGAATTAAGCTAGGATAAGACGTTTATATAATTAAGTAAAAAGAGTATTTAATTAGTAACTATCTAATACTATATAATAAATAAGATTATATACTGCTCCTTAGAGTAGAAGAACGTTTATCTGCTAATTCTTTTAATTACGACTAAGGTAATATAATAAGATTAGGTAAGTACTATACGTAACACACCCCCTAGGGAAGTTAAGACAAAGTCTTAATTTCCCTATATTAAGGCGTTAACTAAGCTCCTAATATCTCTTAGTAATATTAGTTACGTGCTCTATCTAATCTTTATTCTATGCGCGTAAATAATAATAAAGGGAAAATTAATTATCTCTCTTACTTTATATACTTTTTCTCCTCTACTACCTTACCTCCTTATACCTACGTATAAGCTTATCCCCTATATATATATATATATCTATAGCATCTTATATATAAGTATCCTAAGCTCCTAAGCCTTATCTAGATCTCTATACTAACTTATAGAAATAGAAAGCTTCTAAAGCTGCTTCTACCTATATAACTAAGTATTATACTTATAAGCGCACTAAGAAATCTGCTACTAATAGCTCTTTTATCTCTACCTCTACCTTAAGCCCTTTGCGCGCGTCTGCGCCTCTATTTATTCCTTCCTCTAGGGCTCTTAAGCCTTTACTAAACGCTAATTCTAAGCCCTTATCTAGTCTAGAGATAGATTAGTTTATCTAATTATAAGTTAAGTCTACTGCTATAAGCACTAAGGCTATTATAGCTAAAGAGAGAGCTTCCTTTAAGTCCTTTAGTAATACTAATAATACTCTATCTCCTTCCTTTACTCCTAATATTAGGAGAGGTTTCGCGAGCTCCGTGCCTGCAGCTTGCCTAGGGCGCCTAAGGGCGCCCTAGGCGCCTATAGTAGAAAAGGTTTTACAAAGTTTACACCTAGTACGTATCCCTAGCGCCTCTACTACCTATAAGTCTATTACTATGCATTACTATAAAATATTCCTACTATAGGTACTACTACTAACTATACGCGCGTGCTACTACTGCCTATAAATCTATTACTGTATATTACTATAAAATATTCCTACTATAGGCACTACTACTAACTATACGCGCGTGCTACTACTACCTATAAATCTATTACTATATATTACTATAAAATATTCCTGCTATAGGCACTACTACTAACTATACGCGCGTGCTACTACTGCC